>CP092090.1:3795000-4322500 GCA_029203775.1 Neoneuromus ignobilis | reverse complement strand
TATTTTTTTACAGAAAGAAATAGCCCTTAAAACATAAATTCTTATAAGTGATCATAATATAAAATTAATTGATTTTTACACCAATAACATGGAGATCTTTTCCAAAATGAAATTTATATTTCTATCACCAACTAGATAACAACTTAACGATGATAATTTCGAAAAACGAACTAAATTACCAAATTAATTAGATTAACGATATATAATTTCTCGTTTCTAGAGTTATTTAGAACAAATTGTTATTTTAAAAATCAGTTCCTTACTAAAATTGAAACCAAAATTTATCTAATAACGAAGAAAGTTTTTTTTTACAAAACAAATAAAAAAGTGAAGATTATCGAATTGATTCGAAATAACTAATTTATTTGATTGAATTGCTTTCTGTAACCAATTTGTTTATTGACTCAAGAACAAAATTCAACTTTATTTTGAAAGTCGACCGTAATTGGAGATGTGTTAAATGAAAATAAGAAAAAGCACAAGTAGATTTTAACCAAGAACTAATTCAAATTTTATATAATAGCACTTTGATGATGATGAAATGAGTATCAAAATATACATCAATTTCTAAACAAAGTAAACAATAAGTGGCCAGTTTTATAAAATCTTATAAGGTTGATAATGTACTTATATAAGGTTTTCCAATAAGTGTTTCAGAAATTTAGATAGAAATAAAACAAAAAGTATTTAATTAATTAGTTATTTATTTTTAAGAAAATTCAATGGCATTAATAATGGAACACAATTTTACTCATATGATCACCACGATTTCTCTTGACATAATGCATTCGTTTAATTCAATTTTTAGTCACTCTTTCACATAATGTGGTCCAATTTCATGAATACGTTCAATGTTAATTTTTAATGATTTTTTTGTTTGTGGTTTATCAGCATAAACAAATGATTTCACATAACCCCATAGAAAATAACTCAATGGAGTTAGATAACAATTGATGGGTCTATTTCGTAAAATAATGGACTCATTAAACTTTTTTTCAATAAGTCTATTGAAGTTTTTATAATTTCTAAACGTTGTTGAAGTGTTAAATGTTCCATTAATTTGCCAAACTATACTGAGCTGAAATATCAAAATGAACTTAAAAAAATTCAAACATGGTTGCCAAAGTTCTGGCGTTCTTATTGAAAAACCATATATTGAAATGAATTTACTATAGTACCAAAACAAATAGGAAAAAGAAGATATTTTTCAATTTGAAATACAAGATATTATAACATTCTGATGATGATGATATCGTCATCGAAATACGTATCAATTTATTGTTATTATAAATAAAATGAACAATAAGTAATTATTGAACAATTTTTGATATCTTAAGATGTTAAAAGTGATAATTCATTTGTAAATTAAAATGTAAATTAAATTTCAAAATTATATTAATATTTAAAATTGAAAAATACTAAATTAGAAAATGAATTGAAATAACAAACAGTTGTATAAGAATACAATTTATTCAATGAACAAAGAACAGGTAGTGTAATTAATAATCGAACTGTCAATGGAAAATATAAAATTCAAAATTAGAAAAATGTCTCGAATGTATTTATAAGAATTAAATGTCATTAATTATACTAATAAAAATGTAGTTCTAGTAGATGTTCCTTAATAAAAAAATATGTTATTACACCTAATACCAAGAAAAATTATAAAATATCTGAATCGTGTAACATGAAATTATAATACGAGAATAAAGATTATATTTTATGCGTTCGCATAAAAACTCGTTCATTATTATTTTATATCAGGTATCGACTTAATCAATACTATATAAGGAACGTTAACAATTATCACGGGAAATCATATATATATATATATATATATATATATATATATATATATATATGCATAGGTTCGACCAACGCGTCATATGTTGTGATGATGACACATCAGGGACATTTCTTCGTGAGCCAATCAATCAAACCGTTATTTATCACTTGCACGTGTCGATCGTCGAATGTCACCGTCCGTGTATAGCGTGTTGTCGACGCCAACTCGAATCCATCGAACATAACCATCATGTGGATGAAGTAGAATGTCATTGAAAATTAACGTAATTGAGTTTTTTTTTGCATACGTGTTTCACGTGTCTGTGTGTTTTTTTATACGAAAAAAATTCGAGTCGAATTCGTACAAGACTAGAAAAAAGCCGACGATTATTATTGACAATAGCAACAAGTGAAACCGAAAATGGTTTCAAGAAGTATTGATGTTCGATCGACTTCGAGTAAAATGTAACGAAATAGTTTTCGTTTAAAGATGATTAAGTAATTTATCAAATGTCTCAGTTTTATTATTTCATAGTGTTTTTAGTTTTTAAAATAAAAAAGTATTTTAATGAATTGACATATTTTTTTATCTAGAACTTTTAAAAAGAACACATTGTATAAATTGAATAAATTATTTTACAACTACCACAATATTTTATAAAATATATAATAATCATTGACACTACATTTGCATATTGTAAGCAAAAGTCATAATAATCTATTTTTTTAAAAAAAAACACCTAGGGGTGGAACAGGGTAATTAATGAAAAATCTTATTTGACTGCTATAAATTTTTTACATGAATATTTTAAAAATAAATATGTTTCACATTTAGTAATAAGATGAGAAAATAGAACGAAGTTAGAGAAAGACTGTTCATTTCATAAAAAATAGATTCTTTAACAAAAAAAATTCTAGTGAATTGATAAAGTAGATATGATGTTATGTCTGCAGTACTAAAGTGCCCTCAATTGGAGGTAACAACTCTTGTATCTCCAATAACGTAGTTTCTAGATTCGAAGGAACTTTCGTAACATAATAGAACAATATTCAGAATCCCCAGTGAGATGTATGACCAACAGAGCTTCAAGCAGCTCAAGGGGATAAGTTTCCTACTAGTTAGATTGATACAAAGACTTACAACTTAAATTTACATACTTAAACCTTTAATGGATTGCTTGGGAAGATCTTTATCAAAGAATAACCTGTCATTGTTTCTGTAGAAAATATAAAAATATTTAATAAAAGTTCAATCTTTTCATAAAGATATTTAAAATTTGAAAGCTTTTATTTCAAGATTTTCAAATTATTTCTTTCCTTAGAGAAAAGTTTTAAAAACAATATTTATTAAAACTGGAACCTTTACTAATGAAATTGAAATTTTAAACTGAACAGACATTTTATTATTATAATAATTATTGAAGTTGTTATAGTAGAGTCATCTAACTAATTGTATTTTTTAAATAAAGCGTTCTAAAATGACTTGATTTGATTTAATTTTCTTCCATCAATAATTAAATATTTTAATTTGAGTTCTTTCCAAACTTTCTAAGATAATTTGATCAAAAGAGGGATTTTTTGTATTAACCCTTCCACAGGAATTATTTATAAATGAATCTCTTACCCAACATCATTAAATTCAATTAAAGTTTTCAATAATTATTACTCATTTAGTTTTATTTGTATTTTAATAGAAATTCCATGAAATCGTAATTATTTAACAAAATATTGCTAGGGATGTATAATAATATTCAAATGAAATTGAACTTTTATTAATTTTTTTTGAATAATTTTTTTAAAAAAATATTTAACTTCAACTTAATTAAAAACTATTTCATATAATTTTATATATATATGTGTGTGTGTGTGTATGTATAAATTATTCATCATTAGAAAAACATTATAAAGCGATTAAAAATGATCAGAAAAAAATTGCATTGAAATCCTGTTTGAAATCTTCAAAACACACACATTGTAACTACGTCACCGATTGAAATTTAATAACGTTTAAATCGTGTTTACGTGCTATTAGTTGTCTAAATATGCAAATAAAAACAACGTACGTCCAAATAAAAAATAAAGACATAAACAAATAAGTTTTATTACGAATCGATAATCAAATAAGTTTTTCCACATTAGTCAAAATCTCGTTGATAAATAAAAAAATCCCACAAGGTCATATCCGAACAACATACACTTAGTATCAAAAACTTGACAAAAGATAATAAATTAGTGTCCGTTCGTAATTTATTGTCGTACGAATAGATAAATTCGGACAGCGTTTAATATTTTATTTGAAATTTATATATATAATTTTTTTTTGGCTGTTCCACGGTAGCGAATGTGTCGCCTTTCTTGCGGCGAAAACACATATACATACACACACCCGTACACACACACACACACACACACATGCTCGTACATGTAGACACATACAGGTAGAACACGCGAAGACAACGTATTATTGCTCGAAATGATCGCAACTGAACGAAAACCTGTTTTGGGAAAATAACGTACGTACGTTATTCTAACACGAACAATTACACACGTTTGAAATTCAACTTTTATGGTAAATTTCACACTTACGCGCCTGCAGACATGGAAATGCTTTATCGACGCGTCGTATCTACGTGCGCGGATCGCTAATAATGGAACAGTTTTTAGAATGTCTGTCAAAGAGGACTCAACAAACAATATGTAGAAGAATTGACTATTTACAATTCATTATTTATTTATATTCTCTTTTATTTGGATCCATTTGATTTACATATATTTAGAAAGAATAATACTCGTCAATTATATTTTTAACACGGTGTTTATTTTTTATTTGATTAAATCAGTTCATTCTTTTAAAAAAACAAGTATGTCACTATTTGCTTAGAACTGTGATTTAATATTGGGGTAAATGATGCATTTAAATTAAATTAATTAATATGATAAAAACTTCAATCTAATTATTTATTTTTATAAAAAACAACAACACACAATTCTTTTTATAACATTGAAATAATGAACTGTTCTTAAAAAAATATACACAATATCAAACTTACTCTATTAATTATTTGTTCGTTTGTTGGAAATAAAAAATATTTGATTGAATTAAATTGTATCTCTTATTGAATTTGAAATCCTAAGCAGATATTTTCAAAAATATAAAAACAAATCTTACTGATTCTCAAATATAAATCATGATTCAGAAAAAATATTGTACAAAACTCTACTATATTTCTAAAGAATTCAAAACAAGTTTGTTTATAAAAATGATAAATAATAATTTATTGTTCATTTGTAATTAATATGAATATCAACAGACATTACCTTCAAAAAGAGACAGTATAAAAATCCTTGTTCAAAAGTAAATCAATCAAAATTAATTATTTATTATTTGAACTTATAAAAAATCAATTTATTAAAATTAAAATTTTTAAAATGCATTTTTTAATAAAAATATAAACTCAACATAAGATTTATTTATAAAAATGTTGCTCAATAAATTAATATTCACTTGTAGATAAAATTAATACAAACAGTCGTGGTGTTATCATCAAAAGAAATGAATATAAAGTACTTTGTAACCAACCAAAATCAATTACCAATAATTTAAATTTGTGAAAAATCAAGTTGTTAAAATTGACATCTTATCCAAATTTTTAAAATTCATTTTTTAGTAAAAATATAAACTCAATACAAGATTTTTGTACCAAAGAGTTAAGCAATTATTTATAATTCACCTGTAATTATCAAACAATCATACTATTATCCACAAAAGGAATGAACATAAAATCCTTTGTTCACAATTACCAATAATTCAAATTTGTAAAAAATCAAGTTGTTAAAATTATAACTTTGTCTAATTTTTAAAACACATTTTTTTAATAAAAACCTAATATTAATTTATGTTTCTAATAATGTCATTTTCATATCGACAAATAAATCAATATAAATTAAAATTATTCACAATGTATTTATATCCAAATGAAAAATAACACATTTATCTATTTTTATTGCATAAAAAATGTAGAAAAAAATAATTTCTATATTTTAATCAAATAATTGAATAAAAAAATGTACTTACAGATTAAAAATTGTTATAAAATCATTTAATTACATCGAATAAAAAATTTACGACTTAATAAAAAAAATTCTATATATTTTTTTTAGTAAAAGTAAACATAAAATAAATTTTATCTAAGAAAAAATTCACTAAAAGATTTGAGTTCATTAACAGAAGGAAAATTATCTTCGATTTATAAATTATGCAGTAATTTAAATATAATATTAATACAATTTATTTTTATATTTTTTATATCATGAATATTTATCAAATTCACTGTTTGTACATTTTTTCCTTTTTAGTTTTAAGATAATTTTTATATAAAGGTGATTTTAATTCCATACAAACACCAATATATATATAATGTAAAAACATTGTTCATTAATACAGCTTAATATATGATTGTCATGTTATCTAAAAGTACAAAAAAAAATTGCTTAATTAGAGTCTAAAGACGTGTTTAATTATTATAATAAAGAAAGTTAAATTACTTTTATTACATGTTGTAAACTTAATGATAAAAAATAAATTAACTACTTAATGAATCATAAGTAATGTGTACGTTTTTTTTTATTCAATGTACCACAAATACGACTTATTCTAAAAATAACCACGTACACAACTAAGAAAGTACAACGTGCGTGGACGGAAAAAAGAAAACGCGACATTATCACCCAAACATACATATATATTGTAATCTCCGCAAATAACTCCGACTGGGATGATTAACCTTATCAACACAAACACACACACACATTTTAACTAAATGTGTTTTATAATATGCATGTGGTTGTTGTACGGCAGATCATCACCTGTTCGATACAACACTCGTACAATGTTTGTCATATATACCTACTATTTTTTTTGTTTAATTCCTGACTGGTGTATCGGCGATTTTTCTGTTCCAAACTGTTTACTCTATTCGTACGAAATCAGTGTAAGTGAAAAAAATATATTTGCACACGTGGTTGGTTGTGTACGCATGTTTGCAAACATTCTCTATTCATAAACGATAGAGCTTTTTTATTGAAACGGAGTTGTTACAACATATATATTTTTTTCATTATATATATATATATATATATATATATATATATATATATATATATATATATATATATAAATGTATATATATATATATATATATATGTTTTTTTAGAATAGATAAAACTTTAGATAGAGATTCAATTTAAAGTTCTATCACTTTTAAAAAACACTATTTATATATAAGTATTGATTTTAAAAATGTTATATTTTTTAAAAAAATATGTCTAGTTTCAGTTTACACAAATTAGTCATTGTTCATATTTCTCTCTAATCTACATTTTAGTATCTATATTTGTGTTACTATTATCAGAACAAACATTATAAAATCATAAAATCTTAATTTAATAATGCCTATTCGTCACATTAAACCATAAAAATCGTTTTAAAGGAATTCAATTTAAGAACAAAATGATTAAATTTTTAATGTGTTATTTTTAAATACTTTTATTTATAATAAAAATAGGCAATATATTTTTTAAAATATTTATTTTGAAAAACTCTTAAATACTCAAATTACTTCTGTATTATTTTCTTTTTTTCTATTTCTTATTGAAAAAACTGATAGATAAATACATAAGCAGAACCACAACAATGAAATAAAACTACTACAAGATATTCATAGGGAAAATAGGGAGAGACATAGAGAACGAGTGGAATAAATGGCCATAAATGAAATTATAGAGAAGAGATAATTGAAATTTAGTTTCAGCACATGCAGAAAATACCTGACAATAGAATGTCATAACAAGTGCTACAAGCTAAACTTGTTGAAAGTAGATTTAGAAGAGAACAAGAAAAAATTATTAAATGATACTGAGAATTTTGAGAGTAGAAAAAAGAACACAATTGTAGAGATGAAAATGGCAATGACAAAAGAAATGGCAAAAATAAATAGTGGTTTATTCGATATTTAAGGAAGAATAATGTGAAGGAAAAGACGAAGAAGTAGAAAAGTAAAATAATTATCATATATATATATATATATATATATATATATATATATATATATATATATATATACAAGAATTTTTTTCTGTTGTCTTTTGCTTTTAATTACATACACAACTTATGAAATATATATAAACAACATTCAGTTTAAATATAAAAATTAAGTAACAAGTGTAATAAATTTGTAATACAAATATATGTACATATATATATATATATATATATATATATATATATATATATATATATATATATATATATACAACATATCATATTCCTAGACTAAACATGTCAGAGAATGATGGCTGCTAATAACATATGATTAAATGTTAATTAACTTGTAACATTTATTATATATATATATATATATATATATATATATATATATATATATATATATATATATATATATATATATATATATATATATATATATATATATATATATATAAAATATCAGAACGATAATTTTAATCGAAACGTGAAAAAGTGTAACGCGTTTACAGTGGACAAGCAACAAATAATCACTACTGTATGTGTTTGTTGTGTGAATAAGTGTGTGGGTATATATATATATATATATATATATGTGTGTGTGTGTGTATATATATATATATATATATATATATATATATATATATATATCGTCACAACTATATAAAACAAAGTTATTCGACATAATCCTGCGTCATTTACGTTGTCACAATAGAAATAAAAGTACCCGCAAACATGTTTAAAAACGTTGAGAAGTTTCAAGGAAAACGTCAGCCCGTGTGACAATCCTGAGTGACAGCGTCAGCTCATTCGAACTTGTTAATATACAATCGGTCTCTCGAATTAGTAACGAAACAATGTACTTTTTTTATTTATTACCCCTCTTTCTCACTCGAAACGTTTTGCTCTGTTATGATATTTTATTCATTTATATATATTTATAAATTTATAGCATTGCATTGTCAACATTTATCTGCATTTTATAATTAGAAGGACAGATTATATCGAAGATATTTCTATAATTGTAAAAAAACTTCTCAGAGAATTGGAAAATATTTTTTGAATAATATTTATTATTCAGATTTATAGTAATTAAACGAAATATCAAGACAAGTCTTTATTGAAAACATTAAGTATTATTGACAGTATTTGATATATATTTTTATTTCAATATTGATGTTTATTAAACAATTTCAAAAATATCAACAATTTATTTTTTTAATTTATTCATTGAAAATATTATATATATATATATATATATATATATATATATATATATATATATATATATTAAAAACTCAGGTGTGAGAGTACCTTTCACCAAAAATGATAAGAATTTTTGAATTCCAATCCACACTGACCACATGTGCAACTAAACCGAATATAAATACTAGACGACCTAAAAAAAATGTCCTTGCAAAGGAAAAGTCGTATCCTGCCTGAGGTATCCTTGTTTTAACAAAATATGATGGATTTAGTCAAAGAAGATAAAAATACTTCTGACCCTGAAAGTAATATGGTCAGTAGTGGTTAAAAACTGAAGACAAATGATACGAGAATGACTTAAGATCTGAAAGTTAAAAATGAGCTGTAAAAGTAAAACAGTCTTAGTACTGTAATTAAAAAAACAACGAGATATCACTTTATTATCTCTCTCTAATTGAAGTAATTTTGAAAAAGACAGAACTGATCACTAAGGCAAGATAATTGCCTTTAAAGTGAATTAATTTAAAACAATTTAAATAAATATATATCTAATATAAAATAATTAAATACAATAATTATGAAAAAAATCTAATGCAGTAAGATTTAAAATTGCAGTTTATTATGATTTTGTTGTTATCTTAAAAATAAATATTTCAAGTGATATAAAAAATTACTTTATATATATTGTAAACATTTTCCAAAATTCAGTGACTTAAAAAGTAAAAAAAATATGTGTATGCTATTAACACAGCTATTAATTAAAATAAAATTCATAAATCTCTCTATAACTTTTTCTAAAAAAAAAACTGGTTTTTAATTTATGCAGATTTTTTAAAGCGTTACAAATTTTCCGAACATAAACACTTAATGGAATTTAATACGGATTAAATACAGGTGATTCTCCAAATAGTGAACAATATAGAAAGTTTCAAGTTGTTGAATAATAAAACTGGATTTGAAAAATGAAAAATAGTACAAGCAAAATATATTCTAAATAGTATAATTTTCTTGATTGAATTTATTATTTAATTAATTCATTATTAAAATGTCATCATAAAAAACGGTCAATAATTATTATATATACACTAATATAATTATTTTCATAATGAAATAATTATTTCTTTTTATTAGTAATGAATTTTATTTTATAGTTTTTCTACAAATGATACTCATTTATATTAATAATTTAATATTAAGGGTATAAAGTTTAACTAGTTTTTTTTTCTTCAAAAAATACAATGAATTTTTTTATACAATTTTACATTGTAACGAATATTTATTTTCATTAATTGTAATAAACGAATAAAATGTTTAAATTTATTTTTACTTACTGTTTTAATAAGATATTCTGTCCTCTTTATCGTCGTTAATTAGTAAAAATAACGATAGCAAATATTTCAATCTATACGAAATATATGTAATTATATTTTTAAAAAATGAACCATAAAAATTAAAAACTTAAATTATATACATATAAATATAAATATGAATATTTGTATGTTTATGTGTACATGTGTACTATATTTAAGTGTGTAATGTGTTCTAAATTTAATATTCTACTATATAATCACAATAAATTTTTCTTTTATATAAAAGTTCATAAAACAACTTATAAACATTAAAACAATGTTATCTTAATAATAATAAACAGCCAGTTATAACAGAAAAATTAATAACTCACATATTTGAAACAATTCGTGATTAACTACACTGAATGGAAATTTAAAAATATATATATACAAGGTGATTTATAACAGATTGTAATTTAATAACTAATTATAATTTTTAAATGTACTAAAAGAAATTAACGAAAATATGATTTGATTTTTTAATCTAAAGTTAGTTAAAAAATGGTTTTGCATACATATTGCA
This sequence comes from Neoneuromus ignobilis, assembly GCA_029203775.1. Classification (NCBI taxonomy): domain Eukaryota; kingdom Metazoa; phylum Arthropoda; class Insecta; order Megaloptera; family Corydalidae; genus Neoneuromus; species Neoneuromus ignobilis. The sequence goes on along the minus strand of CP092090.1, from coordinate 4,311,594 downwards.
CATTAAATTATAAATAAAAGAATCATGTTGGTCTGTACGTTTTCGTACTTGGATAAATATTATAAGACTCACTGTTTTTGTTATATTTTACCACGATCTATTTCAGTAGTATATCAATATTTTTCAATAGACTTTTTTTTGAAACCAAATCGAATCAAAAACTATCAAAATTAATTAACTACTTTTTAATCATTGGATCGATGAACTGAAATGAAAACAAGTAACTTTATTATTTTTCCTATATAAACTAAAAATAAAGCACATATTTACTTGCTTTGATAATACATTTATAATAATTGAATTAATATACTTGCATTGAATGTCTCATTTAATTTTGTCAATAAAACTTCTGCAATCCAATAGTTATTAAATCATTCAATTATTAATTAATACAATTGTTTTCTATAACAAGAATATTTTCAGAACATAACATATTCTCTTATAAATTACAATACGTCAATACAAAATACACGCATTGAATATTAATTATAAATTAATAAAATTTCAAAAACGAACGATTAGTTATTTTGACATTACAATAACTATTATATTACAATTTTTGACAAAACAATTACCAATATATTTATAATATATTAGTAACTCGTTTGTAAAAAAATCGGATAACGAGAAGTTCATTGTTAATAATGTACATAAATTCGTGCTCACTGAAAATATTTATTATTAATTATAATTATTATTAAATCAATTGTATAAAACAGTGATATGTAAATATCATAATTACAAAGAGAAAACGATAAACTGGCTTCCTTCCACTATTGGATATATAAAACCAATTTGTTTAAAATACAGTTTTCAATTTTGTAGTTTGAATAATTTTCAACAATGCAATATTCATTATACGAATAAATTTTGAATTCATAATGATATCTGATGATATAATCATCATATTTATATATATTTATAAAAAAAATGAACAATAAGTGGTTATTAAACACATATAGAATGAATAGCATCCACAATCAATAGTAGAAACATGAAATATAAAAATAATTCAAAGAAAACCTACTCATTTTCTATTAAATAAATAATTCAGATCCTTAACATGGAAAATCCTAGTGAAATAATTGAGTAACTCGGTTTAAAGAGTTTGACTGAGGCTTGAAAGTCTAGTTTTCATTTTGTAACTTTTATGAGGTATCTGGACTAGGAGGAGTTTAACCAAATAATATATCCTCTTTTCTATACCAGAAATGATCAAATGTTTAAAATTAAATTGAAAAATTTCAAAAAACAAGTTGAAGAAAATTCAACCTTTCACAGGTGATAGTTCGTGGATTGTTCTTTTTCCAGTTTTTTTTAAAAAAATACTGTCTTCATTAATTAAGGATTTCAGAAATTAAAATCAGACATATAAAAGGTATTGATGATTTTTTTTCTAAAATTAGAAACTCTACCAGAGGATTTGATACTCCAAGAAGACGTATTATTTTTATTATATAAAATATTATGCTGTCAGGAAATAATTTAGTTGTGTGAAAGTGAAATATCAACAATTTTAAACTAACTGTGACAATCAGGATTAAAAATCATTTTATATAAATCATCAGCAGAAACAGCTTTTTTCTATCCACTTTTAGATAATGCCCTCTCCCACCAATTTCCACTTTAACAAATTCTAACACCTTTCTCTTCCTGTCCATTTTTCGAATTTTCTCATGTCTCTGATATGTGTAATTCATTAATGCACTTTTACAAAAATCCATCATCCTAAAAAATGTGCACATTAAATATTATTTAATTATGAAATTAATTCATTAATTATTATATTTATATTTTTCTATAATAAATCAAATTCATTTGACAAAAAAACTTGGATAAATATTTTTTTTAATACTATTTTCTCCTAGATAATTAATTAATTGAATTAATACAAGTCCTAAACTACTTGTTGTGATAATTGTAATATTTTTTCTTATTTATTTTTTTTAAGTTGATAATATACAAATAAATTATGTATTAAAAATTATTTTCTTTAAAAATACACACATTTATACATACAAAAAAATCTACGGTATTAAATTCCACATTCAAATCAATATAATTTATTTATTGGCTTATGGACTAATGACTTTTAAACCATACATCAATCAAAAAAATAATAGAAATGAAATTTAATAGAAATGAATTCTTTTCGACACCATACAATATAAAAAAGTATTTAATAATCATTATTGTTCATTTTATTTGCTTATAACAAGTAATGTGCATTTCGTTAGACATGTCATTAGCTTTTAAAATGCATATTAGCTTATTATTGTTATAAATAAACAAAATGAACAATAAATAATTATTGAATACTTTTTAATATCCTGCAGATAATTTATTTGTGTGTAAGTGAATTCACCACAATTCCAAAAGAAATAAAAATAAGATTTAAATTATCAAATTTAAAATTAGAAATATTAGATTTGACTTTGTTTAGTATTAAAAATATTAATTTATAAAATATACATAAATAATATGTACTCATACCATTAAAATATATTTATATTTTTTTTAATATTCAATATATATATATATATATATATATATATATATATATATACATATATTAATATAAGTATTTATTGCAGTATATGTGATAAATTTCATTATTGATGATATTTAAGATTCAAGGCACTGTTAAAAAATATGCTATATAATTATTTCAAATTTAAATTAAAATGTCTTGACATTCTAGAATCTTAAGCCCTAGATCTAATTTAAAATTACTAATAATAAATATCAAAATCGTTTTCTCTTCTAAAACTATTAATTTACAAAATACATCTAAGTCAAACGTGTACTCTTATCACGAACTATGACACCATCTTTAAGAATTTTTATGACCAAAAATATTTAAAATACTTGACTCAAACTCATATTCGTAACTGTACACAAACTGATTTAAGTAATAATTCTTCTATTAATTTTTTCAATCGAAAAATTATTAACCGACCGATCATTAATTATCAGCAATTTCAATGCAAAATGGTTGAAATTTATAACAAAATTTGATTATTCCTCATACACGTATACAGTTTTATAAAATAAAGAACTATTTATGTAGATAACATCTTATTAATATTTATATTATCAAGATTTGCGGATTACGTATGTTGTTTTTTTTTGTCGTGAAAATAAATTTTGATAGAAGATTTATGTAGATTTTTTATGTGCTTTAAGGTATATTATATTACTTACACGTTATTAAATCTACATGTAAATTAAATGTGGCAACAAGGAAATATTTTCACAATTATTTGATTAATATAAAATATGAATTTATTAAATAACCTGCTAGAACAAATATTGGAAGGGTAATAAATAACATATCTATCACATAATTCAATCACGAATTTATATATATAATATTTGTTTTCAACCCTTTCATAAAAGATTTTTAAATGAGTACTCTTATATATTTCTATAATAAATTTTAACATTTTGACTGTTTTCAACTAGTTTAATAAAAAAATATTTTTAGCTGCTTTTAAAATTCAATATCTATTAAATAGTTTAAAAATAAAATTAGTTGTAACAAAAAACAATAACAATGAGATAAATGTACTTTTAAAAAATTCAATTTCAACAAAGAGTATACAATAATGGAAGCAAAAATCGAGAGTCTTTTACTTATCAGTATGTTGAATTATATTTCATGGATTGTATTATTTTATGTATTAAATTATCTTATGATTTAATTAGTAAGCATACAAACAGAGGATGTTTAATTAGTAAACAATTATAAGAATAGTAAGTAAAAGACGTAATATATCATGAATATGGATAAACTATATATAATATATTAATATATATATATATATATATATATATATATATATATATTAATATAAAGTAAAAGTTAAAAAATATTTTTGAGAATAGCATTTAATTTCTTTCTTAAACTTTTACGTAATTTTATTTGCAGAAATGATAAAGTAATATTTATTTTAATTCTAATTAATACTTGTGATATTTTTTTTGTTAAACAATGTAGATAAAATAATACTAATTAAATAATAAATATTATAAGGATATTTATAATTATAGAAAAAAAAATTCAATTATGAATAATTAAATAAACAATTACAAAGAATATTATAAGATATTTATAATTACTTAATTGGTTTATTAAACAAAAAATTATATAAGACCATTATAAGATATTTTTTTCATTATTAATTTATTTACTCAAAAATCAATGTTAATTAACTTTCAAAAATTTATTAATGAGTTATGTGAAATTGAAAATGTATAAACATTTCTTTATTAAAAATAATATAAATTATTCTCTAATTTTTCAATATACTTATATACACACATCTATATACATACATATATATATATATATATATATATATATATATATATATATATATATATATATATATATATCTTTGTATATAGTGTTAATATTTTTTTTTGTATTTTGTGTATTATTAATTACAATACAAATCTAAATAATTTTTTTGCATTCAAATACACAAAGTTAAACTCTAAAAAAAAATTTTTTATATAAATTTTATAAATACATCCACTTTTTTCTTATTTCATTAAAAAATAATTTTTGTATTATATAAACTGCGAGAAATATTTTTTACACACAAACACACAAATACATATATATATAAAATATCATATTTTAAAAAAATGCAATTTTCATTATATTATTAAGGGATACATATTTTTTATTATTGTTATTTAAAGTGGATAAAAATTTAATAAATGTACACTTATTAAAATAATTAGATACCCTTGTAATAAAGAATAAAAAAGAATTATCAAATACTGCTATTTTGCATATAATTTTAAAAAAAAATTTACACCATATCAAAATTATATATAATTTATTAATTCATGATTTTGTTACTTTAAAAAAATATTGATTATTAAAATGGATTTATGGTTGAGACAAACTGATCACTCGTCCCAACACAGTAAATTTTTTTTATGTTTTTATAATTGTTCAAAAAATTATTGCTTATTTATGTCCATGCTATTATTCTGGAAATTTAAGAATGATGTACTTAAAATTAACTAATACATCTCATATAGATCCAAACTGCTATACTTTTTAAGTCACTTAATCCATATATTTTTTTGTAATTATAATAAAACATCTGCTTAGGATTACAAGAGTTAAATATATATATATATATATATATATATATATATATATATATATATATATATATGTATGTATGTATGCATGTAGTTGTATGTGTATGTACATATATTAGTTTATACTCGCATATGCACAATGATTTCTGTATTTTTCAAAAATATAATTAATTTATTCTAATCGTTGAAAATAATTCTACAATACTTATATAATATTTTTTTTATAATTAATAAATAACCTTACGAATGATAGGTATTTCCAAATATGAATTGAATTAATAAAAATATTTAATTACAAAGACATTACAAAATTATTTGTAATTAAATAATACTTTATTCTCGAATTGTAATTAAATAATATTATTATTCTCGAATAATAAAAAAAGATATAATATAAATTATATCATATATATATATAATATATATAATATATATATATATATATATATATATATATATATATATATATATATATATATATATATATATATATATATATATATATATATATATATATATATATAAAATAAATGATATTATATAAATATTTTTCAAATATGTTTAAGGAATAGACCTTGTTTTTTTTTAAAAAAAAATACATATGAATCTCTAATAATAATTCAAGTCATTTCTATGCATTGAATTATTTTAAAGTTAGAATTTATTGTTCAATTCTCCATATTTCAATTTTCGTATTATAAGAAATGATGATATCAAGTAATAAAAATTTATATGATTATTTTCAAAATTGTCGTATCATTCCACAAATAAATACAATTTATTATACATTCTCCATATGCATACATACTAACATATATACGAACACACAGACACACACACACACACACACACAGACACACACATATATATATATATATATATATATATATATATATATATATATATATATATATACATTTTGAAAACGTTTAATACAATTGCATTCAATCTTAATTATGTTTCAGCCTTTTATGACATTAAACAATGACATATAAAAATTAAACAGTAATCATTTATAATTGGGCATTAAATAGAATAATGCAATATTCGCAATAAATGTTGTTAACTTGATTTATAGGCCAATTTTAGAAAATAATTTATTTATTAATATACAAGTATTTTGTGTATTTTGATACGACATAACTATAGAAAATTCAATAAACAAAATACATAAAATATTGAAAGAATTTCAAATAATATTGATATAAAATAGATTTTAAATCTGCATTTTTTGTCTGTACTAAAATGATTTTTTTATATACAAACAAATATCAATAAGAAATTAATTTTTGTTATACATACATAGATATATAATAATTATATGCTTTATTAAAATAAAAATATTTAATGACAGGGTTTTTTTCAATATATATATATATATATATATATATATATATATATATATATATATATATATATATATATATATATATATATATATTCACTAGTTTATATGTCTGTATTTTGTGACATAATCAATGAAAAGTTGATTTTTGAAAAAAAATATTAAAGAATTAATTTCACACCAATTCGTATACTGTGAAAGAAAATACTGCCAAAATGTTCTTCGGGAAATATTTATAGCTTTAAATCTAATTTGTCAAGTACTCTTTACTAGTATATAAAAATAGAACAAATTTCTGATAGAACTAATAATAGACAAGTCGAGTATTTCAGTTTATTTTTTTTTACTACTTTTTATTTTTTTAATCCTGATGACTTTTAAACTAAATTTAGTTTTAATTGTTTTTTAATGATTTCATTGCTTTGTAACAATATTTCTTAATAGTTAATTAATTTTCTATCAAAAATAAAAATAAACATTATATGAAAATAGGTATAACATTTTTGTCGGAATTAGATCAAATGTTTTTGATTTAGATTTTTTTTAAATTTTTTTATATACTTATTTAATAAGGGGTAATGACACAATCTGAATATTTTAGAACTATTTTGATTTATCTGAAATTAATAAAAATGTAGTAAATATAAAGTACTTGTATTAAAAATATAAATATGGCTTTTTGTAAAAAATGTTTACATTATTGATAAGCAAAAAATTAAATCAGGTAAATAATATTATATTTTAATACAAAATTAATTAATTTTCTTAGAAATCAATTCTTAGACTTTGTAAATTACTTCTAAATTGTTAAAATTAAAAAAGACTGTGAAATATTTTTCCAAATAACTAAAAGCAACTAAATGTAATTTGTATTCTTTAATTTAAGAAATGTGCCAGATGAGTACAAATTTTCAACTAAAAATTTGGTAAAACAAGTGACTTCATTTAAAAATCATTTTTACATTATTTGGAGATCAAAAAATGAAACAGAATAGACTATAGATTTTTTAATCAAGCAAATCTTTTACAGTGATTTGTAAGTTTTAAAAAAATATTTTTATTTCTATATCAAACAGAATTATTTTTTATACTTGAATATAATTCAATGTATTTTTTGTAATTATATAGATTTTCAACTAAAAATCAGTAGAATTTGAAATCTTGGTTAAGGAATATTTTTCTTAAAAAATTAATTACAAAGTAAACTAATTCAATTATAATATTTTTTAAATATTTTTTATTATGCAAGTTTTGATTAAAAATTTATGTACAATAATTGATGACCTTCATTAAAAAATATTTTCAATCAATTAATTTTAAAATCAATTAATTCATTTAAAATACTTTTTTAAATATTTAAATATAATAGAACGGAAGTTGTACAAATTTTTGGCCAATAATTTATGATCTTAATTCAAAAATATTTTTTAAAAACTAATTGTAAATTGAAATAATTAATTCAGGTGTATTATTTTTTAATCGAATGAAATTTTAATTTACTAAAATTGAATTATAAGTTTTTTAAAAAAATATTCATATGATCTAACTAATAAGAAAAGATAAGCAAGTACTACTAAATGAATATATTTTTTATAATCATTTTTTCTGAAAACATTAATAAAATTTATATATCAGTCTTAGAATGATTTTTTATCAATTTTATTTTTATAATCAAATTAATAAGATAATAACATATTACTAAATAAATATAGTTTTTATATTAATTTTTTATTAAAGTATTAATCAAGTGTATATTTAAGTGTAAAAATGATTTTTTGTTACATTGTTCAGATTTTTTTTGAAAAAATCAAGGATCGAAATTAATCATATACAATTATCAAAATTATCAACAAATCTAAATTTTGTTTGATATTATTTTACTTACTAAAAAGTGACTTGGAAAATTTTATAAATTAGTCAATAGAATATTTTTTCATTCTCAAATGTAATTTATCTGTAAAAATATTTTTATTTCTTGAATAATCGAAATGATCAACGTTATTTCCAACAAATTTAAATAAATTGGATCCAATTTTTTTACTAAATAATTTCAATATTTATTTATGGCTAAGAAATACAAGAATAACTATTTTATTTTAAGTTTATTTTAATAGACATGTTTGATTTTTACCTCCCATGCAAATATTTGTATCTAAAAAATGAATTAAAATTAATTATACTAGATTTAGAATCGTTTTTTCCCAATATATCAAAATAAATTTTGATCCTTTTAAGTGATTTATATTAATCCTATCTATCTCAAAATCATTATATTTAACTGATTAAAATGTTAATATTTTTTTTACTCAAAAATGATATCCTACAATACTCAAATTTAGAATTTCTAAATAAGAATACTTTTTATAAATGATTTAAAATTAATTTCTGGAAAAATTAAAATATATTTAGAAATATTGAAAATTATATTTATTTATTTATTTATCCTATACTCAACCATTGACTAAGAAACACTCACAAGATTAACTATTTTATTTTAAGTCTATTTTAATAGACATGTTTTATTTTTAACTCCCATGCAAATATTTGTATCCAAAAAAAAATTAATTATACTAAATTCAGAATATTTTTTTCCTAATATATTAAAATAAATCTTGATCCTTTTAAGTCATTTATATTAACCCCATATATCTCAAAATCATTACTTTTAACTGACTGAAATGTAAATATTTTTTTTATTTAAAAACTATAATATCTTACAATATTCAAATTTAGAATTTCTAAATAGCAATATTTTTTTATAATTGATTTAAAATTAACTTCTGGGAGAATTAAAATATATTTGGAAATATTAAAAATTATAATTATATGCTTATTATTTTTTTTACAGATAATTAAGTGAAAATTGAATCACTTTACTCTAATTAATTACTAGATTTCTCTCTCTTCTTTATATATATATATATATATATATATATATATATATATATATATATATATATATATATATGTATGTATGTATGTATATGTATATATCTAAATATTTATCGAATCCCCTCTGGTTATTTTAGATTTTTTATATACTTGTTTGGTAAACATAAAATTGTCTAGTGACACAGAAAAGTGAAAATAAGTAGATTTTCTTATAATTCATATATAAATATTTTCAGTATTTTTAATATCCAATTTCCATCAATGTTTCAAAAAATATTTCAGATAAAAACCTTATACAAATCAAACATTTTTTTAATTAGTGTTCCTTTTGTGTTAATTGAGAAAGACAAGAAAAATAATCGTTTTTTTCCTGTTTAGAAAAAATCGTACAGTGGATATTTCATGCCCATATATAATAAAATATTTCGAAAAAAAAAAATGTATATAAGGAAATAATCATCACTCGACTTACATTTCATCCGTTTGGGACAGTCCTGTTTCCTCCTCGGCATTTTGACGCTGTGTACACCTTTTGTGTCGAACGATGACGACGACGACGATGTCGTCGATATGGACGTCTTCAAAGGAAGACGCTGAAGCGTCGAAAGACGACGCCGGAATTGTCGAAGAATTTTGAATCACTTTTTATGTCAACACGTCTATTTGGCCGCAATAACAGAAACGAAACTCAATATACTCTTTATACAATCTTATTATTATGTTACTGAATTAGTATTATGTTTAAATAATTTTTTTTTGGTATTTCAGATTCGTATCGAATCCATCAACAATGACGGTTCGATCGAACCAACGATCCCGGAGATCGTGTTCTCAGTACCACGTCATCTGCACCGTGTGGTCGTAATTTTTTATCAAAGATATCCATTAGGAACATTTTTATGATTTTCTTTAACGTGCACGGTTAATTTTTCATCATTCGTTTTCGGTTAAATATTCTTAGATATTATTCAAATCGACAAACACACAAAATGATTTTTTTCAAAAACGAAAAACACACTAGACGTAGAGAGCACTTATTAAACACGTGGGACACATTTTTTACACAATCCTGATATATCACGTGGTTAGTCGTACGCTGCAGTGGGATAAAATCTACGGTACGGATGTCTGCGGACAGCTGTCTTTTCCTCTTTTCCTCCGGATTCAGATCTTTTTTTCCATACAAACGAACGATCTCCCCTCGACAATTTGTTTATTTAACTAGTAATTAAGTACTCGTATAATTTTTCGTACACTTTTCGATCAGTCTTCAGATTCGTATATGAATGACTCGTTCGATTTGGATCTTTTCCGGAGTTTTTCTCGTTTTTAAAATAATCTAGCTGATTTTTTTTGGCGAAAAAACAGTCTGATATTTATGTATATTCGTTTTTTTCTCTCGGATCAAATCATTAAATCCAATGACGAACTGATTAATTTTCAAGAAAATTCTTCTATTATTTCTATATAAATATTAAAAGTTTCAAAGAATTCGTTTCATTATAAAATTGATCATCGAGTGACAAAAAAACGTACTGGTAATTTATTGAAATCTTGTAAATTACCGAAGAAATTTCGTTTGAAAATATTCCGAATTTTCAAAAAAAATCCACAATTCTCATCCAAAAAGATTTCTGATCCAAATGCTATATAATATCGAGTCACATCTCCTCCAACAATCGAAATTAGTAACAATTACCGTTCTCGTATACGTTGTGAAAACACACTTGTTAAATTCCACTGTTCAACATGACACATTGTTTATATTCATTGTTAATGAATCACTGGCATTGCTGTTTAATTTCAATTTTGAAAAGTTTCGTCGACGTGATCTCTTGTGTCGTAGAACTCGATATATTCGTCACGAAACGTTCGCTGAAATTTTTTTTCTCGATCATTTGAACGAAATCGTATTCGACCGTTGAATCGATCTCGAGTACGAACGGTAATAAATAAATAAATAAATATTTGTATCACACGAAATGTCTTAAGATCAACAAGCAACACAATGCGCAATTAGAAAACTGTACCAATACGGAATATAACAACAATGAGGTCAGATCTGGTACGACGTCTATGACGAACTGACTGACAACCAGTCTAGCGACAATCGGTAGGACGTAGCGACGCAATCAGCACTCGGTAGACGTCGGCGTCGTTGTAGCGCCGTCTCTCGCGTGCGCGCACCACGCGTCTCACTCGCGCACACACTTTTATATATACATATATATGTATATATACACACACTACATATATACATATATACTTCTAGATATATATGTATATATACATATAGGTATATATATATACATATACATTCGTGTATATATATGTATATACATATATACACAGGGGCAGTTGACGGCGTTGTTGCTACTGCAACTTGCTGTCAACTCCTCATCAGGAGTTCAGCGAATATGTTTCGGACTGTGAATGAACAGGCGGTCTGTATACTTCTAACAGCACATTCAACGTACTATACACAACTGATTCTTGGACGAACGCGCCGAACGGATCGCGTCTACTGTGACAGGTGGGCGGAGGAACCGTGCACATACCACGCCTTGAGGATGCGGCATCCGAAATGTACACGCAAACATTCGATACCAACTAAACATTTTCAACACGAGAACAATATACAAATCGTCTTTCACTATCACATACCTAGTACCGCCGATATATCTCACTCATTTTACAGATATTCCTCATAACATCTCACATTCTGGAATTGTAAATCTAGTGTGAAATACGTGAGTGTGAAGTGAGTTCTGTGCATTTTCAATAATATTTTTTTATATACCGATCGATTCTTATAAACTAAAACCGTACGTATGAGAAAATTAAACAACTTTCGTGTCGATTTATCCGATTCATACGGAACAACAACGACAACATCGATCATAACCGAACACTGTTCATTTGGAAGTGACGTTTAACTCGACGCACCGTATTTCGTCCAGGTATGATTCTGCGACATTTAAAAACTTTATATATAGGATGTGTATGATTTATTGCCGTTACACGGCCGTTAATATCTCCTAAACGAGATAGTTTCAGTACGTTTCTTTTTAAATCGAGAATTATAACCTCAAACAATGTACACATACGTGTGTTTTGTCCACTGCACACGGTAAAAATGTTTCGTTACGATCTTAGTACGGAATATCGTCACTCACTGGCAGTAGCTGTCGCGATATAAGGCCGTGCCCACTTTATGGTATGGGCGGAGCGTTTTAATGGGTTTATACATAGACAACTACTCTATAGAACGTAATATATAATTCAATAAATATAGTGAAATGTCATTGATAAATCAAACGAAGAAAAAAATGCCCGTGTCACAAATCATTCTAAAGGAAAAAACCTTGAACAGTTGAACAATAAATAACACGTTTAACGTTTGGTTTTTCGATAACATCGTGTGCTTTGATTAATGCCATTCCAGAGTATAAATTACATTAGTTTTAAGTGTCTGAACACTTTGCGGGTACCTGACTCACTATATACATAACATACATGTACTTATATACATATATATATATATATATATATATATATATATATATATATATATATATGCATATATATAATTATCGTTATGTGAAAATTGTTAATCGAAGTTCTTTTAATCAGACCGTTTGATCTTTTGACGCGATATTTTATGGCGCTGTCGATGCTGATGGGTTGAACAAAAACGGCTGATTGTTTCATACCGACCAACAAACAATACAACATATGTATATATCAATTTTGTATGCAATAAATTTACACGTGGACAGAAGGACGGTTTCCTTGTACGTTTCATTTATTCGAAACGATGTCGTTGTCTTTTTGTATAATTGGATGTTGTTTGCAATAGTTGGAACGATCTGCGCAGTATGGGCGAGTTTACGTAAACGATTTTATTTATACGTGTGTTAGATTTTTTCACAGTGATTGATATTTAGTTTTTTTTTTAAAAAAAAATAAAAATCAAATTTTATTAATTGAGTACAAGACAAGAATTCGGAAAATTAATTGCTAAGTCATTTAATTTAATAAAAAAAATCTTTGGAGTAAATATTTTTCAACTACTTTTCAACACAATCGTTTTTCTGATTAAGATATTTACCATTTATATATATATATATATATATATATATATATATATATATATATATATGGGTTTTTTAAAGCATGATAGAATTTTAAATTGAATCCCTATCGAAAATTCTATCTAATTTAAAAAACCGTCTCTCTTTCTCTTTATCTCTTTCTCTCTCTATATATATATGTGTGTATGTATTTACATCTCCTTATCAAAAGAACTCTAACATTATTTAATAAACTATAAATGTGATTTTTTATTCATTAGCTTTTTATCTTCTGAAAAAAGACAAATGTATTTTTAAAAATTAAATCACAAAACTAACGCATGCAGATATTCAATTCATCTAGAACAGACCTCACAAATTGTTAAAATTTTCGAATACCGTCACAAGTAATAAATAAGTCAATCCATATCATCAAAAAAGGTCACAAACCTATGAAAAAGAACATGTTAAAATACATTTGTGTAAAGAACATGTTACAAAGACAATAAAAAGGGAAAGCACTTCATGCTTGTAGACCAGATGACGAAAAGAAAGATACAACCCCCAGTTGTAGATGGATTGAATAAGGACACAAAACACGAATTAGTATAGGTATATATAAAAAAGTTAGTCTAGATTTTAACAGAAAGGCTCTGACGATGATGGCATCGCCATCGAAATGCATCAGCCGATATAATTATAAATTATATAATTATAAACAGCAAGTGAACAATAAGTGATGATTGAACACTTTAAATTGTTGTGGTGTTGGGGTGAAAATTCATTTGTGTAAAGTGAATCAGCCACAGTTCCAAAACAACTAATAGACAAATGTATATTAACAAAAAGGCTCTGACGATGATATCATCGCCATCGAAATGGGCTTTAGCCGACTATTATTATCAACAAAAAAAGAACAATAAATGATTATTGAACACTTCATAATCATTGTGGTGTTGGTAATAAAAATTCATTTGTTTTAAAGATAAATGTAAATATGTTAATAAAAATAAATCATCACCCCATGTTTTATAAAAGTGTTCAATAATCACTTATTACTCACTTTATTCGCTTTAAAACTGATGTGCATTTCGAGGACCATCTCATCATTGTCAAAGCACTGCCTTGTAAAATCTTGGCCATTGAAATGAGCAACAGCTTCTAAAAAAATAATGTTTAAGTTTTATAAAATCTTATGGTGTTAAAATTACGATTCATTTGTATAAAAGTAAATTTGCTATACAATTCATTTGTGTTAGAATGAATTTGCTAATAGTAAAAATGTTTATTATGAGATTTTTAACAAATTACAATAAGCTTTAAAAAAAAACCACAAGCTTTACAGAACTTCAAAATTATTTTAATAACAATTATAATTATATAGGGTCATCCAAATGTGATGTCTAGATTTGTATTTTATTAAAAAGAAACTATCCACATCTTTCTTTTTAATAAAACACAAATCTAGGCGTCACATTTGGATGACCCTATATAAGGACTCAAATTTACAAATTTCTCAAAAAATTCAAATACGAACTCTTCAAATCTGCTTTCTATTTATTAATCAATATCTACTAATATTTTTTTTCTAAATAAAAAGAAATTTTATAATAACTTGAAATTTATTTTTATTCAGAACAATTATAACTGCATATATGAGTTCAATAAACTGCTCCAATAATTCAAATAAGAGCTTAAATATACCTTCCAATGTTTATTAAATATTTTCCCTACTATTTGTTTTAAAACTGCGATGAATTCATTTTTATACAAATGAACTAAAACTCCAACACTACTAGAAATTAAAAAAAGTGCTCAATAATTATTTACTCTCAAAGTTTATTTATAAACTAATGCACATTTAGATGCAAATCAACGAAGTACTCTGATGATAATGGCATTGCTATTGAAATGCACGTCAACTTATAAAAAAAGAAAATGAACGTTAAATAATTATTGAACATTTTTTATTACCTCGTGGTATTAGAATGATAATTCATTTATATAAAATATTTTTCCAGATAAAAAATTATATAAAAATACTGAATGCAAATATAACAATACTAAATTGTATACAGAATTTTTCAATGAGGGGATACAGTAACTTATGCACATATATTTGACAAATATATAAATTATAGTGCCGATAATCTTAAAAAATATCTAAACGTATGTTTAATGCAATTACAATAGAGAATTATTTAAATGAATGCATTTTTATTGAGAAATTTACTTGTTGAATAGCCCTCGTATTTTAAAGTAGATTAAAATGTTAAATAATGTGCTTGTTTTCGAAATATATTTCGAAATAGTCATTTAAATGATCTATTGAACTTATTTGAATATATGGTCCTATATTAGTTTTTTTTTTCAAAAAAAATTACTTTCTTCGCCATAAGCATAATTTTATAATCATATATTTATCATTCATGTTGTCACTTGAACAAATGGAAATATTTTAAAATGTAGATATGTCATATATGAAAATAAAATCAAATTATTAAATTTACTAACCAGTATTCAATAAATTACTTTATCAAACACCACAGTGTTTATATATATATATATATTATTTGTGTGTGTATGTGTTGGTGTATATGTTGTATACACACATGTGTATGTGTGTGAGTTGTATGTGTGTGAGTTGTATGTGTGTTAGTGTGTATGTGTTTTACGTGTTCGTATACGTTTGTGTGTGTGTGTGTGTATACATTCATGACACCAATATAAATATTATAATACATTTTAATATGTATTTATAAAATCTGTTACTCCGATTACAACATTTTCTATATTCTGTAAGACACAATAATTCAGTATCACAATAATTCATTATTTTTTGATCTAAAACAATATTAATAGTTATATTAATTAGTTTTCGATGCACTGTTTGAAACAAAATATCAAAATATTATTTTTTTTATAAATCTTCTTGACTTGAAAAAAACGTTTATTTTTTAAAAATGATTTTTGAACAATAATTGTTTATTTATTAATCTTCAATGAAAATTTTGATGGATCGTTGTTTTTTTATAACCAAATAATCGATTGATAACGAAAAATTGTTTCATTTAAAACTTTCGATTTTTGACCAAAAATTTACCACGACCTATAGTATGGAAAAAATTGAGAAAAATCGAAATTTTTCAAAAGTGATTTTTTTCATGTGAAAATTATTTTTTAGCATAGAAATAACATTTCTAAAACATATAGCACCTTTTTAGGCAATAATAAGCCTTAATTAATTGAATAATTTTTTTTTATCAAAAAATACTTAATCTTTTTTCCAGTATGGAATTATTTCCTCTCTTAATCCAAACTACAATCCTATAAATTATTATTTTTTATACTGAACAATACCTACAAGTGTATTAATTATATTTCCATATATTACTTCCAGAAAATATCGCAGATTAATTTTTTTATAATTTTTTAAACTCAGATGAAAAATGCATTTTTTCTAAAAAAAGGATTTATTACTATTAAATATTTATTTATTAATTTGTAATGAAAAAAATGATGGAACCTTGTTATTTTATAATCAAATAATCGATTGATAACAAAAAATCATCACATTTTCAACTTTCGATTTTTAACCAAAAATTTACCACGACCTATAGTATGGAAAATTTGAGAAAAATCGAAAGTTTTCAAAAATGATTTTTTTTGCATGAAAATTATTTTTTAGCATTAAAATAACATTTATATCAACATATATCACATTTTTCTGCAATAATAAGTCTTGATTATTAGTTGTTTTGGAACTGTGGCTGATTCACTTTACACAAATGAATTTTCACCCCTACACCACAATGCTTTTAAGTGTTCAATAATCACTTATTGTTCACTTGTTTTTTATAATTATATAATTTATAATTACATAATTATATCGGCTGATGCATTTCGATGGCGATGCCATCATTGTCAAAGCCTTTCTGACAGAAAGGCTTTGACAATGATGGCATCGCCATCGAAATGCATCAGCCGATATAATTATGTAATTATAAATTATATAATTATAAAAAACAAGTGAACAATAAGTGATTATTGAACACTTAAAAACATTGTGGTGTAGGGGTGAAAATTCATTTGTGTAAAGTCTTGATTAGTTGAATAAAATTTTTTATCAAAAAATATTTAACCTTCTTTCCAGTATGGAATTATTTCCTCTCTTAATCCAAACTACAATCCAATAAGTTATTATTTTTTATACCAAACAATAACTATAAGTATATTAATTATATTTCCATATATTATTTACAGAAAATATCACAAATATATTTTTTTATAATTTTTAAACTTGGTGGAAAAATGTATTTTTTCTAAAAAAAATGATTTATTGCTGTTAAATATTTATTTATTAATTTATAATGAAAAAAATTATCAATCGTTATTATTTTATAACCAAATAATCGATTAATAACAAAAAATCATCACATTTTTAACTTTCGATTTTTAACCAAAAATTTACCACGACCTATAGTATGGAAAAATTTGAGAAAAAACGAAATTTTCCAAAAATGATTTTTTTCACATGGAAATTATTTTTCAGTATAATAATAACATTTCTTCAATATATATAACATTTTTCTACAATAATAAGTCTTAATTTATTAAATAAAAAAAATTATCTAGAAATATTTAACTTTTTATCCCAATATGAAATTAATTTCTATTTTAATTCAAACTAAAATCCAATAAGTTTTATTTTTTTAATTTCAAACAATACCAACAAGTATTTCAATTATATTTCCACGGATTATTTTGCAGAAAATGTCAATAGAATAATTTTTATAATTTTTTAAACTCAGTTGAAACATTTATTTGTTCCAAAAAATGATTTATTAGTACAAAATATTTATTTTTTATTATATAATAAAAAAATGTCATATTGTTGATTCTCTTATTTTATATTGATGTTCTAAAAATAAAGAACTTTTTTAAACTCAAGACTTTTTGAAAATTCCAATAAGATACATTGACAATGTTTTTAAAAATTAATATATTTAAACATTGAGTACTCTTAAAAAAAATATACAAGATGAATTTCGTAATAAGAAATTAATTTCTGTACAAGATTTTTTAATACATTTTTTTAAAATCCACCCTTTTGTGTTGAATGTCTATTTCTTAAGTGGTTATTTTTTTTTAAAAAAAAGAACTCAAGTTAATATTTGTAATAAATAACTGCTTCTTATATAGAGACATGACCAGATATAAATCTTAATTGAAATAAATTCGAATGATAAGTGCATTCCATTTATTCATATCTGTTCGTCGCCGAGATCTCCCGAACAGCGAATAATTCAAAACTGAAATAATTCATATTTACCCAAATGCTTCAATAAATCAAACTATGAATAAAGTAAAGAATACGTGCAGTGAAAAAAACACACATACAGCCCGCATTTCCTCAAAATTAAAACTAGACACGCATGTGCCCCCCCTATTTATATGCATCGGCTATAGAATACATACGACCCCCGTCCATAATCACATAACGAAAGATTGACAATTACAATACAAGTTTTGCCCACATAAATCAAGATTTTGGACGCGCGTGTGATTTGTGCGTGCACGTTGTCCTTTTTCCGTATACGGAACAGTTCGTATCCCTCCTGTTCGAACGTGTTATAATATTTATAACTGACTGACTGACTGACTAACGGTGCGACAATGACATAAGATCCTCGTGCATGTATCCAACAGTGGTAGCAGTTGAACTTTTCAAAATGTGCCTTGGGCGGCATTCAAAATCAACATTGACGTGCGAATTTATTGGTTTTGCCGAATTATGTTCCATTGTGTCGCGGCTCAATGGAAACGAAATATATTGCCGTGCGGAATTGTAATTTTTATGACGGACTGAATTAGTGACTGAGTACATATTCACGTGTAAATACACACACCCATATATATATATATATATATATATATATATATATATATATATATATAAATGTATGAATATAACGAATATTTTACCATTTTTATCATAAATTTAAATCATCTATTATTCCATAACATATTCTCGATTATATAATAAATATCCTTCTTTTTGTGAAACATTTCACCTGTCAGTAACTTGTAATTTACCACATGATCCTTATTCATGAAAAAACACTTATTTTTTCAATAACTAGAAAAGATATAACATTTTGATTCTTTTATTATAAAAGAAATATTTTGTATTAAAGTAAAAATAAAATCTATTAAATGTTTTATAATCGCCTGTATACAAAATACTGGTCATATGATTTTTATATATTTTTTAAAATGTTTAATTAACTGAAAAATAAAAATATAACAATTATAATACATTTTTGATACATGCGATAAATGTAAATAATTTTTTGTATAAAAATATTTATTAAAAATTATTTTATTTTTTATAAGTGAAAAAATTCTTAATACTCAACTATATATAGGGGAATTACATTTAATCAGATAATAAATCATTAAAAAATCAAAAATAAAAATCATTAAATCATCATTAAATCTTAATTATATATTAAATTCAGTCAAAGAATAGCTTCTCTTTCCTATGGTAGAAATTATCAATAATTAAAAATTAAATTAAAAAATTATAAGAAATAAATCAATGAAAATTCATTTTTTCATCAAGATTTCAGGTATGAAATGCTATTCATTTTCAATATTTCCAAATAAACTTCTTTTCCAGTAAAGATATTTAAAATATAATTTAAAAACACATTTAATTAGCAATAATTAAATACTGGCCATTCTAAAATTGACTCACAATTTTAACTAGAAGTATTTTTATTTTTATAAAAATGCTCTTTTTAAAATACTTCTTATGTCGACAAATTTATATTTATATATAAACTTTATTGAGAAAAATGAACTTACTGTTTTTAATAAAAAGAAAAGAAAAAATAATATTATTTTATCACAAAAAAAATTTTGGAATAAAATTGGATATATATATTAGAAATAGAATTTAGAATATATTCAGTAATTAATTATTTGTTAAAAATAATTAAATAATATTTAATTGATTTATAATGAATTTATTATGATTGGTTAAAAGATGTGAATGTATATTAAATAATGCAGATTAAAAAAAATATTTAAATAGATTAAATGTTTGCTAAATATTACTAAACCTCTCTCTCTCGTAATTATATATATATATATATATATATATATATATATATATATATATATATATTAAAATAATCTTGATTTAAAATAAAAACCCTTTTTCTAAATAATTGTATTTAAAAATAAAATTGATATTTACAAAATTTATTCCAGATAATATCTTGCTATATTCATTATTTAAATTTATATTGTGCATATGGTTAATAATTTTCTTTCACAAATTATTTTATAATTTATTATATGTATAAATTATATTTTTTCCTATCAATAATATATATATATATATATATATATGTATGTATGTATGTATGTACATAAAGAAAATATATCTTAGTTTAATTACTTGCTTTTATATCTAATCTCTCATTTTATAATTAACTTTTATAATTACTTAATTTAATTTCTTGTCAATAATAGATCAGATAGATAGATTTATATATTATAGATATATATATATATATATATATATATATATATATATATATATATATATATGTACGTATGTATGTATATAATCCATATACAAAATAATATCACGAATCTTAGTATCTAAATAGATTTGAATCTTATCTTACAATATAATGTCTAATTACAGGATAGAATGAACAAATTATTCTAAGGGTTAATCACTAAAATATATATGCATATTCATGTGCATATAGTACAATACAATATATATATAATATATATATATATATATATATATATATATATATATATATATATATATATATATATATATATAAGGTGTACCATCCAGATCTCACAACTCAATTTTTAAATAAAGCGCATTTGAGTAAGCGATGATAATTGTGCATTTTTGATGGGACATTCTGTATATATATATATATATATATATATATATATATATATATATATACGAAGGTTGTTTAATGAGTATGGTAAAAAAGTAAGAAAAACTAAATTGAAAAATTTAAATAAATTAACTAATTAATTAAATGAAACAATAAATAAAACACTTAAATAATATATATATATATATATACTTATCAAATATATATATATATATATATATATATATATATATATATATATATATAAGTGTGTGTGTGTGTGTGTATGTGTATTGCATATGACATACAAGAAAAATGTACATTATAATATTCAAAAACTGTATTAAAATCGAAGTTTTAAAACTTTAATACATTTTTTTATTAATTAAAATTTTATATTTTTCTCTGAATAAAAATTATATTTTTACAATCCAACTACTTAACAATAATACACTAATGCAGAATACATTGAAATTATCAGTGAGGAAATCAAACCTGATTTTTTGAATTTTTATTAATTAAAACAGAATCATATTTGTAAAAACTATAAAAATATATCCTATTTATCTTCGCAGTTAATTATCATAAACAGTTCTATTAACAAAATCACAAGTATTTTATTCATAATTATCTCTTCCTGTTTGCCACGATTATAATATTTATCATATTAATATAAATATTAAAATTCAGAATGCTTTATATAAGAATATTTCGAAATAAAACCATATATTTATATATATATATATATATATATATATATATATATATATATATATATATATAGATGTTTGTGTATATAAGAAGTGTTATTATAAATAATAACAAAAAAACTTGAACACACATTATGTCTAATTTTTTGTAATATTAAAATCCATAAATCAATTTAATGAATTATTAAGAAATATACAAATTTCTTGCAAGTCTTCAATTAATTATAATTAGTCAGAATTAATATTTACCAAAACAATTTGTTTAAAATGAACAATTAGATAACAAAACATGTCTTTTCTAATATTTTTTTTATAATTAATTTTGACATTTGTTTGGGCTTTGCTTTATGGTTTTTATACAAGATGAAATCATCAAATTTTTTCTACATTTTTTAAAATTTAACTATTGTTTTTATCTAGTCAACATTTTCAAAAATTATTATCATTTACATTCATTTTAAAACTGATTTAAATATAGAGGGTCATCCAAATATCACTCCTAGATTTGTGTTTCATTAAATAGAAATAAAAGAAACTATACACATGTTACTTTTTAATAAAACACAAATCTAGGCATCACATTTGGATAACTCTATATTATGCAAGAGAAAATTGTAATATCATATTTTAATATAGTTTATAGATTTAAATTATTTTTACCAAATTAATTATTTCATTAAATTATAATCAGATGTTAAAAATATCATTAAATAAAGAAATTATTCCTACCAAATTAATTATTTCATTAAATTATATATCTAATCAGATGTTAAAAAATATTAAATAAAGACAATTTACAAGTAAAAAAATTACATTTTTTCATTCTATCTGAAAATAAATAATTGTTAATTTACTAATTGAACAATTTTTTTAGAAAAAATATTTGAACTGTATATAAACACATTTTTTTTTCATCTGAGTATATATATATATATATATATATATATATATATATATATATATATATATATAATTATGATGTATCTACAATCTTCCATCTTAAACCATTTCTTTTCGGCATGCCTATTTGAAAAAGATAAAATCTAGGTCTTTATGTTTGTTAAATATTTTATGCTATAGAATCTTTATCATCGAATGAATTATTTAAACAGGTATTATATATTTATGATAATTTCTATTGAATTCAAATTGTTTAATATACTTATTTGAAATAGTATTTTAATACAATTTCAAATTGAAAACGTCTAAAATATAATTAATATTAATTTATAAAAAAAAATATTAAAAGTGTATTGACATTAAAAAAAATATTCATAGTCTAAGTTGTTAATTTATATGTTTAAAATGTGAAAATTAAGTTATTTTGTAATAAGATTATTTATGAAATAATTTTTGTGTTGGTTAATCGAGGACGATATACGTTAGTATATAATAAGTAGAAGATTAAAATCTTGACAATAAAAATCCTTCAACTCTCATCAAATAAATCTTGTGTCGATAATTAACATTAATCTTCTTACATCACCAATCTCATTATATATATATATATATATATATATATATATATATATATATATATATATATGTACACCTATTTGACTGTACATATTTTTTTCAATTCTGACAGATAAAATTTAACTTTCATGAACTCGATTTATAAATATCAATCGTGAACAAAGAATATTAAAAAATCGAAATCCATGATACCAGCATTCAAGGTTTCCATTTCTCATAGTTAGGAGCACGTGATTTTCGTATGAATTTTTTCCCACCATTATTTTGTGACTTCTTAGGTAGTTCGAACCGTACGTTTCAAATGTAATAATTAATTTTCGTATACGAAAACAAAGTACTGTAATATATAATTATACACACAGTCGAAATATTCATTTCGTTTATACACTCACACACACATGCTGAAACGTATGACTGTGTAATTTTTAATATCTGTGCATATAAATGATCTTCGAATTACTGTCATGTCATAAATAAATAAAACCGAGTTGGAAAAAAAGTACCCGTAACTAAAACGAACAAGTTTCATGTCAATACATCAAAAATTAATAATAATGGTTTAAAATATCTATACGAATAAATACAGTCGTAATAAAGATGATTTAAACACGCGAGATCCTGGAAGCGTCAATTCAAAAGAAATTTTCAAGAGAAACAGAATGATTAATTAAGTACATCTAGAGAGAAATCTATAAAAGACATGTTTGATTGAGAAGATATAATATAACTTACATACATATATATATATATATATATATATATATATATATATATATATATATATATATTTATATATAAATGATAAACATATGCACGAGATCTTAGAAATGAAATAAAGAAGGATGTATGGCGGAGAAGACGTCGACGTACGATTGAAAAAAAAGAGTCGAAAAATATTTAGGATATAAATTACGTTCGGCCTTACATTTCACGGGCGAAACACCTAAATCACGTGACGTCAAATCTCTTAATCAGTGAACAGTCAAAATGGAAAGGTTGGGAAAAAATATTAAATTATCGCTCGAACATACGGAGGTGCCCATCTTTTATACGCGTACCACATTTATATACATACATACATTTATATATATATATATATATATATATATATGTTTATATATGTTTATATTTATACCCCCACAGGAAACCAAGTAAATTAATTCCACCTTCGAAACTGTGTGCATAGATTCATATACCTGTCAGGTATGATAAAACAAAAATAAAAAAATCACAGTTACGGTCACAAAAGAAATACACATATATGTATCGGCAATAGTTCTTCATTTGAATACTAGAATGATTCATATTTACATACAAATATATATATATATATATATATATATATATATATATTCAGTGGCGTGCAATCATTAAATCCATACAAGACCCTGTATAAAGTTGATAGGGTATTGAAAAAAGAATGAAATTCAATGTTAATAATTGAAATAATATTGTAAAAAGATAAAACACTCTATATAGACACTGCTTTATCTTTTTTTTGGACATAATAAAAAAAATATTTCTTAATTTCATACAAGAACATTTTTATTTTGAAACATCAATTCATTTTGTGAAAAAAAGTTATAGATAGTTGTGTGATTTAAAAAGTGACAACTTTTTAATTATTCCATTAAGAAAGATTTTCTAAATATTTTGGTCAGATTTTAAATCAGGAACTGTGAAAGCGAATGGAAGAAGAATTTTGATTAAACAAGTCAAGAAAAAAAAATGAAAATGACTTACCTATATTTTACAAATAATCTTAAATTCTGAGGAAAAATAATCATTAGCATTGA
Source organism: Neoneuromus ignobilis (assembly GCA_029203775.1). NCBI lineage: Eukaryota > Metazoa > Arthropoda > Insecta > Megaloptera > Corydalidae > Neoneuromus > Neoneuromus ignobilis. The sequence goes on along the minus strand of CP092090.1, from coordinate 4,286,259 downwards.
AAAGATGTTGTAGGTAAGGAACATTGAATTTGAAGAAAATAAGCAACAGATAGTTGTGTGGTCTAAAAAATTATAATACAACTTTTAATTATTCCAAATTTTCAAATATTCATTAACATATGCTTAAGAAAGATTATCCAAATATTTTGGACAAACTTTATGTATATATGAAGAACTGTAGAAGCGAATACAACAAGAATTTTGATTAAACAAATCAATAAAAAAATGAAACTAAATTATCTCTACTTTATAAATGTGGAAAAAATCACTAGCATAGAAAAAATGTCGTGGAAGAGGAATAGTGAGGAAGAGGATAAGAAAAAGAAAACGAGTTAAGGGGAGTTAAAAGAAATACCCATAGTAAGGTTCACTAACGTTGCTTTTTCGAAACTCTGTTCTTCAACTAGAACTAAAATGACATTTGTAATAATAATAAATTATAGATTGAATTCTTATTTTTGTAAAATTATTTTTAATTTTTGTAAATGCATGAAAATTCAAATTATTCTCCAAGTAACAAATACTTATATACATTACTTGTATGACTGATTTACAAATATTCCTAAGAACTCCTAAAAAATGCAATTTTTAATTTACATACCATTGATCTAATCCTTGTGAATTTTTTAAGGCTTTCCTGATTTTTTATTATAAAAATTCTGATTTTACTACAAGTGTCTTTAACGATTTTTCACTATTACAGGAAATTTTTTTTACTGATTTTACTATAAGTAAAGGGTCATCCAAATGTAACGCCTCGATTTGTGTTTTATTAAAAAGAAACATGTGTATTGTTTATTTTGTTTCTTTTTAATAAAACACAAATCTACGTGTCACATTTGGATAACCCTATTTTTTTTAAGATTTTGACTATATGGACAATTCTTTATTACTTCAAATTGAATTGGAAAAAATACTAATCTATTTCACACTTTTTTCAAATTCATAAAACAATACTGATTTATACAAATGAATTATTACCCCAAATATCACATCCAAATAACACAATACTCTGATGATGATGATAACGCCATCGAAATGTACATTAGCTTATTGTTGTTATAAACAAACAGAGTGAGCAATAAGTAATTACTAAACACTTTTGAATATCTCATTTGAATAGAAGTGCATTTTTCACAATTTCAAAACAAACAGTCAAAATAATAGTTAATTAAATCGTATAATATTTCTCTTTATTCTACCTCTAACTCCATTCTTTGATTTTAATTCCAGTTTCACTATAAGCACCTGAATGGCCTAATCATTAAAAAAAATCATCCAGCATTACTGATCTATTTCAAACCGTATAATTTGTCTAGACTAAAACTATTTCAGACATACAACTATTTCTATCAATTGCTTTCTATCTCTTTCCTCACTACACATAATTCTCTAATGACCAAATCACTATCATCCCATTGAAAATGTAGTAAATTATATTTATTACTATGTATTTAATACTTTTCTCATCTCATTTTTCGATTCAAATTCAATTTGGATGACCTTTTGTTCATCTTTATTTCTACTTTTATAGATTGTTTTACGATCGGTGAGATAATTTATATCGGCGAACGCCACTGTACGAAGAATATACGATAGACATGTATGTATATAATTGTATACAAAGGTACATACATACATATATTTATATATATATATATATATATATATATATATATATATATATTTGCTGTGTATATACACAATATTCTCAGCAACAACCAATCATAGACATTGATAATCGCATGTCAAAACGGGATGGAGTGACGTGCTACACAGCGAGACAAGGATGGTATGACGGATGGACCAGTCAGAGTACAGCTGCCCATAGCATGCCTGCAGAGTGGCATGACAGATTTATTACCCAGTTTTGTGTAGTCTTAATATGACTTATGGACAGGAACAAAATATAAGCTAGTGATATGTAATTTAGCCAGCGAGCGAGATCGACGCATGTGCGCATCGACAGGCGACCGTCGACGGCACACGAGACGCGAAAGAAAACAAACTTACGTGTCGCTCAGACGTACGAGCGAGACACGATTACACGTACAGGGTTTTTGTTTTAAACGAGTGCCGTCTCGCTCTACACGTGCGATGTTATTCCGCTGGCCGTTTGAAAATTTCATGTCAAAAAATAAGTTAGCTGCGAGGGACATTATGTGTACCAGCCAGCAGTCAGCTTTTGGTCGCTACGTGTAAAGTTGGCAATACAAAAGGAACTGCCAACACTAAATCATTCCAAATCTGGGAAAATATTGCGTTTATCATTCGATGCGTTCACATGACAACGGGACGATGTTCTTTTCTGTGCCGTTCTTTTTTTAATTTTATTATTAGTATTTTTTTTAAAAAAAATACACACAACAGATTCTGCTGTAATCTTATTTATTTTGGAATTTAAAAGATATATACAAATAAGTTTTATTCATATTATATTTACATACAGGCATACATACACACACACACACACACACACACACACACACACATACATATATATATATATATATGTGTGTGTGTGTGTGTGTATGTGTGTAAGCATAATTGCCACTATAAAAAAATATAAATACCCTTTACACAAATGAATTTTAACCCCAACACCACAATAATTTAAAGTGTTCAATAATCACTTATTGTTCACTTATTATTTATTCACTTATTTATTGTGGTGTTGGGGTTAAAATTTATTTGTGTAAAGTGAATCAGCCACAGTTCCAAAAAAACAAATAAATACCCTATTTTCTTAATTCATTTTTCAAGATTATCAATAATTTTATAATTGAATTATATTGTCTGTCTAATAAAATTAGAATATTTTTGATTTATAACTCAATATAATTTAAAAAATAAATAAAAAGTATTTATATATATATATATATATATATATATATATATATATATATATAATAAATGATACAAAACTGATATTCATTCCCATTTTATTAAAATATTTATAATACAACTAAATTAATGAAATGGACCGAGAATTATTTGAGTATATTTTTAATATTTTTGAAAAAATCTTAAACTCTACTTACTGTGGTCCAATAAAACTGACCATTTATGAATTTTACATTCACATTATTTATTGACTCTTTTATCAAGGCATCCTTCCTGTTCTCACTCGTAAATAAATTTTTTTTAGCAATTCCAGACAACATACAAAGCATGGAAAAAATGCTTGTTATGATTAGTATGTAAAGACAAAACGAAAAACGAATGAATTCAAAATAAAACCAAAGTTAAAAACCTTTGTAGCAAAAATGAAAATTTTTAAATGAAAACAGAATGGTTACATAGCAAGAAAAAAACATGAGAAATTATTGATAGAAAATCTAGAGTTATAAAAAGGTTCAAGAAAGACCCATAGATAATTAAGATATAGATATGAGAAAATGCATTGGTATAGAATTGAAGAAAAAAGCATTGAATCATTAGAAGTAGAAAAATTTTGGAAAAGGCCTTCATTCAATAGTGAATGTAAAAATGTTGAAAATGATAATACAAATAATTATAATATTATAATCATAATTGAAATTTCTTTCAATTCACCGAGAAAAAATATAATTTTTCAGTATAATAATACTTTATTCAAAGTAAGAAATTTAAATTAGTTTAATGGATATTTTTTAGAATTTTAGATGAAATGCATTTTCAAAATAAAATTGTTTTTCAAGTTATTAATTATTATTTTTTGAAAAAGTGTTCAGAATGATTGAAAAAGTAATGCAATAAAGACTATGATTGATTTTATGCTTAAAAATCTGCTCTAGAAATTACTAGAAGAAATAAAAAATGTTAAAGAAAAAAAAACGTTTTCAGTGATTCAAACAAGAAATTTGCGACATAGTTTAAAAAATACTTTCTAAAAGTTTATACGAAGCATTTTTTTAATATTATATCAGAAAAAATATTATTTTCAAATAATAATTGTACTTCTCAATATTATAAGAGGAAATAAAATAAAAATTTAATTAACTGAAGGTAAAAAATATTTTATGTAAAAAAAAATTAAAAAAATCGTCATATTGCATATATCTTTCTGAATAAGAAAGCAAATGGTATAAGAAAACTTGGAGGATCAGATTAAAAAAAATACATAATAACAGTCATACTGTGAATTTTGGTCGTGTTAACAAAAAATCACAGAAATTAAATTTTTTAGTAGGGCAAAATTTTATTCCAAATAAAAAAAATAATTAATTTAGTGGACATTTTTTAGAATTTTATATGAATTTCGTTTTCACATTGAAATTATTTTCCAAGTTAATATTTTTTTCAAAAATCCTCAAAATGATTTAAAAAGCAATGCAATAAAGATCATTATTAATTTATCCCCAAAAATCTACACTAGAAATAACTAGAAGAAAAAAAAACGTTTTCAGTGAGATCCATCATTGACTTAAACAAGAAATATTCGACTTAGTTCACAAAATACTTTTTGAAATTTTATATGAAGCAAATTTTTTGAACATAAAAATATTGTTTTCGAATAATAACTGTACTTCTCTATATTATAAGAGGAAATAAAATAAAAATTTATTTAATTGAAGGTAAAAAATATTTTATGTAGAAAAATTTTAAAAATTCATCACATTGTATATATTTTTCTAAATAAGAATGCAAATGGCATAAAAACTTGGAAATACAGTTTTAAAAAAAATACCATAAGAACAGTCATACTGTGAATTTTGGTCACATTAACAAGAAATCACAAAAATTAAAACAGTCAATTAATACTTAGTTAAGTAGTAAAATTAGTAAATTTATCTACTAGTATAATTAATATATTATTCTATAAATTATATGTATATATATATATATATATATATATATATATATATATATATATATATATATATTAAAATCAATTTATGTTTAATTTAAGTAATGTTTTATATACCTAATTTGTGTAAAATACCAAATTGCTACAGAGATATTTCATTTAGGTATTCTTCAATAAGAATATTTCAATGGTTTTAACTTACAGGCCCGGCATGGGTTTTTGTTAATTTAGTAGATTGATTTACGTCAACCGACAACATTCCATAATGTTACCTATGGCTGCCTCGCCACAATGTTACCAACCATAAAATCTTGATATATTATTTTCAAGTCGAGATTATCGTGTAACACACACACACACACACATACGATGAATACAAATGTTCATATAAGACGGTAAATGTGCTTGATTTAGTGATGAATAGTTTGAAGCGAAATGAAACGAAAGAAGGAAAAAATAACATACACTCACACACACAGATCTGTAGTTATTTTTATTTATTCCGGAGTTAAATTAGTTTTGTGACGACAAGAATTCTTTTATAATAAATATGTCAATAATTCATATTTCCAGTTTCTGTATTCGTGTACATTGCTGCTGGTGCTCCGTTCAATGATTTGACGTTCGCTTTAATTATTCCATACAAATGTGTGATTGTGTGTGTGTGTGAGTAATATATATACCTGGTGAATATACTTATATGTAGGTATTCGTTTGACATTTTTATGAAGAAATCGTTTATTTTTATTGTCGTTTTATGGAAATACGATTGCTCGATTGACAGATGGCTAGAAATTTATTATATTGTTTGGATATTTTCTTATACCGAACGGTTAAAACCTATCATTTTTTATCGTAATTACAAAATTTGTAAATACGTGACTATTATACAGTGGCCCAATAAAACTGACCACCTACGAATTTGAAACTTACACTACTTATCAAATTTTATATACATACAATATATATATATATATATATATATATATATATATATATATATATATATATATTATCAGTTCATTTATCAAAAAAATAGTATAATAAAACTTGAATTTAGATAAAAAAATGTCTTAATTTACAAAATATTCTGTAATAAAAATTTAATTGCATTTCTTTTTTTGTATAATATTATTTGTCAATTATATATTTTTTAATATAAATATTAAAATATTAGTTGTTTTTTAAAAAAATAAATAAATAATGAAGTATCCTTTTTTAAAAAAAATAACTAAGAAAATTGTAATGCTTATTACTTTGTATAGATTTTCCTGGATATCCAGTTATCATTTTCGAATTTTTTATTAAATTATTCAAATATCTAAAGTGAAAGTGATCATATATCATATTATATATGTAATTGAATATTCCTTCATGTTTCAAGAAAAAAAGTTTAACTTATATATATATATTTGTAATCATTATCAGTCCATCTAGTAAAAAACTCCATTTAGTATTTACACGAAATAGTGCTAGATATATAATATTGAAACATTATTTTTTTAAAAAAATGATTAAATAAAAATAAAGTATTTTTTTAAAAATATCAGAAAACATTAAAATATTCATTAGCTTTTATTTTCCTGGATGGCCACTTATCATTTTAGAATTTTTTTAAAAATTATTCAATCAAATTATTAATTATTATATATATTATTAGTAGAAGTGATCATACCTATTTCACATAACTGAAGATAAAAAATATTTTCATATTGTAAAATAGAATATTTTTTTATGTTTAAGGAAAAAAGTTTAACTTTTATATATATATATATATATATAAAGTCCTGTATAAAATTATTTCTGATAATATTATACAGAATGTTTTTTAAGTTAAATAGAATTTTTGATAAGGGTTAAATTTAAAGTTATGTCACGTTTGAAAAAACCTTCTATATATAAAATCATTATCAGTCCATTTAGCAAAAAAACTAATATAACAAAACTTGAATTCAAATAAATATTCTGTAATAAAAACTTAATTGCAGTTCATTTTCTGTATATTATTTGCCAGATATATTTTTTTATAAAAAATAGTGCTCAATGTATAATACTGAGATATATTTTTTTTGAAAAATAAATAAATTATAAGGTATTATTTGAAAAAAAATCGAAAAACATAGAGTATTCATTACCGTATATAGATTTTCCTTGATGTCCAGTTATCATTTTCAATTTATTCATTAAATTATCCAAATATGTACATTAAAAGTGATCATATATCATATCATAGTATAAAACTGAATATTATTTTATCTTTGACGAAAAAAGATTGTGTTTAATGCATCTTATGTATTTTAATTTTTTATGCCAGTGAAACATAAGTCTTAAATGTCTAAATAATTCAATAACTTCATAGAATATATAGAAACATGGAAAGATGCACGTTAGAAATAACATAAAGAGATAGAAAAATAACCTAGTAAATGGATAGACTATTGATGAACAAAAAAAAAATATTGAGTTGAAACCAAAGATTTGAAAAGACCCATGGATAGATGGAAAATAAATACACGAAAATTCATTGATGTGAAATGGAAAAGAAAAGTATTGAATCGCTTTGAGAGAGACCTTCACAGACTAATGAGGGGGGAATAGTGGGGATGATTTCAGATATATATATATATATATATATATATATATATATATATGAAAATCTTAAAAATCAGATTATTTATTAATATGAGTTCATATCTACATTTTCGTATCTCTTCTCCTTTTATTAATGAATATTATTCTTGATATCGTTATAAATTATTTCCAAAAATGCGAAGAATAATAAATAAACATGAGTATAATATCAATAAATCTATAAAATTATTCTCTATAGCCATCAAATGATCCAGCAATATAAAAAAAACGTTGAATTTATTGCGAAATTGAGTTTTGTCAATTAGTCTGCAAATGTACATAATGCAAAACTGCGAACGAAATTCCGGTTTTTTTTCGTTGTAGCTAGATATTGGTACTCATAACAATAAATTTATATATATATATATGTTTATAAATACTCATTTATTATATTATTTCGAGCCTTATTTATTGAAATTACATTACATACATTGTTATTATTTTACCACCAACTGTGCTAGAAACACTAATAATAAAACCCATAAATATTCTAATAAAATAATAAAAAAAGAAGAAGAAACGTTTCATAACTATGTATATTAATAAAATATACGTCGCCACTGAGATAATGTAATCAAATTTAATATGTCGTCTCGTAACGACAGTACATAAAAATCAATTCGGTTGCCAATAAACACACACGTTTTATGCAACGACAATTAAATATAAATACAAGACGATATTAAGACGATGTGGAGGAAGTGGCTTCGTTCCGAAATCAGACATCCATTGAAACAACGTTTGACTAATTAAACATTTTGAAACAATCGACCGATTCACGCTGACCTCTGCGGACGCGCGGTCGACTCCGAGTCCATTCGTCCGTTTATCATAGAGCACCTACACGTCCGTGTTCGAACATTCGTCCATTTGCATAAACATTTAAATGTCAAGTTGTTATGAGTGTTCGATTTGAGTTAAGGCGCGAGAGGTGCATACGTGTTCATTACGAACGATGCAGTTTCGTTGTACCTCTTCGACGAGATGTATTCTCGTGTCTTGGAGACGGTTCGTTGTAATGAGATGATCTACGGCTTGTACCCTTCGCGAACAACACGACCGATCGGCGTGATTTGTTCGTCGAATACTTAGTCGTTTTGTTTACAAATATGGGCATGTTTATACTGTGCGAGCAGATTTTTTCATATTATTATTGAAATATATGAGTGCCGGTTATGGTACAACGATTTAAAACACAGAAATAACATCCAATCGGATCTGCAGACTCAATGTGTATTTTAAATTATATTTTGAAACATTTAAAAAAAATTCATAAACAATATTTTATGATAATTTCAATCGACAACATTTTTCTCAATTTAACCATAACACTTGGGTTATATTCAAAAATTATACATACATACATATATATATATATATATATATATATGATGACCCAAATAATGAGCTTAAAAAGCAGTAAAATATAATAAACAAGTAAATACATGTTTAAACCCTTCAGTCTTATTTGGACTACCCTATACAAATTTTCTCCATTCTGAACCATCATTAATGAAAAAATATTTACATAAAACAATATATTCATAAATACTCAACCAATAAACTTCGTAAAATATCTATATTTTATAATACAGTGCTCTGACGATAACAGCATGATCATCGAAATGTATATCTTAATAAAAAAATAAAATAGACAATAAATAATTATTGAATCTTGTAATGTTTAGGTGATAATTCATTTATATTAAATTATATATTAGGTTTGCTCATCAGTAATGTCGCTTTTTCAAATTTTAAAAACATTTCCATCTACTTCTTAAATAAAATAAAATTTTGTACTGTATCAAAAACCGATATTACTTATAGGTACAACTAATAATTGTCTTTGATTTTTTTTGTCTTCCGCCTGATTTTATCTAAATATGTTATCTTGTAAACATTTTAATTTTTCTTTCATTTTCATAACAACTAAATCATTATTTTTTATTTACTATCTTTTTACATTATATAATGTCATCCAAATGTGACACCTAGATTTATGTTTTATTAAAAAGAAACAAAAATCATACATGTTTCTCTATACACCACCCTATACACATATTTCTTTTTAATAAAATACAAATCTATGCGTCACATGTAGATGACCCTATATAATTAATTAAAATGATTTTTTTAAATTTTCGTTGTATTATTAAAATATAAATTAATAATTGAAAGTTTAGTTTAAAATTTTCTTATATTATTTAAAGTTCAGATGAAAAAACAAATAAGTTTAAAAATAGTTCATGATTTATTAAATATTTCTAGTAACATTTATTTTAACAGAAATATAATTAATCGTGTAAATGTAAAGGCTATTTTGAAAAATGTATTGATTGCTTCTTATGCATATATATATATATATATATATATATATATATATATATATATATACATAGGAGTGTATGTTTGTACACATGTCCATTTGTGTAAGCATACGCATGTGTTTACAAATGTTAAGAGAACGTAATGATACGACTACTGGTATTAAACTTTTGACAAACCGTATCATTCAATCTCATATTTCTGATATTGTGTACACTAAAAATAGCTGTGCGCTCATAAAAGTCAGATATCAGAGATAATCAAACATTGAATGATAATTTATTGCAGACACGTCTAGCACAATTATATAAAAAGTGAAGTTTTATTGCTCATTATATCTCGTGATTGTACAATTACGTAATTTCTAAAAATACATATATATATATATATATATATAGTCACACACATGTTTATATATATATATATATATATATATATATATATATATATATATATATGAATGTATATAAAGAAAAAATAAATAAAACCAAATTATTCCCACAGAAGAAATGTATTGTTTATGGGAAATTATTCTGATAACTTATAAATCATTCAAATAGCAATAATCATATATTAACATTTATATATATATATATATATATATATATATATATATGTGTGTGTGTGTGTGTATGTATGTGTGGGGATGTGTATATAAGATTTTGAAATAAAGTAATATTTCATAATTTATCAAATAATAAAAGTCTAAAAATTGATGTAAATATTATTAAAAAAATACATAAAAAACTTTTATTTTATAATTGACTTTCTAAAAATTAATATGAAATATAAATTTCAACGAATATAATCAAGTATTATAAAACATCTTAATAATAAAAAAAAAATATTATTACTATTAAAATATTTGAAAAAACTATATCTAAAAGTCTCATACTTTATACACACATACACACACACACACACACACACACACATATATATATATATATATATATATATATATATATATACATACACACAAGGTAAATTGGACAAACATAGAAAGTTAGTCAAAATAAAGGCGAAGAAAAAGTTATTAGATCAGTCGAAGTGAAAAATTTTGAGGAGAGGCCTTCATTTAATAGTGAATAGAAAAAGGGTGATGATGATTATACATAGGGTATCCCATGTAACCGTATCATTTAATCTCATGTGTTGTTTGATAATTATTGATTAGTTAGTTAAAATCTTCTACTATCAAAGTGAGTAATTTATTTGTATTTTTTTTGTCATTTCTCTAAAATCATTCAACTATTTATATTTTTTAATTCAGCATCTCTATACTTCCAAAAAACTGTCAATTATTTTTTTGTTAAAAATATATATCTTACTTAAGCCGGCTATTTCATTTTATTAGATTTTTTTATATAATTTTCTAAGTTACGAGTAGCTGTAAGACACATCATAAATTAAATAAATACCAATAAAAACTTATATATGTAAACGACGCAAAACGTTCATATCCACAAAAGGACACTATTGTTTATGAGAAAACATTTTAATACAAATCATTCAAAAGAAAACGTTTTATTATACGTGTGTATATAAATTTGTGTTTGTATCTACATAAAAAATCATATCCTGGTTCTAAGTTGTCAAAATGAGTGAGTATAATCATTAAGAATTTTTTCCACATATCTCCAACATATTTGTTTGATTTATCATCAAAAACAATAATAAATTACCGACCACGTCAATTAAACTAGACACTTTCTGTTTTATTTTTATTTATTTTACGCAAAAGAACAGTTTTTGCAAATCGTTTATACGATTTTAATGCCTTGTGAATTAGAAAATTGCATACCAGTTCCCATCAAACATACACACACTCAAATATATATATATATATATATATATATATATATATATATATATATGTTCACACCCACACATATCAAAATATACACAGATGTGTATGTGTGTGTAGTTCAGCGTGCAAAATTAACGAATAACAAATTAAAAAATTGACGCTGACGACACGACGATATTCATAACTGTCCGAAACCGGTATTCGACTTTAAAAAAATCAAATAATTTATAGTTGGACTCGAATCAAAGTCATTCTCTCGTTCGCTGAAATGATTCGTGTACAATGTGCTTGACCTTGAGACCGGCCATTTCATTTTATAATGTTCTAATAATGGAAATTCGACAAGAATGTTAATCATTCGCTCGATAGGTGCCTCAGTTGAAGAAACAATCAACGTTTTATTACGACACCGTGGCTCAATCGGACGCTTGCCGTACCGTCATCTCTGATCAGTTTTGTGAAATGTTTAGCAGACGCCACAATCTCCAAAACATTTTTATGTACACATAAATTCGTTCTTAATAGTAAGATCCTCGATGAATATTTCATATAACTATTTCTAATTTAAAATATATTGTATCAATAAAATGACTTCACACTTGGTATCATAATTAGTTCTTAGAACGATATTCTAGGAAAAAATACAAAAAATTCTACAAATTATATTTAATTAATTAAATTTTTATAAACACTACTACTACTAATAGCATATATAATTCGCAACAAACGGCATAATTATATTCTTTTAATTACTCCTTATTAATATTCATATATTTGAAAAATTAGATTCGTATAATTGATATTATATCCATTATACAACAAAAAATAAATATTTTTTTTAAGAGAATAACACTCTAAAAATATCCTAGAGTTATTAAATAATCAAGAAATATTTATAACACAAATACCATAACCTAAAAAAATTTCAATAAATTTAATTAATTTTTTCATTTATTACTTTAAGGACAAAATTCAGATCGAATTTAAAAATAAATCTATTCATTTTAGGCACATGTATAATTTTTAAATATATCAGTTTTTTAAGATATATATATATATATATATATATATTAGATAAAAAGATGGATAGACAAAGAATAACAGAAAGAATTATTAAACTAATATAATAATTACTCATAATTTTAAAAACTTACCTTCTTTTTATTGCCGACCATTTCCAACTCGAACCTGTAAAGAAAAAAATAAACAATTATTATATTCAAAATATTTTTATACAAATGAAATATTATCTAATAATTGCAAAATTTTATAAAAAAATCAATATTCACTTATGTTCTTCTTTCATTAATATGTTTTAAAAAATATTCCAAAATCAAAATTGTCATTTCAAAATCTCATATTAATACATTTTATTATAATACAACTGCACTAATTGCAATTTAAATTAAATTTGAAACAAAAATAATAAAAAATCTGACTTACTCCATGCAGTACCAAAATGATAAATACATGTCAATAAAAATACAGTATTGTTATTTAATTCTTGTTGATAAATAAATATATTAATTAAGAATAAAATAAAATTCACTGTTTACAATGCAATTTTATATCACATAGATTTTTTATTTTTAAATTAAATCAGTAACATTTGTAAATAATCTTGAAAAATTTAATGATATTAAAAATTCAAATAGATGTAAAATGTATTTTTAATTAATTAAAACCTAATTTATTCTATGATTCATAATTAGATTATATTTAGTTTCAACTCCATAAATTTTTATAACAAAGAATTGTGATTAAAAATCCTTAAATCATTATTATGATAATCTTGGACATGTGATTCAATATCTGTATCATTTTCAGTTTTATTTTACAATTTTTTACAAGTATCCACTACTTTTATTCAATACATATATATTTTCTCAGTAATCAAAAATGATACTTAATTTAATTGATTTATTTCTGTTCATAATTTTAATTACATCAAGCAAAAACTATTTAAAATCGTGGTTAGTTTTTACTAATGACTTTATTTTTTTAAAAAATAGCATTTTTTCAATTAATATCCTATGAAATAATATTATTCCAACTAGTTCAAATATCACAATATTGGTTATTTGCTTCAAACTATATTTTATAATTGACTTTATATTTTTTTAAGAAAGTAAATTTGTTTTTCATAACACATAATTGGTTAAAAAAGTATATAAATTAAGAATTTAAATTTTTACTACTAAATTATTTAGTTAAAAGCTGATTTACGTTTGTATACAATTATTTTTCTTCGAAATATCAACATACATTTTACAAATAGTATAGGGTCATCCAAATGTGACGCCTAGATTTATATTTTATTAAAAAAAACATAGTGTATAGTTTCTTTTTAATAAAACACAAATCAGGCGTCACATTTAGATGACTCTATATAATAAAAAAACAAACATATGTTCTATTTAGTAATATTCTATCGAATCGTTGACAAACGTATATGTTTTATTACATATAAAACTATTTTTCTGAAATATTCTATTAAATAAAAACGATTGTACCAAATCTTTCATTATGGAGGATTTCGAATCGATTTTATAAACATAATAATAATAATAATAAACGAAGTACGTGAGAAAAATTGGTTATCCTTAAACGATTGCTATGTTTGTCTTTGTCCCCAATTTCAGATTCATTTTCTTCTGTTTGTTTAATTTTTTAAAATGTCCAACTATCGAAAATATTTGTAAATTATATCGAAATTAATTTTAGATCCTTTGGTTGATATATATATATATATATGTGTGTGTGTGTGTGTGTGTGTGTGTGTGTGTGTACTTATGGCTAGATGGATCCATAACGTATTCATAGATTTCATAACAGATATACAGATGGATAGATGTCTATGTACGTTCGAGCATAGGTGTTGTGTAATGTATACATGTTGGAGAAGAAGTATTGTGACACCCGTCGAGGAATGGGTACACTGGGAGGAGTTCAGTTGGCTGTATAAGGAAATGAGTATGAGGGACGACGGCGGTGAAGGGTAGGACGCATCGGCGGGGAGTTTATGGGTGAGTGAGGTACGGGTAAACGGATGGCGGTAGAGAGCTAGAGAGCTGTAGCAGGCAGAGTGGTAGACGAACGCGAGGCCGCCGACGACGACACACAGGGTCGTTCGCCACCCCTGTGCCACACTCGCGTACGGCGTACGGGGTGTTCGGACGTGTGTGGGGTGGCGTTATGTCTAATCGATGCTGTGCTGCGCCGCTTGGTCTTACCAGTAGCCACCCATTACGCACCTTAATAGCTTTTCTGTATATATACCCGGAGCTTCCACCATGAGAACGCTGGCGGTGGTTGCAGCAGCGACTCGGCCATCGCGCTCGTCGCCGCCGCTACCATCCGACGAAACACAGTCGCGATTCACGACGATTCGACGATATACATACACATACACACACATTTACCCACACACACACACACATCGATATATATATATATATATATATATATATATATATATATAAGTAATTTTAACTCTGTAAATGTTTTCTTCTCTATTTGCTAGTTTACACAATTTATTAGAAACATTCAATTTATAAATAGCATTTTTCTTTCTTTAAAGAATTGAATCCATCTTGAAATACGAAACGATGTATTTTTCAGTTTCCATATTATGTGAAAGTCGACTCATTTTTTCAGTATTGATTTCTGAATGGAAATTTTGATAATTATTTAGTAAACTTTTCATAATAATCATTTTAATTTGTATTCCTCTAGATTAAAAACAATACTGTTCGTAATTAATGATTAAGTGTTCGTTAAATCAACTTTTTGAATGAATTCTGTTATATGTGTTGAAATTTAATTCTCTTCTTTTGCCAGTTCTTCAAGTTAATCTAGCTCTACAATTAACTAGATTATTAATTCAATTAGTATCTTATCTTTGATTTATTTTATGCTCCAGTTTTTTTTCAAATACATATATTGCTAGTTCAAGGTAATCAACTAAAAATATTCCAATTCTTATTTAATTTACAATAGTTTAAAAATTCTTTATTGAAATAACCATATATTTATATTGTAATTGTAGTAATTATTATAATTATTTTTAATTCACAAAATTTTGTGTTAAAAATAATTCTTGAAATGAAAAAGTAATCATTTTCAATCCATAATCAAACAGAAATTACTTATAAATATTTTTTTTAATTTATGAATTTTCTAATCTTCTTAATAAAATTATTTGTATGGAAAATTCAGTGTCAAATTTCTAAAATGGAACATGGTTATTTTTTGAAAATATTTTTATTCATAAATTTATATTCAGAATAATCTAATTGTTTATATATATATATATATATATATATATATATAGGGTGACCCATCAAGAGCGTACAGTCATCGCTCACTCAAAAATAGATGCGTTTTTTATTTAAAAAATAAGTTGTACATTCCTGATAGGACACCTATATAAATATATATATTAATAGATAGAAAAAAATAATAAACTGTATATGACTTTTTAAGAAAATAATTATTTTTAAAATAATTATGATTACATAGAATTCACACAGAATATTTTCATATGATTTCTATATAATCATTTTCTTGACAAATTTTATAAATTGATTTATAAGAGGGACTAAGAAATTTTGAACTACTTTTCTTATCTAAACTTGTATTTTCAAATTTTAATAGCCAAAATAAATCTATTTAAAAATTAGGGTAGTCCAAACGAAACTGAAGTGTTTAGATATATAGGGCGGTTTTTTAAGCCTGATAAAACTTTAAATTGAAATCTATCGAAAGTTCTATCTAACTTAAAAAAATATTTTACCTTTATATGTACATTCACACAAACATGTATATATAAAGGTGTTTTTTAGGTTAGATAGAACTTTCGATAGAGATTCAATTTAAAATTATATCACGCTTTAATAAACACCTATTTATTTACTTGCTCACTATCATTTACAATTTTTTTACTATCTTTCAGTTTCATCTGGACTACTCTATATATTTTATACAGATATATGAAATTTAATCGAAGTTATACTTTTTTCTTGTAATATAAATAGATTAATTTATCCTTATATATGTTTTAATTCATAATATTTGCTTCTAGTAAATTATTTGTTATTTAATTACTGTTAATTTATAACGATTTCAATTTATTTTTTGCCCTTGTGGGTATAATAATTTTACTAAATACAAAATGATATATATATATATATATATATATATATATATTCTTAAAATAAAAACTAGCATCAGGATGAAACATATAATCCCTTTGTATCATTTCGCATCATTTTGTTATTACTACACAACAGAAAAGCACCACATCACCCATCTATTGACGAGATCAATCGATCAGCTAGAAAATTCCATTTGAAGGAAAAACCGACATCGTTAATTAACAACAACGCTGTGCTTTCTTAGTCATATATATATATATATATATATATATATATATATATATATATATATATATATGTAATATGTATGTAGAAAAAAATATGGCCACAACACAAGCAATAAATCTTTCTTCATAACAACCAATCATTCGATGACTGATGACAAACACGAAACTAATCTTCTTTCTAATACCAAGTTACCTATCACTGGTTTGGCGAAAACATAACTTGTTAACTCGTCGCGCAGAGTGGCGCGCGTTCGATAAAAAGAGATCCCGTACGTTGGATCGTATACGTGTTCTTGTCGGATACGCGGTCTCTGTTATTACTGTTCCTATAAAATCAGTTTTTATCTTTTGCCAAGTTGTCCTGTCATGGCATAGATCTACCGTTTGAGGCGTTTCACTTGGCCGGCACATTGTTTCTGTCTCTCGTGGGATGATGGATCCATTACTTTCGTCCTGTCATGGATTGATCTAACTAATTAGTCGGTACGAACTTACATGCAGTAAAAGAAATATTATATTTTTTTCTATGTTGACGAAATGATGTACGGTCTATAATACGGTTTCAATAGTTGTGTTTCTATCATCAATATTCAATTATGATACTTCCATAACGAAAACCGTGATATTCTTTTAACTTAAACGCTATTTTTCAATTATTTTTTTAATCTATTTCTTATTGTAGTAAAGATGATTGGAAACATCAATTGGAAATATTATCTTCCTAGTAAATCAAATGATGAAATAAATGTGGATAAATGAAAAATATAAATAAATTAACAATTTTTTCACTGAAGCACAAACACAAAACAAAAAATCGATTAAGATAAACAACTCTTCGTTAGCAAAAAATAACTTATATTTTGGAAAAATGAAGTAATATTCAAAAAGAAGAAAATAATCAAAATCTTTATAAAGACAATTTGTTATAAAGAAATAAATATGTGCATTATAAGAATATAGCAAGAAACAACTGGTATTCATGAAAATATTAAATGGAATTATGGAAATAAGTTAGTCAAAGATTTCCAAAATGTTTTGAGCAAAGAGGCAGAAGAAAGAAAATTATTATTTGATAGAAATGAAAAATTAAGACTTGTTAAAATATTTGTTAAAACTAATGATTATGACTAAAGCATAAGTAGTAATAAAATTAAATAAATAAAGTATTAGTTTTAATCACAAATTTTATATAACTAATGATTAATCTAAAATTAGATAATTAATGATTAACGACTCAATCAGCCATTTGTATAAAATGATTGAATTATCAATTACGTTTATCAGCCAAGTGTTTAATAATTAATCAATATGTTTTAGTAAAGCGTAATTAATTAATTATTAAACTTCTGATTGATAAATGTAATAATTAATGATTATAAACATCTGATATGTTTAATCAATAATCAAAAACAATTTGAGTAAACATTTTTTGAGGGAATTTTTAGCAATTTTTTTAAAATAATTACCTGAGAAGAGAGTTTTGCAAATAGGTAATAAATAACAAATCGACTGTCTACAAAAATGTCTAAAATTATCATAAAAGAGTCTAAGATTGAATAAAGTGTAATATTACTTGAGAGTTCAGAATATACATGCGAGAATCAAAGAATACGGTTTGATGATAGTAATGTTTAAATTTTCTATTCTTTCTCACTTAAACTTAATCACTAAGAACAAACAGTAACTCATGACTAATAATTTATGATTAATCATGATAAATGAATAATATTTACAAACTAATATATACTAATGAAGAAAATAATTTATGACCAATAATTAACTTAATTATGACTAACCATTAGTCAATGTGTGTCTAACTGTAAAACTAACACTTTTAGGATTTTTCTACGATGTTTAATACTTCATTATAATCTAGAAATGTACTGTTTTTTTTTCTAGAAAAAAATATTTATATACATTCATATAAAAAATTAATAATCTTAAATCTATACGAGTGTGAAAAAATAAATTAAAATGTAAAATAGTAAAAATAAAATTAAACAAAAAATTAAATATTTTTTTAAAATATTCAATAATCACTTATTGTTCATTTTATTTTTTATACCAATAATGGACTCATGTACATTTCGATGGCAATATCATCATCGTCAGAGTCTTTTTGTTAATATAGTCGTTATCGAAAAATTTCAGTAAACAAAATTCAAATAATTTTTATAAACTAGAAATTTAATTTAAAAATTACAAATAATCCTAATATTCCCATGACAAAATAATAATCAATAAAATTTGAAAAATAGTTTCAATATTTATTTATGTTTCTGTGATTGTAACTCAAAGCAGTAAAACTAAATTGTTAGTTGTTGAAATAGAACGAATTTAATCACTAATTCCATAAAGTTAATAGTTAGAACGCAGGGGGTTAATTGGAACATATTTTGTAAAATAATGTGAATATTTCAGTAAATATTTTACAATTAAATCACAATCTTATCTATTTAAGGAGGATCAATGGATATAGATACTATATTACAGAGAGATAGAGAGTGGTATTCTTCAAGAATTTGCTTGCTCGGTTTAATTAATCTTGTATTAATAGATTTAAGAGAAAACATGACGTTGTATACGGTATGGAGATGAAGATTTAGATCGGGATATATATATATATATATATATATATATATATATATATATATATATATATATGTATGTATGTATGTAGTACATGAACATGTAAGTGTATTTTAATCTTGTCATATCTATAGATAACATCTAAACAAGTATCGTGGCATTAGTATCAGCATTTAAAACAGTACGAACTGGCTGTAGTGTACAACAAGCAACAACAACGATGCTGGTACACAGTAGTTTTAAACGTGCATCGTCCACAGTTGTCTTTGTGACGATCCGTTGTCGTCAGTTGACCACTAGTCTGCGGTATACGTCGGGACGCGGAGCGTCTATCTGTTGAGACAACTTGTTCTAACGTATGTCACTCCGGCTTGCCTCGGTCGAACCCCTTCCCCCATGCCACCGTTTGACTTCGTTTCGCGCGAATTACGATGTTAGTTTACTGGAGATTTGTTGCGACCGGAATCCGACAATCGGATGTTTCTGCTGTGATGTGCTACTACAAACAGACAACCCGGAATCGGGATCCTGTACTGAAATCTACAATGGCCACAAAGCGATTTTTTCGATTCGTTTGATGCAGTCATCAAATTGTGATTTTTAAATTGCTGATTTCAAAAATACATCCATAATGAAGTATAGATCAGAAAATTAAATTCTGTACTTTATACTATTATTTGTATATTTTATTAAAATATATAAAAAAATATCATACGATAAAAAATTTGTATGCTTATTAGGAATTTTAAAAGCAACTTTTATCTTCAAAAACGAAATCCTGGATTATTCATTGATTTTTTTTATTATTTTCCATATAGGGTAATCCAAATGTAAAGCCTAGATTTGTGTTTTACTGAAAAGAGACACATATTTCCTTGTACACCACCCAATACATTGTATACAATTCTTTTGTATACATTCTTTTTATACATTGTATAAAAAGAACAACATACATTGTTCTTTTTAATAAAACACAAATCTAGGAGTCACATTTTGATCACATTTGATGACTTTGTAATAATTTTTGCTTATTACCAATTTTAAAAGAAACATAATTATCTTCAAAATCAAAACCCTAGATTTTTCACTAATTTTTATCTTTTCCATATTATTACTTGTAATAATCTAAAGTTTGTATCTTGAGAAAACAATATCGTTTTCAAAATATTGATAAATTTAATTATTTCTCCTTACTTATAAATTAATACAATTATATTCATAAGATGTTTTAAATAAAAAAAAATATTTATAGTATAGATTTTTTTTAATATTTAATTATGAAACTTTATTTTAAATTATTTATTTTTTTACATTATTTACTTATTTCAAAAATATCTTATTATAATAAAAATAATTAATATATTAATTTTGAACTGGAATTAAAAATCTTGCATAATTCTTATAAAATTCTATTATAATCAAAAAAGTATGCCAAAAAATAATGAAAATGAAATTTCTTTCCGTCCAAGCAATATTATTTTTACTTTTTTTTAACCAACATAATTATGTTTTAATTTTTATTTATATTTTAATATAATATAAGAAAGAGCATATTTTTTAATTGATCTTTTTTAATACTGTCTTTATCATTTTAATTTCAATTAAATTTCATTTATTTGATAAAAGTATACGTGATAATAAACTTGAATATTTTATTTAAAACAAAAATATTTTTTTGAAAATTCAGTAATTCCCCACAATTTTAAATTACATTAAAAAATAGAAATTGTGTCTGACTTGACTTACAGAAATTCCACGTCAAATAATACAAATTTTAATCAAAGTATTTAATAATTATTTATTCTTAACTTTAATTTATTTACGAATTTGTTGATGAAAATATCTTGAGTTAATGATTCGATTACGTTAAAAAACTATAAGATATCATCAAAAAAAATGTTGATATAATTTGTAAATTACTCGGATTACAGATAAACGGTCATCTATTTTCATGGAAAAATAAATGTCTATTTAGATTAGTGACTATGTATAAATGCCATAAATAGGTTCTTTTCTTTTAAATAAATTGAAAAAAGTGTCTGTTCCATTACAGTTGAACGAAATTGTACTCGTATATTCCAACAGGGCCTGATATAACATAGATCTTAATTATATAAAAAAGAAAGAAACGTATTTCGTCGAGACAACTAAAAACAGTTCAACTACAAGAACATCGTCATTCTAAAAAACGTTCCAAAATAAATCCGAATTAAAAACGTAATTACCGTCACGCATTTATATGTAAATTAAATTCAATAGAACAAACACAATCCGAAGTAAATGATTCCATTTCGGGACACACAAACTGTGGCACAACTTGATGAAGTTTAGACAGACAAGACAGAGCGAGACTGCGAGCGTGCGGCCACCCACACTTGTGAAACCTCTTCATCATTCAACCCATACCCTCGTGCACGACCAACAAGCACCACCACCGTCACTACTACAACTAGTACTGCGACTTCTGCCACCGCCGTCGACCCTGGCCAAGCCGAGGGTGTCGTCCGAATAACGAGCTTCAACTCTACCGCGTGTCCGTCCGTCCGTTCGTCCGTTTGCCGATCCATACGTCTGTCTATCTGTCACCGACACATCGATCGATTCGCAGATGCAACTGCGAAAATAGAAAGGTGTCGTGTCTCTTCAACATCGGTGTGTGTGTGTGTGTTTGTATGTATGTTTTGTTTTGTTCTGTGGTTTCCTGTGCAGGTGACTGCAATACAAACTTTGAACGTTTGCCTCGTTATGAATTCTGCATACAATGTCTTTTTTTCGTAACGAAATCCTCACGGTGTTACTTTTATTGAAAATGTTTTCATAGTAGTACGTTTCAATAAAAATTTAACAATCAGTATAATTTATTCCATCGACATCTTTCATAACACTTATACATTTCAATAATAAAGATGAGAAATAAATCGAACTAAACGAATCGGATAAACAAGAAAATCCTTATTTACAATAATATAAACATTAAGAATAATAATAAATACTCGACTCTGTCAGCCACTACGCTTCAATATTATCTAACTAGGTTACCACATCCGGTAATAATAAAGTTACATGTCAATGCAACGTGTACTGTTTGATAAAGTATAACTTTTTTTTAACATTAAGAAATAAAAATTATACTGGTGCAGATAAACAATTTTATATAATAATTGACTGATTGATTAATTGTTCGTCGAAGAATTGTGATAGCAGTAGAGTAGTGAAGACAAAATAGATAAATCAAACATTATACAGGTATTAAAAAAATCACACAAGTCGTTAGAAACGTCAACTTATTGATTTATACAGTTGTGTAATCAATAATTAAATAATATATAATTTTGTTCAATGCCAGGTGATTTTCATTTGATGTTTTATAGCCTTTGTGTGTAATAAATTTATTTAATTTGAAATATTTCAAAATAATTTTTTATATTCACTAAAAATATTGTCACGTTCATAAATATTTTAATTCAGTTGTTTATATTTTTTAAAAAAAAGTGCCTGTTTCATAAATAGATTTTCTTCAAAAATATACTGAACAAATTTTTTTAAAATTTATTTTTATGTATATTTATTTTAAAATTATTTTCTAAATATCATTAATTTATTTTTTCTGAGAAAAAATTTCACAAATATTTTATTTATTTATATTTAAAATTTTATTATAAATTTTTAGAAAATTTTACCTGATAATTCAATCCAATATTAAATTCAAAAAAATGATTCTTAAAATTAACTATTAACTCTTTAATTCCAATTATTTAAATTTTACCTAACAAAGATTATTACGTTGAAATTCTAGTATTTTCAAAGTATATGTCATGACAGGGATATAAATCTAATACACGGTTGCAAGAATTGAGGTTGTACGCATATATACAATATATATATATATATATATATATATATATATATATATATATATATATATATATAAATGCGTACATTCAAATAAACACTATCAGAGGCATTCAGGCAAACAGCAGAGCTCCAAATGTCAAAAGACAACGTAGACATTGACATTTGAAAAGCACAAAGTAAGTGTTATGATAAATGTTGTTATTGCTGTCCATAAAAACCGGCCTAGATAATTTAATATATTATTATGAGCAACTTGTCAAATGTTAATTCGCTCGGCATTAATAGACTGTGAAATGAGATGCTTATGTATGACAATGTGTTAATATCAACTACATACTACATATAAACATCTTATATATATATATATATATATATATATATATATATATATATAAAGTTATTAAAAAGATTATCACATCTATAAAAATAATTTATAGTTATTATCTATGATATTAATAAAATTAACTTGATTTTTTTTCTTAATGAAGGGTTGAAAAA
This sequence comes from Neoneuromus ignobilis, assembly GCA_029203775.1. Classification (NCBI taxonomy): domain Eukaryota; kingdom Metazoa; phylum Arthropoda; class Insecta; order Megaloptera; family Corydalidae; genus Neoneuromus; species Neoneuromus ignobilis. Next base: position 4,262,379 of record CP092090.1, on the reverse strand, counting down.
TACCAACCGGTTTCAAAAAAAATGAATAAATATTTAAAAGAAATTCTGTTCGTGACGAAACGTTCAACTCGACCCTGAATAAATACATCCAGTTCAGTACGAACCGTCCAAGAAAGTTCAATGTGAGCGTGTAATATTGTTAACTTCCTATGTCGCCAATTAGTTCTACCTTTCACCATCAATCAAAACGTTAAAATACACGAGAATAATAGATTACATGCTGCATTTGTGTTCCAATGCACGCAATATGTAAAACAGTATATCATTCGATAATTTGCTGTACATATGCAGTATGTATCATCGAACTACTGGGACGTCTTCACGGTTCTCCTTCCGAATACGTATGGACGTTTCGAGAAAAACCTGTCTGCAAATGTGGTGCAGTCGTTGTAAATCATAAAGTAAATGAATTCAACGATTTGTCACACGAAGCGATGGATAAAACGAAATGAGGAAGTTTATTGAAATCAGCCAGTTTTTCATTAACAATAAATATTTTTTCCATTTTTAATCTTTGTAAAAAACAACGATTATTTTTCAAACCATTTTAAAAATTAAAAAATATATCATATTAAAACTATTTTTTTAAAAAAAAATATTAATCTTATTTTTAAAAAAATACGAATAATATAAATGGCTATATTAAGATTCTATAACTACAATTTATCATTACTATTAATTCAATTTATAAATGAATTAATATTCAAAACACTAGAATATTTTCTTTATCAAAATATTCACTAGTTTCTTATTATTAATTTTATTTTTTATATCTATATGAATAAAATGTTGTTACTATCGAAATATATAAATCTGTTGGATTTTCTACTGTGGCATTTTAAAAATAATATTTTTAGAATGAAATAAATCAGAGAGACATATAATTATAATAATAACTGTAAGACACCAGCTTATAATAAAACATTCAATAGCATAAATAATAAGAAAAAAGATTTATTTCTGACTTCAATCCTCAATTTATTTTTTTTAAGTTTTTATCAGAAATAAATAATATTAACCTACAAAAATTAAGACCACTCAAGCACAAAAGCATATATAAATGGTTTGAATTTTCCTATTATTTTTATCTTCAATTTCCAAATTCAATTTTAGTCTAACAACATTATTTTTATAAAATAAAAATAATTTATTCTTTGATTAAATTATTTTTATATTGTATAGTCTATACAATTCCACGTTACTGTTTATTTTGGAACTGTGACGAATTCACTTTACCACAAATGAATTTTCACCCCAACATCATTTTTATAACAAAAATGCCTTTACGATGATGATATCGTTATCGAAATGCGAATTAACCCATTGTTGTTATAGACAACAAAATAGACAATAAGTGATTATTGAACATTTTATAACATATTGCAGTATTGGGAGTGGAAATTCATTTGTATTAATTTTTTCCATTATCTTGTATTTTTAATTAAATTCATGTCTTTATTTAAAAAGCAGGCATGTCATTTAAATATTGCTATTACAATTTCAAGTTTTTTTAGTTTAAATTTAATAGAGTGAATAATTTGATTAAAATGTATTATATATTCAGTATGAAATATAAATTTAATGGTGTTGTCTACAACCATACGTTTGGATATTTTTAATTGAACTGACTGAAAAATCCCGCTCGTGAAAAATAAATAAATAAAAAAAATTGGACAAATTGCGAACCAGCAGGTACACATCAGCTCGATGATACAGAAGTGACATTGATTCATTGGTTCTTCCAGCACTGAACCGAATGTCTGAAACTGTACGACTACTTCTACTAAACGAACGCCACTGACGTGAATTATAGCATTCGCGCACGCAACGTAAAGTCGGTTCGTATCCCGACCAGGTAAATGCAGACGTGCAAAATGCAATTTAACAACTACTCCTATAATTTATTATGGACTGCATAATATGCGTTTTAATTTTAATTTAGGACGCTCGGTTTATTTAACATACATATATATATGTATGTGTATCGTGTTTAATGATACTTTACTATTTTACTTTCGTTATGATTACAGTGCACCAGGATTTATTTATTAGCGCAATTTATTATTTATAGTGATTGGAAATAATGTAAGTTTTATTTGTGATTGAATTAATAATCGGCGGGTACCACTCGCATGCACACCAATAATTAATTCTGCAATCTGACGTTGATGTATCTATTACCAGTGGAAAACTGTACAAGTTTATTTTATTAATTTAAATTACTTCTTCACTCTGACTTTTATTAGCAATAAAATCAACGGGATAATTAACAGATTCGTAATTCGTTCATAAATTTCACAAAACGTATGTACCTTGGTGAACAGAAAAACGAATTGAATATTAATAAGTTACGATTATGAGACTAACATGATTATTTCTATGATGCAAATATTCATTCTAATAACTTAAAAAATATATACTTAATAAATTATTATTATACTAATCAAATATTTATTTTCAGATAAACAGACATGGATCTCTCACACGACGTCGACGAAGAAGACGATACTCATATCTGTTTAAAGTGCCATTCGACAATTATAGGATTAGAAAATTACGTATCGCATCGTAAGAATGTTTGTTGTAAACGACAGAATACAGAATCGATCAAATCTTCGATTTCTATGGAACATCTGGAACATACAGATCCGCCCGAATATCCATTACGAGCCGACGATTTCTTTTCATCGTTGGAATTGCAGAGCAGCGCTAAAATCACACCGACGATGGCACGACCTCCGCCGGGGATTTTAACTCGGAGTAAAACATCGGCTGCTATTTTAGCCAGTTCAAATCCTCATAAAGAAATTAATGTCAGAGATAATGAATGGATTGGTGGACATCAACTGAACGTATCTGGAAGCGATAATCATGCGAAGTTGATTAAAGCTGTTGATAATATCAGCGGGCATACAGTACAGAAAAAAGAACAGACTCATACGTATCATTATGACCATGAGGTCGATACATTTAAAGCAGATGAAGATTCGAATGATTATACAGATGATGACGACGATGACGAGTACGATGATGAAGATTGTAATGCACCGCCTAGAACTCACACGGGTGGTAAATGGAAACCGAGATCATCTCCTTTACAATGGTCAAGACCGTCAAGTTCCCACGACCAGAATCAAGAAGATATCAGTGGAAATGACTGGATACATACACCTCCACCTACCCATACTGGCGGTAAATGGAAACCGAGTCTATTAGGACCATCGACTGAATCAGTACGAAGATTTTCCCACGATGATCATTTAGATCAATCAGACGAAGATGACGTGGATCATAAAGGAAATATTCCACCACCCGGTCACACGAAAGGAAAATGGATACCTGGACGACAAGCTGAACATAATAGAAAGTTTGGAAAAATCGATTATTCTGAGAAATCAACTCGGTATTGGTGTACGCCTTGCAACAGGACATTAGCATCGAAAGTTGTTTTTGAACGTCACATGAAATCGAATCTGCATCGCAAACGTAGTCGGCAAGAAAGAGATCCGGATTCGTGCAGTGAAGATCAGTTCGAAGAAATCGAAACGAAATCGAAAAGAATCCGTAAAGTGAACGATTTATTCGATAATAATATCTGGGAAACGTACGTGAAACAAGATATTAACACGAAACAAAACGACTCGAATGTCGAGGACACACAGAAAACTGTTAAAAAGAAACGTAGAAGAACCGTGGTCGTGCTCAAATGCGATGTGTGTCATGCGAAAGTTTACAAGCATCTGATCGGAAAACATCTAGTGTCTCATTATCATTTTCGTAAAGGAGGTCTGATCCATCCGCTCGCGAATAAAATGATCTTAGATAACATCCAAAGTATAATATTACAATCTCCGTTCCAGTGCAGCGCTTGTCGATTCTACTGCAACACTCAGACAACGTTCATGCAACACTGGCATTCAGATATGCATCGGGAATTCGCAAATTCATCCCCCGGTATATTTTCTTGCTCGTTTTGCAAATTCGAATGTTACAAATCCTCAGAAATGGAAACACATCTCCAGAGTGAAAATCATCAAGAAGTCGTTCTCGTGATAAACCGATCAGTACCGATCATTATCCAGAAACGTATAATACTGTCTTGCGGAACTTGTTCGAAAGAATTTAAATATAATATTCAACTGAAACGACATTGTATTGAACGATGTCACTTGGACGTGAACAAAACGACGTCTGATAAATATCAACAGAGATACGTTTGTCAAAAATGCGGCGATGTGAAAAGAACAGTCATTGGATATAAGAAACATCTGTTCATCTACCACGATATTAAAATCTTTGTATGTTCGATTTGTTCGATAAATTTCAAAAGTTTAATAGCAGCAAGGAAACATAGAAGAACACTCGAACATAAGTACTCGGCATTAGAAAAGAGAATCGAAAAAGGATCATCGAATTTAAATATGAGCAGAAATTGTGCACATTGTTCAGAGACATTCGAAAATGTTCTGAAATTGAAACAGCATTTACTTCAAAATCATCCTGCGGAAAATCACAGGTAAATATATATAATAAAATTGATTCAATATTTTCAAATCATTAAAAGTTTTTAAACTCAAAATAACAATATTAAGTAAAAAATTTGATTAAATTTTTTCCATCAGATTTATAATCCTGATTATTATTTCCAGTTGTCCTCAATGTGGTATGAAATTCGCTTTATCCCAAGACGTTGCCGGTCATATCCGTTCCAAAGACTGTCAGTTCGGTACAACTACATCTTCTATCACGCCATCGCACAAACAAAAATGTTACAAATGCAATTTCAAAACAGAATCGCGTGCGGAGTTATTATTCCACGAAGTGTTACACGACGCTCCGCTCATCATGAAAGATTCAAAATTCGACGATGTGAAAAGATACAAGTGTCCGATATGTTCGAAGTTCTTCCGTAAAGCATCACTGAGATGTCATCTCAGACGACACACGTCCGAACGACCGTTCGTCTGCGATATCTGTCACGCAGGGTTTGTAAGGAAACATAATTTGTTCAACCATATTAAAAGTTCACACGAGAATAATGACAGTTTTGAGAAGAAAGAGGAATCGACCAGCTTTCAGTCAGAACGAGTTGACATTTCGGAGAATCCTGGAAGGCCGTTCCTGTGTGCGAAATGTGGAAATAGTTTTCGGAAAAAGTAAGTTTATTAAATATTACATTTTTTACAACTATTTTATTCAACGATAATTTATTTATATAACTTTGTAAATGGCATGAAAAATAATATTTGTAGAAAAAATCATACATTCACTAAACAGTTTTCATGATTGATGAAATATAAGTCTTTTTTAAAACTCGAACAATATAATATGCAAATGATATAAATTGTACATCATAATTTTAAATAATTATTAAATTAATAGAATCTTAATGAAAATAATTCAATTTTATGTTCAAATAAGAGCTGTTAAAATAGGTTTTCGAACGATAATAACAATATTGATACCATTAAATAATTTTGACCTAATTTATTGAAAATTCAATATAACTTCCATAATTCGTTAATTATTTAATTATTATTTTTTTTAAAAAAAATCAAAATAATTCTATATCCCTGTTTCTTTTTTTTAAAGATATTTTGAATTTCAATATTTCGAAAATATTACTATTTAAAAAAAAGAGTCAATATTAAAAATCTGATATCTTAAATTTATAAATACCACAAAATATTTCAGTTAATGATTTAAAATATTAGTTATTCCATTATGCCTAATAAAATAATTTAATATTTTAGTACAAAAGATTAAATAACACATTATTGCAAATAACCCATAAATTGAAATCGATTTAAAAATATTCAAAAGAATTACAATATATGTATATATATATATATATATATATATATATATATATATATATATATATGTGAATTACAAAATTTATGTAATGTGATGAGACAATTTAATTTTTTCACGAAAATGAATTATCACCCCAATGAATTGTAAATCATTTTTTATCATTATTCATTTAAATCATCCATATTATCTGTACCCCTTAAATAGAGTATCCCAAAATGTTTAGACATTTTTTTTGCTTACTATTATTTACTAATCTTATTATTCAGTCTCATTTAAGCCACCATTTCTTAACTAATCGTTTTAATATTGCATAAAATTTAAATTGACACAAATTATTCACTCATCTCATCACCTCAAAATTTTATAAACATTGTCAAATAATCAATTATTGTTCACTTTATTTGCTAGTTCATATTTTAGTAGCAATTATTGTTAAAATTGAACTTAATTACATATATTAATCCATTTGTACAAAATCAAATTAAAAATTTACTTAAAAAAAATTAATAATTTCTGAAAGTTTCTGAATATTCAATATAAGAATAAATTGAATTTATCATTTTTATGTATGTCATTTATTCACTGATGGTAATCGAAAATGCATCAATGAATAAAGCAAACAATAAATAACCACCCCAAGTGATTATTGAACACTTTTAGAAAATCTTTTACTGTTAGGGTGAGATTTATTTTATATGAATCATCATTAAATATTCGTTTTCATCTACAAGAATTGTTAATGAAATAAGAAATTGTATTCAAGCTATAACATTATTTCAGGAACAACTGTATACAAATATCATATTATATTATAGTGTGTATAATATATTTGTGTTCGTCACCGAATCATATATTTTGTAATAAATCCATCGGACGAATCATTTACGCGCAATGTAATTTCGAATGTGCACGGTAGCCGAGAGAACACTACACACCATTGTGCATCATTTTATTTGACGAGCATTAAAGTTTTACTGGCATATATGTACACATATAGGTATGTACACACACATGTATGTAAATATATATATATATATATATATATATATATATTTGTTTGTGTGTGTATATGTACGTTCCTCTGTTACACAATAAAGTAACACCTCGGTAGCAACACTGTTATTGCAGATCATATTTTACGCGTCGACTATCACTTTCGACGAGGTGTACGTAAACAATTGTGTTTTAGTGATATTTTAAACGCTATAAAATATATTTTAACAAATATAACCGACAGTTTATGACCGATGCTTCGCGAAAGTCGTAAATTAAACCGGCCATTCACTCAGTTCCACGTCTCGAAACTGCGGTTCGACTCGATTCGAAGATACGTGACGATTATGGTAATCTATTTAAGTGAGATTTATAGATGGATGTACGGTTGAAATTTTCAAACTGTCCTTGTATTTTAGTGATGGATCGTTTCGTCACTGTCGAGATTAAATTCGACTTTGTATGAAGTTAAGGAATCGATTGGGCTCTTTTGTGAGATCGTTTATGAATTTTATTGATTAATTCTGATTTTCATTTCTAATACTGTTTGTAATAATTTGGAAATTAACCAATTAATTAATGAGATAATTAACTCAAAATATGTGAAAATCGAATCAATATTATACTAAAATCATTAAAAAGAAAACATGTATTACTATCCAAAAATAACAAGAACAATTTTTAGTAATCACAATAATTTTTATAAAAAAATAAAAAATATTTACGATTTTTAAATGGAAAATAATATAAGAATTTATAAATACATTTTTATATTTTCAATAATCCTTTATTGTTTACTTTATTCAGCGATTTGCATTTCAATTACATTCCATCACTATCATCAAATACTACATTATAAAATAATGTTACTGCATGATAATTTTATAATTCAGCACTTTAATGATGATAACATGGACATCGAAATTTGTATCAACTATCAACATAAACAATAAGTTACAATTTGTTTTGGAATTGTGGAAAATTCATTTTCACACAAATAAATTATTACCTCAATAGCACAAAGTATTGTAAAAATATCTAATAATTATTCATTTAATTTTCATTTTTAAATCTAGATTTTGTAATGCAGTTTTCTGACGATGATGATATTGTAATTGAAATGCATATCAGTTTGTAAATAAATAAGATGAATAATAAATAAATGTTTAATAAATAATTATTAAACACTTTTATGATATTTTGTAATGTTGATGTGTTAGTTCATTTTTGTGAAAGAATGAGAATTTATTATAATGTTTGATTATATTTTACATATTGAAAAAAAAATGAAAATTTATTTTTCAAGCACTAATTAATTTTTGAAAAAAACTTACTGGAATTTATTTAAAAAATTTATATATATATATATATATATATATATATATATATCAAAATGTGTTTCGTAAAAAAAAAATAATAAACCCACTCATTATTCCGAACGTCTACAGTGCGACGTAATTTCGAACCGAGCCCTTCTTCATAACGACGCACAACAATAATAATAATAATTATAAGCGGCGAACGGATTTAAAAGGATTAGTTACGCATGTAAATAGTGGGAATTCGTCGGACTGTCGTGAAAACATTAGTATTTAGTTAATATGTGTGCGGGGACAGCAAGTAATCTTATAGGTATACTCAGTATATCAAAGTAGTTTACCAACGGATGCAGGATAGTGTGGCGTTGTGCAAATTATGAGATAATACGTTAGCCAAATGTCTACTTAGCACGGCACCGCTTGCTTAAATCTGAATGCCGGGTCGTACAGCCGACACAAGGAGTAAGGGGTTTGCGGTATGTACGTACGTACGTACGTACGTCGTCGTTAAGAGGACGCACAAGAAGAATGGAATCGGCGGAAAATTCGCAACAGAACGTACCGAAAAATGTTTCGAAATAGCAGCTTTGCTAAACTGAAACTGGAATTGTTTATTTCTCTTCGTGAATATTTATAAGACTCTGATAATCTTCAAACAAATAACATTGAGAATCTTGAGAATTATTACATGGCCATTTTGTAAAAATGTTCAATATGTTGTAGTACTGGAATAACTGATTCACATGTATGAAAGAAAATTAGTCAGTGTTAAACAAATATTGAAAAATGTAACAATTACCAAAAAGACAGATTTTTAAATTAAAATGATCTAGAAAATAATTAATAAATAAATCATACTACCCTAGTATATATAGAGTTATTTTAATAAATCTATTAAAGTGTTTACAATCCCTTAACCTTGTTGAAGTGTTAAATATTCCATGATAATTTGCCAAACTATACTGAGTTGAAATATTAAAACGAGCTTAAGAAAAAAATAAAAACCACCAGCTGTTAAAAAGTTTTGACATTCTTATTGAAAAATCCTTTACATGTAATTATTTATGTTTTATTTTAAATCTTTTTCATATTTCTACTTTTTATTTCTATTTAAACGATTTTATAATTTATCTTATTCTCCTCATCTCTTAATATAAAAATAATTACTAAACTCTTCCAATCTTACGAAATACTTCTGTAATATTTTTTTTAATAATGCCATCATCATCCACTAAAGGCAGTGCTTTGTCCTCACAACCATACCCTTCTGTCTAAAGCATTTTTTTAAATTTCTTCATAGAATTAAAAATTTATTTTTTCCATTACTCAGTAATTTGTCTTCAAAAATGATCTTAAAAATCATAATGCCTCATCAAATATTTTATAAACTCAATTTTTCTTCTTTTCTATTTGTTTTAAAATACCTTCTTTTTCAATACTTGAGTATTCCTTTTTCTATCTATCTAACTTGTTCTAATTAACTTTCTTCATATTAAATTTTTGCTACCTCTATTTTATTTCTTTCTTTCTTGTCTGAATTCCAATTTAGGTATCTATATATAGGGTTATCCAAATGTGACGCTTAAATTTGTGATTTGATTGTTTCCCTTTGTTTCATCTTCTATTATTACTATATCTTTTCCGAAAAACAAATAATAACGCTATAAAATATATAAAAAAAACGAATCATATTTATTAATACTCGAGAACCAATGTTCGTCGACTTGAGAATCCAAGTGCGGTGAGTTCCTAGTTGCAAATCATGACCACACGGCAGTGTTGTCGCGGGAAGGTAACCACGAAACTGCTCATAGAACATCTACACGATATATGGATATAACTTTGATATACCTCATAGATGCGATTTAGCGACTTAAACATACTTATTGTCATTATCCTCTTGAGCTATTCGCGAGCTTCGTTCGAGCAAAGATTACCGTTTAATGAAACGACAAGCACAGAACGTCGTTTAAACAGTTTTTCGCGGATAAGTCGATTTGTTTCACTTCGAAACTTTTACTTTCTGACAATCAATCGTTGATTTCATATAAAACAGATCGTGTAATTTTTTTTAAATACTTTGTAGATTTTTAAAATATCATTTTTTTAATATATATAATCTAAATTAATTTATACCGATAATAATAGAAGAAGTAATTGTTTTCTTTTCTGCATTAAAATAAAAAAGGAGATTTTTTAATGTTCAATTTTAGATAAATAGTTTTAAAAAATGCCCTTAAACTATCACAGTAAAATTAAGTATTACAAAATAAAAAATTGTAGTGAAATTAATTAATAACAAAGTGAGTATTACATTAGCTGTACAAGATTTTATTAACATTTTCAAAATTGTTTAATAATTACTATTTATTACTTAGATTAAATTCAAGTGGAATGAAAAAAAATATTTGATCACTAGAGATGGAAAGTTTTCAAGAGATCCTTATCCAACATTGGATAAAAAGGATCAAATGATGAATATAGAAGAAGATAATGATAATATTATGTTATCACCGTCATTATCCTCATCATTAGTTCCTATATATCCACTGCTAAATGAAGACCTCGTCCAAAACCTTCCAAATAAAATAATCTAATGCATTTCTCTTCCATTCCACTCCGACAAATTTTCTTACGTCGCTATCTTAACAATTTATAGGTCTCTGCTTGCCCTTTCATATATCTTAATTCACAATTAATAATTTCCCTTATCCATTATTGATTTTATCTTCTTGCTATTTGACCACCCCATTTCAATTTTAAACTTTCCACTCTTAGTATAAATTTTGTCATTTTGATTTTCTTTATAATCTTTATAATCTCTTTATGTCTCTACGTATTATTCTTAACATCAATTTTTCCATGGATCTTGATGTTGATTAGAGCCCCTGACTTATTTTTTTCAAGTTTTAACTTCTACCAATTCTATTCCATTTAATTATATATTTTTTTTATTAACAAATTCATTGTGCATTGCTTTCATCTTAGTTCATGATAATACCAACCTTTTAAACTTACTTTATCTTATTTTTCTATTTTTTTAAAGTTCATCTGACCTTATTAAAAAATAGTAATGCCATCAACAAATCTTAGATGACTAAGTATCTCGTCATTTATTTTTATCGATAATTACATCTCTCTCTCTCTCTCTCTCTCTCTCTATATATATATATATATATATATATATATATATATCTGTATATTAATTTTACTAAATTTCTATTAATCATAAAATTTGAAATATTTCAGTTTATGTGACTAAACTTTTTTACTTATTGATTTCGTTAATTCATTAAAATTACCAAAGAACTACTCTGAATTATTTACTTGAATTATTTTTTTATTTCGTGTTTTTATTTTTATTTATTATCTAAATTTAGCGACTTGACAGATAAAACGATTGTCTTGGCTATCATTAGTCCCAGTTTAATTAATTTTTAAAATGCTGTCTTTTAGTTTTTTAAAGATAAAAATAGTCAGTTTTAACTATAAAACGAGATCATATTCTGAGTGTATATATATATATATATATATATATATATATATATATATATATATATATATATATACATATGTATATATGTATGTATGTATGCATTCGTGCGTATGTGTATGTATTGTAGTTCTGACTGTGTGTATTCATACACTTCGAATAAAAAATTTAAAAGATCATCTGCATAATTACATACACCACCCATTACGTATTTGCAACATTACCTTATGCGCGCGTATGTAACGAAGTAGGGGTATGAGTTCGAATCCCCGCACGTAGGGACGAGCGCGGCGTATACAAGAGCATGTGAGTGAAGCGGAGTGTGACAAAAAAAAACGAGACGGAGTATATGCCTGTCAAATGTGCTCGACAAAGAATGACGTTGTAGGCAACACGCTCCCGCTCCTCTAGGCAGCAGGTGTCGCGCAACATATATCTGTCTATATGGCACCATTCCGTTCTAGTAATTAGCAGTTAGTACGGGCCGACGTTCGCACACTCTGCCGCTAAATATAATCAAACATCAAAATAAATTACTCGCGTATTTTTCTGTTAAAATGAGAATTTCGTTGCGCTCCGCGCCGACACCCGCACGCGTCCGTCATCGCGCAATTCTGCTGTGCAGTCGGTTATCCTTGTATGCGGTCACGGCTGCATCCGTAACAATACTACTACACCGGACGAACCTGCGGTCATTAGGATAAATGCATCGACTATCTGCGACAATTTAGTTTTTGCACTCCGCTAGAAAATTATCATTAATTTCCTACGTCGATTCGAATCAAATATGTATCGACATATTTGAATAATTCAGTGTTTCATCTGCATTGGAATTGAATAAGAAATATGAAAAAGATTTATGAAATTTAATCAAAGATATTTTTTATATAGTGACCTATTTGAAATCATTTGGCTAGAATCGATTTTTCTTATTTTTTGGAAAATATCTTATTTGAAAATACAAGAAAATATTTTTTTCTAATTTTTAATTAAATTTTATTCTTTACACAAAATCATTCCAAATTTATTTTCAAAAAGTCAAAAAAAGTTACCTATATCCTTTGAGACGATGAATCTACTTATCAATAAAAAATATTTTCTTATGCTTAAGATATAATTTTTAATATTCCATTTCTTTGTTCTAATTCTCAAGTACAAACATTCAAATAATTATATTTTTTAATTATTTCAAAATAAATAATAAATTCGCTATATCTTGTTCCAAGTCAGGCTAAGAAATGAATAAAAGGGAATAGTAACAGCCACGTTAAAACCAGAGCTCAGTTCACTCCTACTATCAGTACGTAGTGAAGACTTCTATTTAAAGTTACAGATAAAAACTAGTAAAAAAATCTTGAGGGTAGATAAAAATATAAAACTCAAGCGAGTGGAAAAACTAGTTTGAAAATATAGACTGGACTCTACAATCTTGTCAACAATCTAAGAAAGGAAACCTTTGAAAAAATTTCTGATCAAGTTGAAGATTTACAAAAAGGTGGTTGTCTTTCTATAAAAAATTATAACTAATTCAAAAGTATGAAAAATATTATTATAAACTTTGATGCCAAAACGGACTAAAGATTTACATCTGTAAGAAGAAGAAAGGTAAAGAAGCAAGAAGTACACCGTTAAGAAAAATATTTATAAATAAATAATATAACACAAAATATACCCTATCTTCAGCGTTCATTAGGAGCAGGATTAAAGCTTAGTTTAAAGCTACTCTATATGAAAACATTTAAATCTTTGAAGGTACAAAGATTTTTCAATTAATTCTCAAATTAAATGATAATTTAATAAAGCATCGTTTGAAAATTATGAGTAATGAAAATAAAAATCCACAATAATCTGATATTATCATGAGAAATGATAAGTCTCCTGTTTACCAAAAATAGATATTTTTTCTAATTACTTTGTTATTTCATTTCCAAAGAATAGTTCATAAAAATTACATAAATGAGTAATTCTGTAACATTACAACAATTTTATAATATTCAATAACTATGAAATTGGAATACTGAAGCATCTAAAATGCAAATAATAAATGAAATAAATTAGAAATTTAAAAAAATTTTTTTTTAGTGTTAATTGAGACCAGTGGCATGGTAATATCACTGTTTTATATGTTATATGCATCACTGTTTCTCATAGAGGAGACTGTATTTGATCCCTGTACGGAGAGTCCCCCAAATTAGGAATTAATCTCATGGAAAAAAAACATAATTATTACGGCAAGTCGATGGAAGTTTTATATAGATTTATAGAACGATCGAATATAAAAAAATATTTAATATAAAAATCTAACTAGATAAAATATAAAAAAATCAATAGAATAAATTATTCAAATGACATAACTGAAAAGACCATATGATTTATATTACATACCAGCGAAGAAATAGTTAAAGCATGTCGTGCATAATTTAGCAAACAACATGCTGACAAATATTGTCAAAATATGTCAAATCGAGATCTGTATCGAATATTTTCGAAGTGTTACGATTATCATATCTGTTTACCATTTGTCATAGACGTACGTTTCATGTTTTCGAACCCGTCGTAAATATTATCCGAAAACGGACATTGTTTTGAAAACAAGTCGTACAGGAATTATAAACCGAACTGTGTGACACACGGAAGCTATTTACAAACGTGACTGCTAAAGAATTTCATATATAATTTCGGATAAACGCTGTCCAACAATGTACCTACATAACCGTACAGAGCTATTCTTCGACACGCCGTGTACTGTCCTCTACACAACACGTGTCTTTCTCTTTCTGGAAGTGTTTTCCACTAATATATATATATATATATATATATATATATATATATATATATATATATATATATATATAATGTCCCAGTGTGTGCAGAGGTACGTACTACATGCCAGGGACGTTCAATTTAATGTACATACAATATCGTCTGTTCTCTGCCGCTTGACATTACGGCGCGTTTGCAGTATTTTTGTGGTCATTCTGTGACATTTTTGTATGCTGTATACACTGTACTTCTACGTTATTAGAAGTAGTTAATGCGTTTTTTTACAACGTATATATTTGCGTAAAGATATATTTATTCTTTGTGGAATTCGGGCGAAAAACTTATACAGACGATCCGTAACGTACGTACATGCAAGGACATATTTTATAATTGTTCTTTTTTTGTTGAAAAACAACACGGCTACAAGTGAAGTTCTTTCAGTGTACGACACTATATCAATTTAATCTCGGTAATAAATTTCATTAGAACCCGAAAAGTACGAACGTGTAGGACGAATGTTGAAATATTTGTAATTTTATGTAACGATTTTCGTGGATTTATTCTTACGTTAAGATAATCTATTCTTTTTAGGACTCAATCGTAAATTCATTGAAATGTATAGGAAGTTTTTTTTATTTTAAAGAAAAGCCGAAGATTCGAAATGAAAATTGTGACTAGTTTATTTTTAATAAAAAAAAATATTCATGGTTAAAAATTGAAATACTATTTTTAATTGAAAAAACAGACCATATTTTTTTACAAGATGATTTTAAAAAAATAAAATTGATATCACTTTTTTATAGACATACAATATGTAATTATTTATTTCTTATAGATAATCATCCAAAAAACGCGCCTACATGTTTCTTTTTAATAAAATACAAATTATTTAGATTTTTTTTAAACTATTTTTTTATTGAAAGTATGGTTTATTACAATCATACGTGGAACAAAATATCGTTCAAATGTTTACAATTACTGCGTCTGCAGGAATTTATTCGAATATCGAAATTTTCAATGACTTTTCGATATGTTGCTGGATTTATTTCACGAATTGTAATTCGAATGTTGTTCTTTAGATCATTAATTGTTTATGAATTGTTAGCATAAACTCGACTTTTTTTAAAAAAAAACACAAAAAATTTAATGTAGTTAAATTGCATGATCTTAGAGATCAATTGAAATCTGCATTTTATGAAATTAGACGTTGATGAAATTTCAATTGCAAAAACTGAATGTTTCCTCGAGTTGTGTGACATGTATCTCATTTCTGATAAATTCATTTTAATGAATATACTATTATCAATTTCAGTCCTTTCCTATTCACTACTAGATAAAGGTCTTCCAAAAAAAAAATTTACTACCAGTGAAGTAATTCCTTTCCCTTCCATTCTATAGCCATTTTAACAGATTTTAACAGAAAGGCTCTGACGATGATGACGTCGCCATCGAAATGCATCAGCCGATATAATTATAAATAATAAGTGATTATTGAATACTTTAAATCCTTGTGGTGTTGGGGTTAAAATTCATTGGTGTTAAAGAGTTGAATTTGTTAGGAGATTTAAGTATTATCTAAATTGAGAAAAACTAGATAAGAAAAAAGAAAATATTTAATGAAATCCAGAACAGAATCACAAAATTAATATGGGAAAAATAGAAAACGAAAAGAAAATAACGAATCTGTATTTTATGATGAAGAAGTGAATGTGGAATACGTTCTAAATTATGTTTTGAATGTAAAAAAGAACCACATTTTTAATAGAAGCCAAAATGTTAAGTATTATTGTAATCCTGTGACATGGACAAGATAGTTTTACAGAAGAATTAGATTTTTCCGTGCATTAAAACCCCTAACGTCGCGTTAAAACGTCCGGTGCCGGACCTGCCGTCGGTCGCAACGATCTCATTCCGAGATGATGCGACACTCCGCTTCCATAATCGTAGATATAAATGTTTGATAACAGCGTCCTCTCGTACTACGTCTATTTATGTTTACGTTCGAGCGTGTTCGTTAGGATGAAGTGACCCATCAAGGAGCTGGTGTAACGGCCAATCTACAGACAATTTAACAATGCATAAACATATATAATAATTTTTGTCGCAGCTGCGAAAGATTATCTCTCCGACGCGATCTGTTTATTTAAAATACGATTTGTACGAATCGTGTCGACGCGCCCGTCCGTCCGTCCGTTCGTTCGCTCGTTCGCGCGTTCGTCCCCCGCTGCCGCTTTTTAAATTACGCACATTATGCGAGTAAATTATGATCCGCGTTCATTTTCTTTGAAATATATTCGTTCTAGTCTTGTTGTTTCGAGTGTCGGTGTTGATTAAATGTTACGTTTGTTTGTTTGGATGTTTGTTTCTATCTCGCACCGAGCGAACGTTCGCGTTTTCTCTTTACACTGAGATTCAATTAGAACGGGCTGTATAATCGAATGAAGTTTATGATTTTTAAGAAATGTGTATTAACGATCTGCGTTTAACTTTTTTAGTACTTTTTTGATGCAATGAAACAATCTTAAAATACTATAATACATACTTATTATTCAAAGCAAAAAAACATTTTATATTTTAAAAAAAATATTCCATTTTACACCTAATATTTTATTTTCAAAAAATGTTATAAGCATAAAACTAGTTAATACATAAATTATTTATTATTAAAATATTGTTTAAAATAAACTCATTATTTAAATATTATTTCTACTTAATTTTTCCAATATTAAAAAATATTAACAAATATATTTTTTTCGTACTAAAAAAATATTATTCATAGAATCTAACAATTTTTATATTGCTTATTTCAGAAAATCATTTTTGAAATTGTAAAAAACTTACTCTTATACGCATTAATAATTATGAATATATATATATATAAAAAAATAAATATATATAAACATATATATATTAGGTTGGTAAATATCTCCCTTCCGCCTTCTGGTCTTTTGAATTTCGCAGCTATGTACAAAAAAAAAAAAAAAAAAAAGCGGAAGGGAGATACTTGCCAACCTAATATATATATATATAAGGTATTTTAATTAATTTTGATATATTAACCAACAAATGGCCTTAAATATGGATCATATCAAATTGTTTTTATGGAATTTGATGAGTTTGACAGCTAGGTCATTTTTAAAAAATGATTACGTCATAAATGTCAAAACATTGATTGTTTATATTAAAAAAACTATAGGGCATACTAAACATCATTTTTGACACATATTGCCCTTTTCATCAAAAGAAGACAGCCAAAGAATATTACAAAAACTTACGGCGAGTTCGCTGCATCGATCAAAATATACGAATATTTGTTTAGACGATTCAAAAGTGACAATTTCGATGCAGAAGGCAAGAAACGTCTAGGACAGCCAAAAAAGTCTGAGGATACAGAATTGCAGATTTTATTAAACAAGAATTCAAAGCTCGAACTCTTAAATAACTTGCCAAATAATTGGATGTTGATCAAACAACTGTCTAAGACCTTTTAAAAGGCATGAAAAAAATCCATAAAGAAGGAAATGGGTTTCACATGAACTATCCATGTTGACTATCCAAAATGCTACAAAATTTGCGTCTCGTTGCTTATGCAATATAAAAAGGAACAGTTTTTGCATCAAGTTGTGACTGATGACAAAAATGGTTTCAATACATAATAGTCTTAAAAGAAAAAATAATTGGTTAATCCTGAAAAATCATCAGCATCGACGCCTAAACGCAATATTCATGGAAAGAAGGTTATAGTTTATGTTTGGTGGGATTCAAAAGGTACCATTTATTACTAGTTACTGAAACCAAATGAAACTATTTCAACTGATTATTATCAACAGCAGTTACAGAAGTTAAAAGAAAAATTGCATAGAAAATTGCCACAAAAAGCATAAAGTGATTCTTTTACACGACAATACCAGACCACATGCCACGAGGATTGTAAAAAAAGAAGTTTTTGAAATGGGAATGGGAAGTATTATCACACCCTGTGTATTCTCCAAGCATTGCACCTTCTGATTACAACCACGATCATGTGATCTAACTCCACTGGAATATTTTCTGTGGGGTTATATAAAATCATTGGTTTATGCTGATAAACCACGAACAATAAAAGCATTAAAAATAAACATTGAACGTGTAATTCATAAAATTGGACCACAATTATATAAAATAATGAGTAAAATTGAACTAAACGAATGCACTATGTCAAGCAAAGTCGTAGTGATTATATGAGTGAAATTGTGTTCCGTAATTAATGTCAGAATATTCTTAAAAATAACTAATTAATTAACTACTTTTTTTATTTCCATCTAATCTTCTAAAGCACTTATTGGAAAACCTTATATAAAACATTATATACTGTAAAGATTTCTTATATAAATTCGCAAACGAAGAGATCTTCTAGTAAATATCTACTAGTAGTAACCAACAAACTAAACATAAACTGGTATATTCACATATACGCAATGTAAATAGACTCCCAATGTGTGTATATAGTCTTGTGTACGTGTATGCGTGTGTGTTATGTGATGTGGACGCGACCACCATGCTAGTGAAGAGCTACGGAGACGATTATGTGGCAAAGTCGTATCAAGTTTAATCAGCTTGCACGTTAATGAGCACCCGCTCGTTGGCTGGTTGGTCGGTCGACGGGCGGACATACGTACGTACTGACAAGCGGACGGGTTGGCCGCAAGGTGGCGTGAACGTCGCGACGCGCCGTCGTCGCTTTTCCACATGACATTATATACGCTAACCAGGATATATGATCGCGGACGAAAGGGCTCTGCACGCTATGGCGTGATGAGCCACTGACGTCGTTGCATTTTATGTCAACGCGATCTAGTTGCTCGCGTCGTACGACTCACTTGATCCGGCGTCGTTCCAACGTCGTCGGGTGTCGTCGTCGACGTCGGCTCGACAGACACTTGATAAATTCATACGAGTATACGTACAAAGCATATGTGAGTTTTTAGATATACGTTTGTTTAAAAATCGTTTAAAATAATTTTATAACCAAAAATCTGATGCTATTGTCCCCTAATTACATTTACAATAAAAATAAGGATTGAAAAAATTATAAAAAAAACTAAATTCAAGTTTAACCCAGACCGCCCTATGTGGGGTATTTTTGTATTTGTACCCCACGATTTTATTAATTGAATTAGTATTATAGAGAAGTATAGAGTTAATAAGAATGTCAGAACTTTTCCAGCTGATGGCAGCCATGTTTGAATTTTTTTAATCTCATTTTGACAATTCAACTCAATATAACTTGGAAAATTATCATGAAAAATTCAACACTTCAACAACGTTTAGAAATTGTAAAAACTTCAATAGACTCTTTGAAGCAATAGTTTAATGAGTCGATTATTTTACAAAATGGACTCATCAATTGGCTACCAAGATCATATGATTTAACTCCATTGGACTATTTTCTGTGGAATTATGTGAAATCAATGTTTTATGCTCATAAACCACAAACAACATAAGCATTAAAATAAACATTGAACGTGTAATTCATGAAATTGGGAGTGACTAAAATTGGACTAAACGAATACGCTATGTCAAGTGAAATCGTGGTGGTCATATGAGTGAAGTTATACTCCATCTTTAATGCCATAGAATATACTTAAAAAAACAATAAATAACTAATCATTACATATTTTTAGTTTTATTTTCATTTAAACTTCTAATAAAATTAAAAATCTCAAAATTAACGCATTTGAATTAAGTTATTTGAAATATTTCTGGACCCACCACACCTATAGAACACCATATCGTCTACCTTTGATAGAAAGTAGTATGATTCGATAAGATTTCACAAAACTTGTAATTGGCCCATTCACTTAACAAGTTGCACAGGCCTGGTATAAAGCAGTATATAGAGTAACCCAAATAAGATTCAAATATTTAGACATACATTTACTTACTTACTATCATACACTATTTGCAATCTCATTTGAGTCATCTTGTACAAAAAAAATCAAAATTTTGCTACTTATATAAACCAAAATATTTAAAACTCAAAATATTATTCCTTTCGATAATAAAAAAGTATAAAATATTGAATTTTCTATAAAACAAACTAGAAAATTTATTTCTATAATAAATTCAATATACGACATCTCTTTGTTCCAGATTACATTACAAAATACTCTCTATCTACATAAATAAGTAATTGTATCTTTTAAACAAATAGCATATAAATAAGAAGTGAACTAATGACCTAAATAATCAACCGAATTCCTTGCCAATAACGGAGTAACTTCTACTACGAGCGATACTTTTTATTCTTCGTCTTTCATTAAAAGTCGTTTACAGCTTATACAATTATTTTATGCTACTGTCAGTAATGGCAAGTTGCGGATAAAAAATTAATAGTTATATGGATCACTAATAAACATGATTAATGTACGTACATTTATTTACTGAAATGTGCGCACGACTACATGTATTGTACGTATATATTTACAAGTGTGCGTATTCGATCCAAATAGCAATAATCAGTGTTGAGAGGAAGGAAAAAATGGCGTCCGGTCGTAAAATATGCACTGGCGCGTCATTAAAGCCATTATTAACGTCGCAAAGACATTGATATAAGTCTGAGCTGCTGGCGAATGAGTGAGTGAGCGAACAGAAACCGGCCGTTGTGCTATCAAATGGCAACGGCATTGCCTCTGCGTGGCATTCTGGTCGACGTACACACACATTTACACACACACATTTATATATATATATATATATATATATATATATATATATATATATATACGTACGTACATCGCACACCCGATGGCATTTCTTCGCCTATCTTTATGATTTATGTTTATACTCTTCCCATTCGTAGTTCTAAATCATCTTGATTACAAGTCCCTGATTCAACTATCGGGTAACGTGAAACTTTGTCAACCTTAAACAGTATTTATAGATGAGATTTTTATGTTCTCGTCGACTTGTTATTTTTTAATAGATTTGTCGATTGTAAATTTTCTACTTTATATATATATATATATATATATATATATATATATATATATATATATAATGGATAGAAAATATGTACACGTTCTTTTATGTATGCGTGAGTTTTAATCTTTATTATTTTCTAGTACATTTACATACGTACAGATATAACATTGTTTGTTCTTCTGATTGTATCTGTTCGATAGAGTATCATATATTTTATATACACAAATATATATTATTCTCTTTACAGCGACGTCTCGTACGAAGAATGTGTTATATATTGCCGTATCGACATTCTTCAAATATCTTCCACCGTGTAAAGATCTCTTTCGGCGATCGAATTGAATTGTTCATTTCAGATATTTTCATAAATATTTATTGGATCTTCATTTATATATATATATATATATATATATATATATATATATATATATATATAAATTTATTATCAATCATTATCATTAGATCTCGATTGAATGCATCTTCATTCCATAAATGTTCAATTCCATACAAGAAAACTTCATTTATAATTTAGTATTTACTGAATCGGTTTATTTTTTTCCAATATTCATATCTCTAAGTAAAAAATCATATACTATCTCTCATAATCTCCAGAAATAAATTCTGTTTAATATACAAAGATATTCGATATTTTTTTTAAAATTTTAATCGTTTTATGACGATTTTTTTTAATTTTTAATATTATATTTAAGAATGTATTATATTTCTTAATTATTTATCTCTTTACATACATATATTCTATTTATCTCTCCATCTCTCTCTCTCTCTCTCTCTCTCTCTCTATATATATATATATATATATATATATATATATATATATATATATTCCTCAATAAAATGATCTGAATAATTAAACTTGAAAATTATTTTGATAATGATTTTAAAAAAGCTCGAAATAAAATTTAAAAATTGTAGGTCAAGATGGTATGGATTTTATAATACAGAACTCTGACAATAATAGCCATCGAAATATATATCAACTTCTGAACAAATAAAATAAGTAATAAATGATTAATGGACATTTTTTAATTGTCTTGTAATATTAAAACGATAATATATTTGAGTTAAAGAAAACTTATCTTTATGTGATCATCAGATTTAAAAAATTTAAACAAATAAATTATTCAGTCAATCAAATATAGTGTAAATAAACGAACAATAAGTGATTAATGGATATGTTTATAAAATCTTATGATTTTGAAACGATGTTTAATTTTTCTTGAAGACTTTTATTTTTTTTGTCCATCAGCTCAAGAGAAAGTATTAAACAAATAAATCATCTAGTCCATCAAACTTACTATAAATAGTCTAATAATTGAGAAATATTTAGGAAGCAATAATAATAAATTGAAACAAAAATCAATCAATGTAATTATAAAAGAATATTACAACGGTAACACGAATTGTGTTCTTGTCAAGTTAAATTAAATATAAATACTGGGAATTAAACATTGAGATTAAATTGTAGGCAGAAAATTCAATTAAAATTAATTCAGAATTGCCATCGAAACCCAAATCGACCAATAAAGTGAACGATGGGTGATTAATGAACACTTTTATAAAATCCTGTGATGTTTGAGTGAGTGATTCGTTTGTGTAAAAGTCAATTAGCCACAATACTAAATAAATAAAATTTGAAATCGTTAATTACTGTGTATTCTTGTAGAAGTATTTCGAGTGAAATTAACACTGAATTGATAAGGACGTATATTTATATGTAAATTTAAACTAAGATAATCTGCAATTATTAAAATATCGATGGATTTGTCAAAAGCGAATCGCAAGTGAAAAAAAATGAATCATCTGCGACGATTCGAAGTCAGTACTGCGACGTAAACGCCTCGAAACGTAAATCGAAACGTAACATCTCGAAACGCGAGACGAGAAAGATCACGCCGGATGCCGTAATTCAAAGATATGATGTGCACGCCATGGCAGAGAGGCATCGGTGGCTGACTGCGGCTGACGATGAAGAAGAACCATCGAGCGGCGTAGTCGCAAGATAGTGTGTGTGCGCGCGTGAGTCGTCGTGTGTGTGCGTAGCCGACGTTCGTCTGTAGTGGTAGCAGCAGTAAAGACGGCCGTCAAGGTGAAAATGAAACGGATGATATAGATGGAAGAGAAGCAGGCATCTCTGCACAAGCATCAGAATATATACGTAATTTAGGGAGTTGATGGTGATAGCGCGCGTTATGCTCCACACACAAAAAAAGAACCACGAGGGTTCGACGCTGCCGCTGCCGCAGCCGCCGCGGAGCTCACTTCTTCTTCACGGGCCAGAGTATAAATCTGTCACGGCGATATTGTGTTCCGCCGAATTTATGTGGAAATCATCTTTTCGTATTATAATCATCAATCGTGTTTAGTCAAGTGTATGCGAGTGAGCGAACCGCCGCCCGCTAGCGAACGTTACGGTGCGCGCCTCTCGCATGCCCGCACCATCTGCACGATGCCGCGGGCCTCCGTGTTCTCTGCCGGGCCGTTTACCCGTTTATAGATCATCGGTTTTTGACGCCAGTTACCGCCCGTACGCCGACCCGCCCGCTCTTATTGTTGTTTTACACGTTTTCGACATCGACGTTCGTTTAAAATAGGCGCGTTTCAGGAAAATATCGCGACGAACACTGCATACGACTTGTTTATTTTACACGAGTTACAGAATCTCAATCGCGCGAGATATTTTATCAGAATACTACTCTGGTTCGTACATTTCTGTTTAACCGATGACATCTCAAGATCTCTTAATTTATCCAATCTATATATACATATATACATGATAAAGTATTAATTCTACTACACAAAAAATGATACAAAAAATACACATCCATTTAAAAAAAAATGTTGCAATACTCTTGTAAGCAATTAAAATTAACTAAAAAAATATAATATAGAGTGTTTTATATGTAATAGAACTTTAAATTGAACCCCTATCGAAAGTTATATCTAACCTAAAAAACACCCTATATATATATATAAAGAGTGTTTTAGGTTCGATAGAACTTTCTATACGGATTTAATTTAAAGTTCTATCACACTTTAAAAAACATCTTATACAAAAAAGCATGAAACTTTATATCTTTTCCAATATTGTAGCAAAACTCGTGATTTAATTTTTTTTCAAAAATAAATTGAACTGTAATTAATTTACTTTCTACAAAAAAAATCGCTACTTCGTAATATTCTACTCAATTATTCAATAATTACTCACATGTCAATTTCTTGTGTAATCTTTTTTCTATGACAATATCATTTTTGAAAAACAGGCATATAAAAAAATTATTATTGATTGTCACAAGTTTTTTTATCATATTTTAATCAAAAATTTAAATTGTTTTTCAAAATCAAATCAAATTTTTTGCCAAATCATTTAAAACAATTTTTAATTTATTTTTTCATTTAAAAAATAAGTATTTTATCCAAATTTACATAGAAAAAATATAGTGAATAATAATAATTACTAAACAATTAGACAAAAATCTTCTAATATCAACACAATAATTAGTTTAACGAAAAATAAAACTTTTAGTTATTACTAAAATTTATATAAAGTCCTAGTCATAAAAATATAGGGTCATATAAATGTGATGCCCAGATTTATGTTTTATTAAAAAGAAGCATGTGTATAGGGTGGTGTATAGGGAAACACGTGAATAATTTATTTTGTTTCTTTTTAATAAAACACAAATCTAGGTGTCACATTTAGATGACTCTATCTATATTCAAAAATATATATTAAAAAAGTAACAACAAATAAAACATACTATTTGTTTTGAAACTGTGGCAAATTCACTTTAACACAAATGAATTTTCATCCCTAATACCACAATATGTTAAAAAATGTTCAATAACCACTTATTGAGAACTTTTTCATTTATTGTGGTATTGGGGATCAAAATTCATTTGTGTTGAAATAAAAGATATTTTCAATTTCCATTCTACCAATTTCTAAAAAATCATATTGTATCATTAAAAACTAGTATTTAAATAATTAAAATTTTAAGATATTTTTTAATAAAATTGAATCATTCTTCCTAACAAATATTTATAAAAAATATTTAATTCATAATTAAAGTGAATTTACTACCATATCAAAAATTAAAATAATTTTCATCTATTATTTTTAGATTTTCATTATATATATATATATATATATATATATATATATATATATAAACACTCTTATAATTGTTGTATCTTATCACAATGTATTTTAATACTTTTAGTATCATTAATATAACTGATACTTAAGTATCTGCCAAATTATTTAACAAACTTTAGTAATTTTAAATTTTCTCAATGCTAAACGAATTTGAATATCAATATAACTAATTTTTTTATTTTATGAAAAAATAAAATCACACACATACACACACACACACACACACACACACACACACATATATATATATATATATATATATATATATATTTGTATAAAAGTATTAATTTAAATTTAATTAAGAATTGTTTTTAAAGTTTGATTGTATTATTATTTTATTTAATGTAAATACACGGAAAAATAAAAACGAGCTTTAACGATTTTATGTATATATATATATATATATATATATATAATGTTATATACCCTGTACTGTGTACAGCACAGTAGAAAATGAACAGCAACTCACGCTCGCACTCAGTGATACATACACTGGTGTGACGTCTCCTCGGAAGAATTTATGCGTCTCAGATCTCATCTTTATCACTCATACAGTTGGCAGTTGGATGACGTGCTCGTGGCTGCCTCCTGTTGGTATCATCTCAGACGGGGCGATGTATAATTGAGCGACTGAACGTACGTGCGCACACAACAATGCATTAGGTACGTCCTCACGGCTAGCATGGCGTTCGCAGTCGTACCGCCGTCTCAAATTTACGACCGCCGCGGGCTTAAAAGTACGCAATAAATCCCCTTCCGAGGCGCTTAAAAATCCGCCCTCCTGGCTCAACGCCGCGCAACCATCATCGTCTATACAACCATCCGGTTCGTCTCGCTCTAACCACTCTGTACGTCGCATACACAACGCCACCCTTGCTGTACTCACGATGGAAACGCCACCCGTTAGACTGTCGTTACCCCACTGGCGGCCCGACCACCTTACCTAACACGTCGACGAATCGTCACTCGACGACGACGACGGTGTGTATGTGTGAGTGTAGATTGCCATCATTCTCGCGCACTCGATATCTATTATGGAAGTATGTACGCGAATTCCATACATTATATATATATACAGTGATGTGGACAAAAATAGGTACGAGTCTTTGTTATAGAAAGAAATCAATCAAAGTTGGAAATCCAATTAATATTCTCAAACTGTTTTGCTTCTCAGCTGTTTGTCGTGCAATAAATATCAATTTTGGGGAATTACCGTTTTATTAAAAAATGAAGATGGCTTGCATTTTTTAATTCCTTCTTGATAAGTGAATATTAAAGTGTAAAAAAAATAGGTGCAATTTTAATCTTCTTGAATTTAATATAGTTTCTCTTTAAACTTTTTATTTCTGTGAAGTAAGTTACAAATCTTTTCCTTTATTATGAATTAGGAAATGAAATTTTAAATTTTATTTTTTTTTCGAAAAAATGAGTCGTCGAGGATACTGTCAACCTGAGGAACGTCATATGATTTTAAACTTAAGAAAGAGGCAAAACTTATTAAGAAATTACAAAGTAATAAATTGCTTCCAAATTTTGGTAATAAATGGTTTAAAATGGCATCCACAGATTCCATTCCGCGGACGAAAACGAAAAATTACTAAAAATATGGAGCGAATAATAAATGATTAAAAAAATCCGTTTGCTACTTCAATAGAAATAAAAAAATTTGAAACTGGAAGTAATAATATCAGCTATTAGATTTTTTTTAAGAAAAACAAGCTTTAAGCTCGTAGTCCCTATAAAGTAACATTACTACTAAAAAAACATATTTTAAATCTTATGATATTTGCACAAAAACATTGCGATTGGCCTGTGATGAAGTGGAAAAATATTCTGTGGATTGACGAAAGCAAAATTAATTTATTTGGGTCTGATCGTGGCAAGCAATACGTTAGAAGGTCACAAAATCAAGAATTACTTCCACAGTACACAGTAAAGACCGTCGAATTTGGATTCAGGAAAATAATTATATAAGCATGTTTTTCATATAGTGGAGTGGGTTCAATTTTTTGGATTAGGGATATTATGAATGCCCACAAATATATTGATATACTATGCAATATTATGTTACCTTATGTGGAGTTCGAAATTCCGCTTAAATGAATGCTACAACAAAACAACGATCTGAACCAAACATTTAAGTTGGTAAAAAATGGTTTGATGACCACAAAATTTCAGTGATAAACTGGCCAACGCAGACACCTGACCTAAATCCAACAGAGAATTTGTAGGGGACGTTAAGCTGGCAATTTCAAACAAATAAATTAAAAATAAAAATGAATTATAAAGAAAAGATACCTAACTTATATTTCAATAAATATTTTAAAAATAACAATCTTAGTGAATTTTAAAAATGTATTATTTTTTTAAAAAAATAACAGAGAAACCTGCTTGCAATTTAATTTATTTTTTAAATCATTTCATGAATATCTGATATGCAAAAATTTTAGTAATTTTATTGTTCATAGATAAGAATAAACACAAATATAAATGAATTATCACCCCCGCCACTACAAAATATTAAAAAGTGTTTAATGATTACTTATTGTTCACTTTGTTATTTTATAAATATGCATTTCGATAGCAATGCTATCATCCTCAGAGCGTTATGTTATATAATGTAGATTAATTTTTGATAAAAAAATACTTATGTACTATTTATTCTGTACTTCTTTATCTTTATTCGACTCTCTTTTTCATTACGTGCGCAATGTATATCTGCATGTTTATTTGTCTGTATCTAAGAATTCTGTCATTTTTAAGAGAAGAGATGTTATTTATTGTTTTTTACAACAAGACCAACCATGCTGTATATTAGACTTGTATCCCTTTGGAAAAAAACTAAATTGAAATATTACTATTTTATATCTGTTTACAGTTAAAAGTATTTGAAATTTAAACAGTTTATGATGTCAATTTGAGATTGATTGAATATTTATATGTGTTACGTTCCTGTGTTTCTTATTTCTATGATAAAATTGTATTTTTTGATTTTATGCATGTACATAAATTGAAAAAAATGATTAAAATAATGAAAATGTTTGTGATAACTATATTGATAATATTAAATCCTACATTTGATGGAATTCGTCCAAAAAGGGTTGATATAAATGCATTTTAATACCATACAATTTACTCAACAAAATAATATCTATATTTTTTTCAAAAAAAAATAACATTTTAAATTACATCCTTTATTTTCTTAAAAAGGCTATTGCTATTTCCGTCGATTTATGTATTTTAATTTATCCACATCCACGAATACCGTCGATGTGCTTTTTATTCAGCATCTAATGTCTTTCTTTTAATATTTAACGATTATCTCTTTTATTATTTGACTATATCTGTCCGTGCTTCAATGATCTATCGAAAAAAGAGAACCGTCCGTATCGACTAAAATTGAATTTATTTGTCTACTTTAGTCAATAATTTTCTTTCGGAGCCATAATGATTTGTTGTTATTGTCGTCGATGAACGATACTTGAAGAATCATTAAAAACGTTAAGTTTCTCGTAAAGTTTCTCGAGAAAAAAGTCATAATAAAAAATGCATTGATGTAAGTAATGCCGCAACATCAATCAAAATTAACATAAACGACATGAAATCGATTGTATGTATTCTGAAGAAATTTCAAATAGCGAAACAGTATTTGTGTTCTTTTAAATTATATATATATATATATATATATATATATATATATATATATGTATGTATGTATGTATGTATATAACAGTAGCGACAATAGATTCGTTCATGGTCGTGGGCCACGCGGAGACGGAGAGACGTTGAACAGAATCGAAGATATGTGTGTTTTATGGACGCCACGCGACGCCGACGCCGACGTCATAAAAATACATTTGCCCGGTGATTTGCAAAACTACTGGAGTGACATCTACTTTGCATGATCGCGCAATTCAGAGTGTCGTTCTGATAGAATATATGATAATTGCGTTTGCGATGAATGGCCAAAGTTTTGTCCGATGTGCACCACGTCGACTCCCGTTCGCGTACCCGTTCCATGCCGCGTCGACGGTCGACCGTTCGTCTCCCCGTCGTCCCGAACACGACGCGCATCTACAAGCGTCGGTGTCTCCGTCTTCCTCCCGTTACAATCGTATCGCGACGAACGAAACACTTCATGTTTTTATAATAGCCACGAGCTTTTTTTTCTTCTTTTGTTAAATTAAATTTAATACAGTTTATACGTAGTCCTCGACTGATTAAATGTCTGTTTCGGATGTGGATTTCGAAATGGTCTTGTTTAAAGACATGTTTACAGAATTGAATTCTAAAATGTATTAAATAACGGCTGGGAATAAACGATATATCTTTTTATACGAATTAAAAAATTGATTTTCATAAAATAAAAATTCATAATAACTTTGAAATGAAAATACACTTCAAGTATTATTAAAAATAATTCAATTTTATTTTAATACTTTTTATAAAATTAGAAAAATATTTTCTATTATCAAAAAATACAAAAATCATGCATGATTATTTTATTTATTTGTTTTTTTAAAAAATCTTCGACGCCCAGCATTCACAGCATCCAACATGGGGTATTTTTGTTCTCTAATTTTTAATTAAATGTAAGAATTTAAAATATAAATGGGGTATAAAAATACCCCACGTCGGATGATTTGAGTAAAAGAATCACTCCTTATCAAAAAAATATATCAAAATGGATATTAAATAAAAAATACATTTTTTAAAAAATAATTGGTTTCTATAAATATTTAATCTGAATTTTTAGCATGTATTTTATATAAAAATGTTTAAATTAAAATTGTGATTAAAAATAGACTTATTTTCTCAATTCAATAAATTTTCCATAAATTTCAATTTTCAGCAGATATGATTTTTAAACATTTCAATTTAAGAACAGAATATAGGGTTTTCCAATAAGAATGTCAAAACTTTGACAGCTGGTGGCAGCCATGTTCGAATTTTTTAAGCTCATTTTGACATTTCAACTCAGTATAGTTTGGCAAATTACCATGGAACATTTAACATTTCAACAACGCTTAGAAATTATAAAAACTTCAATAGATTTATTAAAACAACAGTTTAATAAGTATATTATTTCACAAAATGGATCTATTAATTATCCACCAAAATCATGTGATCTAACTTCATTAGATTATTTTCTGTGAAATTATGAGAAATCATTGGTTTATGCTGTTAAACCACAAACACCATAAGCATAACAAATAAACATTGAACGTGTAATTCATGAAATTGGATCATAATTATGTAAAAAAGTGACTAAAATTGAACTAAACGAATGCACTATGTCAAGCAAAATCGCGGTGGTCATATAAGTGAAATTGTATTTCATCATTAATTCCATAGAATATGCTTAAAAGTAAAAAATAAATAAAAACTAAATTATTAAATACTTTTGGTTTTAGTTCCATTTAAATTTCTGAAGTGCTTATTGGAAAGTCCTGTATAAATCCATATCACTTAATAAAAAATTTCAATATATTTGTTTGCAATAAAAATCTTATTGTTCAATATCAAATTTAGATATTTAAAAAATGTTACACACTTCCATTCTGTATATTTAATTAAATCTAGACAGAATTAAAATAATTTGCACCTACAGCAGATTATTAAATAGTTCTAATTGATATGATTTCGTATTTCTGTCTCGCATCTGCTGTAAATTGAAACTAAACACAACAGTTACCCTATTATTGAGCATACATGTTGACAATGACAAACGATTTCCTTCGTAAAACAATAAAACTGATAATTCATCGATTTTGTTGCAGACAAACTTTACAACAGCACATGATGATTCATGCTGGCAAAACTGTATTCTGTACACATCCGGGATGCATGTTCGCTGCCCGATTCGAAGCCGAACTACGTACACATATGCTGACACACAGTGATACAAGAGCTTTCATGTGCACGGAATGCGACTATTCGGCGAAGACTAAGTCGCAACTGCAGAGGTAAAATCGTTCGCGGATCGACGCACGTTCCTTACTGGAATTAATTAAATGCCCGTATGACTATTCCTACTCCATTCTATGAGCATTTGATTTTCTATTTCAGACATATGACCATTCATGGCGGCGCCAAGCCCCACCAATGTCCATATTGTCCGTTTAGTGTCCGATTAGCTTTTCAACTGAAACGACATCTACGTCTTCACACCGGAGCAAAACCGTATAAATGTCCTCATTGTAATTTCGCTTGTAATAATTTGGTAAGTTTTATCGTTGTTTTTATCTCAGTACAACTTTTATATAGTATAAACCGAAAAAGGAATACGACAACCTCGATACATAAATAGTGTTTAAGTTACAATTTTTGACATTCGCGATTAATATCGAGCACTGAGACACATATATGATTCGATATGTAAGTCGGAATCGTGTCTGTAACGCGATACAAATTGTATCTTTGAAAAACGTGATAATTCAATTGAAATAAATCTTATTGTGCCGGATAATGTACACTTTCTCTGAACATACATACAAGTGCTTAGACGCAATACCCACAGAAACTGTTACTTTTTCAACACGATCTGTTTGATTTATTAACGAGTAATGTCAATACTGCTCTGCCCTTTTATCATTCAACGAGATGCTATGACGCAATCGTGCCGCGAAACGTAAAAACGCATCTGAACTTTACACGAGTACAAATATGCAGTATGTCAATGAGGGAATGTGTAAATATAACGAATTAGTATTCAATAAAAAGGTTCAGGAGTTGTAATAGAAACAGTCGATGAAATATGATTTAGTGGAGATAATCGAAAAGTTAAGTGGGGAAATCACTAAGGTCATTAATTGCAAACATACACAATCTATCGGATTGTTGTTCTGATCGGAATTCTATGAAAACGATGCTTTATGTGAAAGGATTTCGTGCAGTTCAGATTTATTATTGAAAATGTAGAAATATTCAAATCTAATCATTTAATCGTACAATCCTTTTATGACTACAATTTTAATTGCTCTTATTATCCAATAAACATTTAAGAACTTTGACAACTACTGGCAGCTATGTTTGAATTTTTTTAAGCTCATTTTGACATTTCAACTTAGTATAGTTTGACAAATTATCATAAAACGTTTAATATTTCAACAACGCTTAGAAATTATAAAAAATTCAATAGACTTATGGAAACAAAAGTTAATGAGTCCATTATTTCACGAAATGAACCCATCACTTGGTCACTAAGATCATGTGATCTAACTTCATTAGATTATTTTCTGTGGGGTTATGTGAAATCATGGTTTATGCAAATCACAAACAGAAGCATTCAAAATAAACATTGAATGTGTAATTTATGAAATTGGACCACAATTATATGAAAGAGTGACTAAAAATTGGACTAAACGAATGCACTATGTCAAGCGAAGTCGTGGTAGTCATATGAGTAAAATTGTGTTCCATCATCAACGCCATAGAATATTTTTAAAAATTAAAAAAAAATCAATGACTAATTAATTAAATACTTTTTTGTTTTATTCCCATTTAAACTTCTAAAGCACTTATTGGAAAACCCTATAGTTATTTATTATTCAGTTACAATGTTTAAGACAAAAAAATTGAAAATTGTAGAAAATATCTTAAATAGAGAATCTGCTTTGATTGGCCAAAAAATCGTTTTGTGCTTTTTTATTTTCTAATAGTTAATTTTTTCAAAAAAATTCTTTTAAAATTCTACCTTAAAAAATTATATAATATCTTTAAATAAATGTGTAAATTTTTAAAATGATATATTGAATTGTTTTCTTTGTGAAAATCGACTAAATTATTTAATATTTGCTGATAGTTATTTTTTTTATTTTAGACACTTCTAAATTCTCAAAGAACAAATAAGTTTAATTACTCTCTTTATTTTAAATTCACTAATTTATTTTTCTATTTCAATTAAATTTTTACGATTTATTACATTTTCAAGCAAAAGAGTTATTTACTTGGCCTCGAAAAGTCAGGTAATTTATTTTTTATTCCAATATAGTTTTTATGATTTATTAATTTTTTAATTAATTGATTTACACAGTATTAGTTAGGTGTCATAAAAATTCCAAGAATTTTATTGTAATTAATAAAAATCGGTAAGAACTTTTCTGAGTACCTGATATTAATAAAGAGTTTTATATTTTGATTAATAAATATAGATGTAGTTCAAAAGATGTTGCATTTTATGTATGAAGATTTTTTTTAATCATTTTTCCATAATCACAAATCCCCGTATAATATTTAACAATCGTCAACTCGAAAGCCTGCCTGTGCGTTTACATTAACACGACACCTATTATAGACTGCACATTAATTCACGATATATCCGTGAAAAAAATCGTTTAGGTAAAAAGGAAGCAGATGCGTTAACATCAAAAACAAACAACTCTATTCATTTCTCCTATCTGGCGTGTTCACACATTCGCTCTTACATGAATGCCTTTCTTATATTTTTCACGTATTTATAACATCCTGTTTTCCAAATATATATAACGTCGAACGAGCGTCTAGCACGTTCGAGAGCGAGACGATCTGTGCCAAAGCCGAATCTGTTCCCTTTTCAGCAGATGCACACCGAACGACAGACTCATTGTAGTGATACGATAAGTGATATTATGTAGAATATTTGGCCGTAATGACTGAGAGTGCATAAGTCAAGATACAGGTGTTGAGGTTGTGTCACGTTCAGTCTGACATGTTTACGACAATAATCTGATGCTGTTGAAGTTATGATTTGTTGTACGTTGCGAAGTGCCGTGCTTCTAAATACGAGCGTGGGTGATTTGAAAGTAAATTCATACACAGTAGTAACGTACATATGTTTAAACACACACCCATTTGTACAAATATATATCTTTTTTCATTCACAAAGTTTAACGATTCATTTCGTAAAAAGTAATAAATAAATTATAAATCTTCACCTTTCACTTTTAACCCAAAAAATGATCAATTATTTCAAGAATGTACATCAAATATCAAATGTTTTAATTATAGTAGTTATTCAACACTTAACGATTTTATTTTTAAATAATGATCATCTTGTTTATCAATTCTTTATTATTTTTCATCATATTGAATAAAATTTGGACAATAACAATAAACAAACATAACAATAATTTTATCCCTTATAATTTGATTTTTAAAAAACTTTACTGAAACGAAGAACCATTGTAAACTCAAACATTTTTGCAAAAAATTGAATTTTTCGTGACTTTTTTTGGAATTTTTCAATTTAAATTTTAACATATGGTCATTTCTACCATAAAAATAAAGAGAATTTATTATTCAATTGAAATTCTCTCAGATTAGATACTCCAAAAATATTTTAGACATGCAAATTAAAGTTACAAACTTTTGTCTACTTTCCAAAATCTCTCATCAAAACTAGTTAATAATTCCACAAGTACTATTCATTCAGAAATGTCTATTTAATATAAAACAAGCAAAGAAACATTTTTATAACAGATTCTGTAAGGCAAAATGTTTTTTTTTATAATTAATAATGATCAATCATAAAATTTAATTGACCAAAAGTCTAATTTATACTATGCCAATCTTTACAAACATTATTGTTAAATAATTATTAATTGTTCTCTGTTATATACGTATAAATTTAAATTATCTACATTTCTAAATCAATACCAACAAGATGAAAAATTTTAACACCACATTATACTTTAAACAGATATTCTACATCCAAATCAATTGAATACTAAACAGATATTCTATCATTGAAATGTTCTTATTTTTCCGACTATTTTAAAACACTGCCAATTCATTCTCATATATATTAATTTTCTGATCATACCGTATTAAACCAACTGCACTATCAGATCGTCTTTGTGATCTGTGTTCGTTTGTTCGTACCTCCGTTCACGCATATGCCTATAGGTGTTGGTGACATCGACAACTGCTATGTGACACTATGGTAGACGATGGTAGAGTTTCAGCACGTACTTTATTAAAATACAAAAGCGAATACCTATCAGCATTGTACGTACGTTACTTCTTTACATATATACATACATTTATATATACATACATACATACATACATATATATATATATATATATATATATATATATATATATATATATATATCAATGTGTATGTGTGTACTCAAAGAGCGAACTATATGGGGAAGTCAGTTTAAGTCTATATACGTTTTACGAACGATATCACCGAGTTATTCCGCGGCGGGCGTCGAACAAGACGCATGGAGTGGTTTATGTTCACAATACCATATATGGTATTGTAATCTACTCGCGATCTCGGCATATATAAGACCCATAAGGTATTTTTTCACCGGTACAAATACGTTCCAGACTGTCATGAGGAGCGTAGGTGTTCGTTGCGAACGCAGCTTTGAAAAAAATGGTCTGTCTGTATGCAGATACGTCGTATGGACAAGATGTCAACGTTTATTTTTCACTTAATTAATGAATTAATATATTATGTATTCACATTTGAAATGGTCTCTTTAAATGGATATGAAATCGAGTACCGACTTGTCGGATATAAAATCATTCTAGATTGAATTTATGACATATCTGTTTAAGGTTGTTTGTATTTATAAATGTGATCATTTATATTTTCAAAATAAATTCATTTATAATATAAAAACAAATTTAAAATCAATGATGTTATATCAAAAAAATATTTTTTTAAATAATCATTCATTTTGTGTATATAGGAAAATCTACGTAAACATGTCCTATCGACCAAAAAACATCCCGGAAAATGTATATACGAATGTAAACTGTGCATCGACGACGATGTTAAATCCGTCAGATTTGCAACGAACTTAGCAAAAGAGTTCCGTGTTCATCTGCTGACAGAGCACGCCGCCCGGTTCGAATCGGCCAGGGAGGCCACATCGTATATTGCCGGCATTTATGATGCCAGGTCGGATCCTAATCAAACACTCATGCCCTTAGAGGTACTACCTAAGACGAAAAGGTGAGCGCATGCATGTTTTTTTTACGTTTTATTACGTACGGTTTACAGACATTCTCTCATTTCGATGATTTTCGACGATATGTTTGTTTTATGATATTCTGCCGACTTTTTGAAAGATTACATTGTTTGTACCCACAGTTAGTGTGTAAATGTTAATCTGTTCGAAATTAAACATATTCAGGTTTGTACTTCGACACTAAAATAACATTTTTCAGATTCTATTTTAGTTTGATTCTTTTTTTTTTTGAAAAAATAAAATATTCGAATTTTTCTATAGATTAATCACTCATTTTAATACAAAAAAAAATGATAAAAATGATGAATAATTATTTATTGTTTAATTTATTCTATGATACACATTTAGATGCATATCCCATTATCATCAAAACACTATATTATAAAAATTTTATATGAAATAAAATTCAACAGTTAAATAAATGCATCAGAAAATAAATTAAACTATAAATACTTTTAATGATTTTTATAAAATCTTGTAATATTAAGATAAGTAATTCATTTTTGTAAAAGTTAATTAACCTGAATACTAAATCATTTTTTTTTAATTAAAACCTTAGAGTGTCTTAATTTTTGTATGATCTGACTTTTTAAATCTAAAATCTTGATTAAAATACAATAAATTGAAAATTGTTGAATTAGTTAAATATTTTAAAATTTGATAAACCGATCTAAAGATTACAATAAAAACATTTCCTAAAAAATCTCGTAAAAAATTTAAACCTTTTGATTTTCATTCCAGAAAATCAAAACGAAAACCAGCCCAACCAGACCCAACAACAGAACAAACCGAATCGTTGAAACTTTTCGATAATGCTTCAGCGAACGTCATCGCTTCAACATCCTCACTGAACACATTATCTTC
This sequence comes from Neoneuromus ignobilis, assembly GCA_029203775.1. NCBI lineage: Eukaryota > Metazoa > Arthropoda > Insecta > Megaloptera > Corydalidae > Neoneuromus > Neoneuromus ignobilis. Next base: position 4,225,020 of record CP092090.1, on the reverse strand, counting down.
AACTTTATATCTTACATCAGCTGCTGGTCAGAGTCACTCTCCGACAATTTTAGATATTCCGAAAGATGATTCACAGTTAGTCCATTTCGAAGTATTGTCAGCTGAAGATAACAAAGAAAAAATCGTTTATATAGAAATTCCACAAGATGAGGCTGGTGGGTGGTCGATCGAAGGATGTTACGATGTAGAAGAATCTGGTACTCTTGTACCGTTTCATTCTGATAATGACAATCATTTAGTACAAGTTGTATTCGATGGCTCGGATGTTATTGTACAAGAAGAATGTGAACAAGTGAATGAAGATCTCGGGTCAAATAGGGATGAACAGTTAGATTTAGAAACAAGCTCGGAAAGGAAAAATGACTGAATCAAGTAATTAAATTGTTTTCTGTTATATAAAATTTAAAACAATATCAGTATTTATGTATAATTCTTTTTATGTATAATCAGTATAATTCTTGTTGTTATATGTATTTTCAACACGACAATAAATATTGTACTCATAATTTACTATTACTCTGAGTGTGTATGGACTCAATATTCGTCTATTGAAAAAATTGCTAATTTTATATTAAAGACAAATATTTCATGTTATATATTAACGAAAAAATGAGTAGTAAATAATTTATTAACATTTATAATATTAGAAAATTATTTTCATTCGTATAAAAATTAAATAACAGTCATTTTCAATTTCTAAATTTATATAAAAATTTATTTAAAAAATATGTTAGAATTTTCATGAAAAATAATATGTGTATTTCTTGAAAATACAAATTTATTTCATAAAAGACAACTAGTAAGACTATACAAAAATAAAATAAAAGTTGAATAAATAATTAGCACGAAAACATTTCTGTATATTTTTCAGTACAAACACATATTTAATCCCACGCATGAATGAAAACAAACATTCGCACTCAGAAACTGTTAACAACATTGATATAAAGGTACGGACTATTAAGAGAAAACATTACTACTCCTATCGGAGTTTTTATACATACGATCTTTCGCCATTCTCTCATCTTCATCTACGTTGAAACGATTGAAGTATTTAGTTAAATTTCCTTTATCCGAACAGGAAGTCTGTTCGACTTAAAACGTTCTGCTTTCCATCAGTTTAATCAGTTAAATACAGGTATACGTTTTTTCTGATGTACCGAGAAAAGAATGAAACAGAAATGGATAATTTAGAAAAAAATATTGAAGTAGTGTAGGATTCTTTTAAATGATTCGATTTAAATGTTTTATATTTTGAAACAGATAATAAATATATATATTTATAGTATTGTTTATATAATATTTTTTTTTTATATATATATATATATATATATATATATATATATATATATATAAGATGCCCCACCAAGGAAGCACAATTTAATTTTTAAATAAAACACATCATTTTTTCAGTGAGCGATGATGTGTGTTTTTTACTTATTTAAAATAATGTTAAAAAAATAATACTAATTTAATTTTAGGTTGACATCATTTTGAAATCACTATTTTTAACATAAAAAAGCATATGTAATAATTATAATTTATTAATCATATACAATAATTATATTTTTTTAAAAAAATATTTTACAGCTTTTGACACTTTACAAATTCATAGAACTTCAATCGTTTGTTAAAAAAATGTGCTATAAAATTAAAAAAGAGATAAAATAAACTAACAAATAATAGCAAAGAATATACTACATAATTTAGTACAGAATTTATGTGTTTATGTTCTTTTAATTACAATAACTTTAAAAACGAAACATTTTTGAAATTACTTAACATTGATATCATTTTCAAGTAGTTTAAATGATAATTATTCATCAGTATGATTAAAAATAAAATCAACATTAAAATCATGTATATTAAAAACCTATGTCCAAATTATTAAAAAAATTTTAATAGAAATTGGCTACATAATATTCCAAATAAATACATAATATTTATATACACTTTATTAATGATAATTTTAATGTTTAATACTTTATTTTATATTTTTATAGAAATATTTTTAATATGTAGATCTATAAATATCTTTTTTAGAAAAAAAAAACATTTAATTTGTTACTGTATCTAATTTATTTCTGTACAAATAAATCGTCTACCTCAAAACCACAAGATTTTATAAAACTGCTCAATATAAAAACTTATGCTGTTGGAGTAAGTGAATCATTTATGCAAAAATTACGAAACTGGATTTATTACTTCATTGTAATTCTTTTTAAGTACTATGAATAGAAAACTTAACGCATTAATCAAAGTAGAATAACAGAAATATCATTTCGTATAAAAAATAAATCTGAATAAACAATGAACGATATTATGACTTTTAAAAAATTTGATTTATATTATAATTACTTGTATTGATATAAATTATTTCATCATTTCACATAGAATCATTTATACTGCAACTAAATTTATACATAAACATCTTATTAGCCAAAAATTATTTTATGTTAGTTTCCAAGTGAAACAATTTCGACGAAATCTCAACGACTCATTTTAAAATAGGACGATGCATTGAAAATAAATACACGCACTTATATTTAATCATGTTTATATATAAATACATACATACATACATACATATATATATATATATATATATATATATATATATATCAACATGCATGTATAAAATATGTATATTCATAAACATTCACTAATTACTTGGAAAGGTGTCAAAATTCTGAGAATTTCGAACAAAAGATCCACGTAAGATGATTAACAAGCTGTTAGCAATAGCAATAAAATTCGGTTTCTTCTTGTTTATAATGTTAAATTAACCAAGGGTGTAAATAACAATTTACATTTTATAGCGTCTTGAAAATTATATGGCTCGGCTGTTATTTTTGTTACATATACCTGTATAGATTTTTTGTGTATGTGTGTTTATTCCAAACCGTTCTTTCTTTCTTTATATATATATATATATATATATATATATATATATATATATATATATATGTATGTATGTATGTATGTATGTATATTCAGTAAAAAACATGTTTTATGTAAGAATCGTATAAACACACGCACACCTAAATGATGTTTAAGTATTTTCCATTCGCGTTACTTTTAACTGCAATCAAGTTTAACAGATCATTAAAGTCAAATTAATGTCTGAAACGTTACTTTTATGATACTTAAACCCATTCATTAAATTTCCTACGTTGTGTCTCCTGTTACGATCACGTCAATTCGATGGACGTATTTTTAAATATTTGTAAGTAATTATGAATATATGTAAAATTGTACTTATTAAATGTACTATAAAAAGTAGGAAAAATATTTTTAATTAGGTGAATCGGTACAGTTCCTATTCAATTATTTTTGAATAAAAATGATTTAACGGTTTTGAAAAATATTAAGTTATATTCTATAAAATTATCAACTTTTCTTCATTTAAAATTCTGTTTATTCTCTGACAATTTACATGCAGTAATTTGTCTATATGATAATTGAAATGGAAAATATTGCTACAATCTTCAAACATATTTCTAAAAAAACTGCATTGATATTATTTTTCACAACTCTATACACAATGAGATTTTTTTTATAAAAAAAAATATTTTTTCTGTGTATAATACATAAATCGACATCTAATATTTTTTTAAAAAAAACTCAATTGATATTACTTTTCTCAACTCTATACACAATTGTAATTTGTTAAAAAATAAAAAAAATGCATATGTATAAATTGATATCTTTGAGTTCCTTTATTTGTAAATACATTTAATATCGCTGATTTATTAACTGAGTCGAATACTTTTTCATAATCTATCAATTTGTGACAAAATGATATTTGGTTTTCATTACATTAAATATATATATATATATATATATATATATATATATATATATATATATATATACTTCTTCCAGTGCTTTATAATAATGTCATTATCTTTTAATATAATTCCAACAAGTAATCGACTGTTTTTCGGCTTAAGAAAAAATAAAGTAGATACACAATCGTTAATCAGATAAAACGTAGATACAATCAAACGTTTTAATCGAACGAAACAATCGTATGCAGACAAAGAATGGAATTGTCGACGTGTACGGAAAAAAGAAAAACAGGATACGGAAAAAAGAATTATACATACATGTAGGAACGCGACCGACAGCCACACATATACACACATGTATAGGCTGTATTCTGAGAAACCGGTGTACAGAAGTAAATTCATTAGTGCGTCGCGACATAAATTAGCGTGCCTAGCAAGACTTGTGGCTCGATCTATGTGACATGCACATATTGTCATGCTAAAAGAATGTTTTGAAACTTTGCGCTGATAACTTAATCCGAAGCGCGCTATAAAACACTGACACGCGGCGCGGCCATGCCGCCACGAACGCTCGAGATGTATATCGGACTGTTCAGATGTCGCTGACGGTGCACGGAACCCGCCCCAACTGCCAGGACGCGCGCCTACCGCCTCGCTGGGTTCGGTCGTACAATGGATGTGTGTATGTGGTAAGTTGCGAATGCATCCTGACTTGATAGGAATCCCACACTAAGAAATCGTGGAGTTATTCGAATTCATATTCGGTACTTGAAAGAATTGAACGGACAAGATTTTTCCATAATGAGGAATCGAATCCAAATATTATCAAAACTTCTATATACTTTTTTAATTACGTTTATTCCAATCTTTTGATAATAAAAATAATTAAATACACGAGGAATAAAAAAAAATCAAAACTACCAAATATGCTAACTAAATTCTTTTACTTTATTTTTTGGAGCTTAAAAATATTTAAAATAATCGAACCACATCTCACCATAAGACTTTATAAAATTATTCAATAATCACTAACTGTCTACCCATTCTTAAAAATATAAATTTCATTTTAAGAAATCATTATTTGTTTTCTAAATATGATGAAATAGTCATAAAAATATGAAATATAAAAAAATAAATAATCTAATAAAAAGTGAAATGATTATTTTTCATTTATAAAATTTTGTAAAATCGATTTTCTATTACAAAAATTAATCCAAACCGTATGTGAAATATAATAATTGAAAAATACTTACTATACAAATAAATCACTCATCTCAATACACACAAAATTTTAATAAAAATAGTTCAGTAATCACTTCTTGTTTACTTTATTCTCTAATAGACATTTCAACAACCAACAGTATAAAATATGAATTTATAAATGAATTATAAAATATCAACTTATGAACTTTTATAACAAAAAGACTCTGATGATGATGGCATCGCCATCGAAATGTGTATTAGCCAATTCTTGAAATGAACAATAAGTAATTATTGAACACTTTATAACATATTGTATTGTTGAGGGTTAAATTCATTTGTGTTATATTGAACTTAGAAAAAAATATTAGTTATGTTAAAGTGACTTTTCCACACTACGAAAATAATCAGTGAAAAATAATTCTTGCACATCAAAACATTTTTGTATCCATGTGAAATATTTAAGACGTTAAGACCAATTCAACAATGTATTGTACACTCTATAAAATGTTATTAAGTATCGATTTCATGTAAACTATTACGTTTCATTAGTACAGGATTCGTTTTACAAAAGTGCATGTGTGCACGGTTCGAGCGGCACTTAAATGTTTACTGCACTGACGCAGATTTATTTCGATCGTGATGAAAGACCAGCGCCCCGCGTAATGTCACAAACGACATAAACACAAATCTTCAAGAGACACGCACACGTGCTAGTGGCTAAACCCACCCCTGTAAACTCGACCCATAACGCGCACGAGGGTTCACAGTATAGACATTCTCATGGACAAGGGATAATATGTTCATGTATTTAAATATCATTTTAATTTTACATTTTTTTCATGAAATACAAATAAAGTAAATTCTCATATAACCAACAGTTTTCTTTATTGCACATTTCGAAAACCATGTCGTTATCATCAGATTGTTACGTTTTAAATACTAATTTTCTAATAAACATAATTTTATAATTGATCTTCTGATGATGACAATAGTAAATTTAAAAATTATTGAACGTATTTATAAGTTCTTGTGGTAATAAATCAAATGATTTGTTTTTATTGAAATGAAATTGACATAGTATCAAATAATATATAAGGAGATCAAATTTCTTGTTCATATAACTAATTTAGAAATTCGTATAAAGTGAAGGGTCATCCAAATCTGACGCCTAGATTTGTATTTTATTAAAAAGAAACTATACACATGTTTCTCTATACACCACCCTATACACATATTTCTTTTTAATAAAACATAAATCTAGGTGTCACATTTGGATGACCCTGTATATCTGATAAAATACAAAAAGTTAAATAGTTAGTAAAAACCTTTCACTTTATTGCTTTAAACAAATTTATTTTTTCATAAATTCATACGTAAATTATTTTCAAATTTATCTTCGTGAAAATAATAACTGAATTCACTTGGAAATGAAAAAAATAGAAAAAAAATGTTATCTCTACAAAACAGTAAACAATTAACGCACGAAATTTACACCGAAATAAATAAGCGAATAAAAATAATACGAGCGTGCGTATGAAATTTAACAAGCATAAAATTAGACAAGATTACACATTCGTGCATGTTGAAGCGAGCGCCATTTAATCGCCGTATTTTCTAATAAAGCGTAAACGAGCAGTTGAAGCCCGATTAAAATATTCAAAAAGTTTATACCTGTCAAGAACAAAATAATATATTCTAATAGCACGACTTCATAATTTCATAATAATACAATAACGTTTAAGAAGAAAATATTTCGCCACATTTTCCCTTGTTCTAATTTCACCTGTCAAATTTCGCTACCCATAAACAATATGAGCATGAGTCAGTCTGTCCGGAGCGCGGTCGCGGCGGAACCGACGGGCTATACGCCGATCCGGCAAACGTTGCCGCCGCGAATGTGCAGTACGGGACGACGGTATAAGCTAGTGCCAAGTACAAGCTAAACGCTCCCTTTATTATATCTTTATTAACCTGCAGAGTTTTTTGAGTTTCGAGCGGACGACGCGGCGAGCTTTCGAAGACAACGCGCGCTGCAATGCAGAAACGGATGCACCGGTAGATCATCTCGACGTTTACTGTCAAAACATGTTGATAACGTGATTGAAAATAAACACTGTTTCGAACACGGTTGTAAATTCGCATATATAGTACGATGGAAATTTCTAACATGAGTTACCGGTACGTTTTTAATTTCAATTAAACTATAAATCATTTTTATATCAAATCATTTCTTTTAAACATCAAACTATGTAAATTACAGTACCTTTGGATTTCACTCTTACAATATAAAAGGTGTCCAAATTTCAGATTAGGAAGTAAATTAGCTATTATTTGATCAAATTTCAAATATTTAACTGTCATTATTCAATATTTGTTTATTAAAAACTTTGGAAATGTTAATGATGAAACTTTACACCCTTGAACAACGCATTTCAATAATGAAAATTCACTATAAAAATTGTGAAAATTTTACAATGTCAATAGGTAAAATTCATCCATCATTTTCTCGTAACCCCATCGCGAAATTTGAACAATTTGGTACTGTTGGAGACCATAGACAAAAAGATCTGCTCATGTTGGTTATTCAGCTGAAAATATTGCTGCTGTACATGAAAGTATTGAAGAAGGCCCTCAAACATCGGTTCATCGACGTTCACAACAATTAAACATCACAAGAAGCACTACATAACATTTTACAAAAAAAATTGTATCTTCATGCATATAAAGTCCAGCTAACACGAGAACTGAAGCCAGTTGACCATTATTTGCATCGTATGGTTGTTAATTGGTACTAAGAAAAAAAGCAGAAGATGCTGAATTTTTTAACAAAATCATCTTTAGTGATGAATCGCATTTTTAACTAAATGGTTATGTAAAAAAACAAAACTGTCGTATATGGGGAAGTTAAAATCCAAAATCCATTATTGACTAACAAATACATCCACAAAAATTTACTGTTTGGTGGGGTTTATGGCCTGGAAGTATCATTGGTCCATACTTCTTTAAAAATGAGCAAGGTGTTCGTGTTACAATTAATTCGATGCATTACCAAAGCATGATAACAGATTTTTTATGGCCTGAACTTGAAGTTATTGATATCAATGACATGTGGTTTCAACAGGATGGACCACAAGTCATACAACTTGTGCGATAATCGATTTACTTACAACCAAATTCAATGGACTTTTAATTTCTCGTAATGGTGATGTTAATTGATCGCCTAGATCTCGTGATTTAACACCATTAGATTTGTTCTATGAAATTATTTGAAAGAGAAGGTTTATTCCAACAAGACAACATATTTTAATTGATAATTTAATCATAGTTTCATGATAAATATATTTATTTAATATAAAATCATTATCGAATATAAAATTGTTAAAAAATAATACAAATATTTGTAAGTAAATTTTTATTATAGTTGAATTTAATTTGAAAATATAATATTTATTTAATTAATTAAGATATATTTGAAATTCTGTGAAATGAAATATATTTCTAAATAGATTATAAAAAATATATAAAAAATCAAAAACTAGAAATAATAACCTCGAACATAATTTTAAACAGACGAGTTAATTATTTATTTTTATTACAAAAAAGTTCATTAATACTTAACATGTATTCATAATTTTCTCTAAGGGATAAAATTTATTATTCAATCAAATAAATTCCATTAAGGTACTAATTACCTTAAAATAACGATCGTACACTTTTTAGCGAATTAATTAAAATTTCTCAAGAATCAACATACTACAGATGTATTTTACGCATTTTAGAATATCTAAACAAAAATATTAAACAGATAAATAATATAGAATCGTTTAAGGAATTCTGGATTCTTGTGCTTTGATATAATATTATATACAACTATAATTTTTTCTAAGTATTTAGAAATATTTTAAAAATCAATTAAACGTTCTGTGGAAGCCGCCGACTTCATTAAAAAGTCTCCGTTCAAGAACAATAAATTCGAACGAATCACTGTTTAAATTTCAATTTAATTATCTATTAGTTTTGGCACAAGTCGTCTCGATTAATATATTTCGTTTCCTTTTATGACAACACATGTACAAACTACCGGTCGTTATTGCTATATACAAAAGAAAAAAAATATCAATAAGATATTTTATGACAATTTCGGATTAACAAATTGTAATATCGTAAAATATCAAACTTTAGTTCGATTCGTATTATTTATACGCCCGTTTGTACGCCGTACTAATAAAAGTTAATGAAGCACGACCGTTTTATCTTTCTTCATTTATTAGTGTTGTTCGTAAGTGTATTATAACCTTATAGGAGAGGAAGATTTTAATTAGTATTAATATAATGTATAAGGGTTCTAAATATGACGGTTTTTCTCAAAGATCACATCTTTTGCTACTTTCTATAAGTTTATTGAATCGATTTATTTAAAAGTATATAACGGAGATTAAAATTAAATAAATAGTACAAAAATCTATATAACATTGACGTTTATATTAAACAAGTTAACAGTTTGAAAATTCTCTCATTTCTTTTAAATTAATTTAAAATATAAGCTTATTGAAATTCGATAATACTAAGAATTATATTAAATGTCAAAATCGATCAAAAAATATATAAACATGATTGAAATGAATTAATTATTGGAAAAAATCTAATTCAAATTATTAATAATTGTATAAAAATTCAGTATTTTTCTTCAAAAAATTATAAAAATCCTTGTCCTGATTTAAAAATCTGAAGAGATCTATTATTTGTTTAGTACTTTAGATAAGTCACCTTTATATAAATAAATTATTTTCAATTTTTTTTAAAATAAAAATAATTGGATATCTTTAGAGAGCAAAAAACATATTTCTGATTTAAATCAAAATATGAAATTCTATTGAGACGAAAAACATTAAATATAAATTTTATTTTCTCAAAAAAAATATTTTTCCATTACTATTTTGATTATAGTAACTGTACGAATTAATAATGAGTTGTTTTTTACACTGGCCGTGTGAAAAAATAAAAAAATAATAATTTCACGATTTAATAACAAGCAATAAACCGATTTTTAATGATTTCTACACAACATTATTTTTATAATCTTTATGAAACATTTCTTAACGATTTGTTCATCAGTCTATCATATATAAAGTGCAACGTTATTATCCGTTTTCAATTATTTATAAACGTTGTTATTTACTTATTAACATAGATAAAAATCACTTTCATTTCGCATTGAACTCCCGACCTTCTGAACGGAACTACCTTAACCGTGACTACACCATAAATCTTAAAAGCATAACGGCTCCAATTCATATGTAAGTCAAATGTACAGTTCGTGAAATACAGTTCTCTCTATGAATCGCTTCAAACTGTTCATAAATAACGCTGTTTGAGAAAAAAATATTTATAAGCATATAATACAATATGTCGTATTTAAAATATACTAATTAATTACATACTACAGATAAATAGGAACGTTTCACAAAAGCTAACTCTGAGTACTTGTCTCGAATTATATATGCATGTATATTTGTATATATTTGACGATTCTTAAGACTCAACAAGTGTTGTAACAAATATTTTACAGCTGAGATAATTATTTATGAACGTTTAATAAGTGACAGTTCGAAGAGATATCTCTGTAGACTGAAAACAACGTTTGTATTTTATTAAATCAATTTTCTAATAAACAGGCCCGCCTCAGATTTAAATCTGTTTGTTTTATATACATTAGTACTTGTTCACGTGTTTGAATAAGCAAATACAGAGATGTATTTTTATGAAATTGTGTTATTTTCCTAATATGATATTTAATCAATTATGTATTGAAAAAATCAAATTATTTCCAAATAAAAATCATTTATCAAAAAAATAATATCAAGTATTTTTATAAATTCTGCTATTTTCTTGATATCATATTTAGTTAATAAGAAAAATTTAATTTATTTTAATTTAAATTATTTCACAATTAGATTTGTTTATCAGAGAAATAATGTCAAGAACGTTGGTCATATAAATAAAAGGTTATAAATGTTTAAAAAAAATATTTATATAAATTTAAATATTTTTGAACAATATTGATGAAATATATTTTAAAAAAAGTTTGATTTTTCACAAGATAAATTCAAATATATTTTATTAATAAATTTATATATTCAATAAAAAATGTACAATTATTTTAATTCTTTGGTATTATCCATTGATTCATGGTCATTTATTTTTTATTTTTCTATAACCAATTTTAAACCTTAAACTATTATAAAATACATATTGAATATTTGATTATTTTTCAAATGATAATTTTTTATTATATTTATTAATTCATTTAAAATGTTTGTTGTTTTAAAACTTTTATATATTTTAATTTATATTTTTTTATATAATATAAATAAATTATAATATTTCAATTTAGATAATATTGAATTTCAAAATAAATAATAATAGCAATTATTAAACTATATATTTACAATTATCACCAGCCTACAAATAAATAATTCAATTTTTCAAAGAGATACTCGTGATTAGAATGCTCTTTATTGTAGTATTTTCAAAAATCCCATTTCCAGTAAAAGGTATTAAATCCAAACTAATAACATTGTTCCAAATTTTGAATCAATGTCAGAAGATTTTTGATCTTAAATATCTATAATATTTTTATAGAAATGAATATTTTTATACCAACACCACAAGATATTAAAAAAATATTTTATTACACAGAGCTCTGATGATGATGAAATTTTTATTCAAATCCCCATCAACTTACTGTTATTAATAAAATAAAATAAATAATGTTTGATGTCTTGTGGTGTTTAATTATTAATTTATTTATGTGAAAATGATTTCACCATAGTTCAAAAAAAAACCATATTATTATTAATAATAATAACTATTTGAAGTAGATAAAGAATTGATTGAAATTTACTATAATTAAACACTACGAAGTGAAAACTAAACTTTATGAAATAATAAGAAGCTTCTGTTTAAAGTTGAAAAAAAAATAATTTTATTAAAAAAATATATATCAGTAGCATCAACACAAGTAACTTTTTTCTATTCATTATTGAAAAATGCCCACTTCAAGATTTTCCATTTCTAACAACCCATTGCCTTTCTTTCCTATTCCATATTAACAAATTTTCTCAAATTTCTCTCTCATTTATTTATGAATTACTTTTTGGAATCTTCTTATATTTCTGAGTTTTCAATCAATAATTTCTGTTGTCCATCAATGACCTTCTAACCCATTTTCATTTTAAATATTTTGTTTTCTTTCGAATCTATAATCGTTTATATTGTTATCTCTGCATGCCATTCCTGACATACTTTTTCCCCCCATACTTCCTCATATTATCCACAGTCGCATATATATATATATATATAGGGTCATACAAATGTGATGCCAAGATTTGTGTTTTATTAAAAAAAATACACTATACACATATTTCTTTCAATAAAACACAAATTTAGTCATAAAATTTGGATGACCCTATATATAAAGATATTATTGAACGTTCACACTTCGAACATAAAATCGCCATCAACGGATATTTGATATTTCATGTTCGTGTCCTAACATCGAGACCGATTGTAAGATAATTTAATGGACATTGTAACGTCGAGCCGTGCCTGCAGTGCGAACGTCTTACGCAACATATCATAGCGAGTTATACTATCTACAAGTAATTGTGATGGCCGGCACATAAATTTTGTTTAATTAAGACACACAGTTGTCGTGGGAGTTGTGTGTACACCTTTATACCTATGAAAATCATTAATGGCACAATGTTCACGTCTAAACGTCGTGTAATATTTAACAGGAATTATTATACGAGCAACGTGGAAAAAGAAATATGAAAAACATACGTATTAGCTGTTTATTACAAATTGATATTTGTTTTAGTGGATTTTTTAACGAACATGGATGTATAAAGCAACAAACAGTCGCCTACACATATATAAGTATATATATATATATATATATATATATATATATATATATATATATATATATGTATATAAAGTTTGGATGAAATTATCCATTGACAAGAAATACTGGAAGAATCTTAAGAAAACATGTAAGAAGAGTCAATAATACTCAATAAGGCTTTCGCTTAGTAGTGGGTAAATATAAGCTTTTATGATGATGATAATATAAATATATAGACAAATATTTGAAACTTAGGACAAATTAATTAAACACCACAAGACATCAAAAATTATTTATTTTATTTTATTAATAACAGTAAGTTGATGGGAATTTGAATAAAAATTTCATCATCATCAGAGCTCTGTGTAATAACATATTTTTTTAATATCTTGTGGTGTTGGTACGATTATTCATTTCTATAAAAATAATATAGCTATTTAAGATCAAAAATCTTCTGACATTGATTCAAGAAGAACCAAAATACAAACCTAAAAAAGTACATTAGAAATTTTAAAATTATAAACACTCATTTAAATTTATAAATACTTAATGAAAATCATAGGTACTCCATTTAAAATATAGCAAAATAGTATTTTCTGCATTGGTATTAAAATATCTGTCCGTTTTATATTTATTTTTTTAATTTAATAAAATATAGGGTCATCCAAATGTGACGCCTAGATTTGTGTTTTATTAAAAAGAAACGTGTATAAAACACAAATCTAAGCGTCACATTTGGATGACACTATATAATTATTTTTAGTTTTAGTTTTTCTAATTATGTACACCAACTTTTTATTTCTCATATATATCTTCATTAAATTTATGTCTTGAAACATAACCGTAATTTTTTTTAAATCTAAGTTTCCCATAACGCGATTTATATAGCGTGGCATTTCTATAGAATCTAACATCCACGTTTTAGGAGGGATATCTATATATATGTATTATATATATATATATATATATATATATATATGTATATAGGGTATCCCATCAAAAACGTACACTTATCAAATGTGATGCCCAGAAAAAAACTCACTTAAAAAAACATCATCGCTCACTCAAAAAAATGCGTTTTATTTTAAAATTAATTTGTGCACTGCTGATGGGACACCTATATATATATATATATATATATATATATATATATATATATTCCATTCTACTTATCTTCACATATAACAATAAAACTTAATTTTTGAATGAAATTAAAAAATATTTCATAAACTGATGATAATGAAAAAATATTAATAAACATAAATATTGCAAAAATTAATATTTGAGACAATTTTTCAAATCCTACAAAAATTAATATATATATATATATATATATATATATATATATATATAAAATTCAAATTATTTTCTTGGAATGAAAAATAACAAAGTATTAATAGCAAATAACAATTAAACATTTTAAAAAATGTTATGATGTATTTCCAATAATTATTTTATGAAAATTGATGAAGATATAGATACGTACTGCCTAATTACTTTTTTATTTTCAATATTAATTCATAATAGAAAAATTAATAACTATAACCCAGCATTAAGATTTAATAATAATACCATGGTTATCAAAATTCAAATCTGTGAATAAAATGAACAATAAGTAATTTTCAAACATTTTTATAAAATGTTATAATAAATTAGTCACAATTTCAAACGAATAATAGAAAAAATCTATAAAGTAATATTAAAATGATGATTCAATAAAATACAATAAATAGTAAATGCTTTAATTGCAAATAATTTAAATATTAAAAAGAATTTGATTGGTTTTATAACCGAAATGTAAAACGACAAATCAGTAACTGCATGTATCAGTCTAAAAGGTTTGCAATGGCATCTGCAGTAATAAAATAATAAATACGTATAAATTTCAATTTCAAAGTTTTCGTTAATTATTTTTATTTTTCATTTTTTTGTAGAAAAAGGTATATATATATATATAATTTGCCCATAATGTGTTCTGTACAATCTCGACACAGCAACACAACAAATTATAAATGACCGAATATGAAACGACCATAACTACACGCTTGTTGAACACATCTCTCACTATACACATGTGTTTGTGTGTGTGTATGGGATGCAGTAAACAGCATCGTCGCTGCTCTCTCGTACACAAATTTTAATCTTCTTGATATGAAAATGAAATCATAAATTAAGGCGATTATGTATCATACATACATGAATTCTTACATACAGCGTCATACGTTTCGTACACCCATTGCGAATGTAATGTATTCAGACTGTTTAAATTATGGCCGCGAATCCATAAATAACGATGATAAAGAGGGAGACACAGCATTTGTACAATGTATTTAGCGAGGGAATCTTTCACGCGTGTCATATCAATTGTACAATAATCATAATTAACATTGTTATTATTTATTTTTATTTTTATTTTCGGTTCGTGCTTCGATATTCGCTGTACGAGATTCGATAGCGACGTTTTGTTCTTCGGTAATAAGTTCAACAAATACAATTCTCTGAATATGTTTGCGAATAAATCCAAGAAAACGATTTTGTACAATTCGAAAAAGAACTTATATCAATATCAACACAGAACAGAAATTTAACAGTTTAAAAAGACATTTTAAAAGACATTATAAGTTAAAACTAAAACAGTAATCATTTAATTAACAAAATTACTACTCTCCTTCGACATAAACCCGAAGAAATATCAAAAAAAAATTATTTACCTAACTGTTTATACCTGGAATAATTTCTCAATTACAACATTCAACGTCCAAAGATCTCATATGAATATAAACATATTTTTCACCAAAAAAATAAAAATGAAAATTTCCACGAGACAGAAAAATAAATGTTAGCGATTCCTTTATTTAAAACGAATAAAAATTATGGACGCGGTGCGTGTTAATCTGTGTAAAAGCAGAGACAAAGCAATGTCTCATTAATGAAGAGAGGAAAAGATTTATTTTGTACATCTGGTAAATTAAACATAAAAATAAATAAAATTACGTCGAGATGATGGGAGAAACGGCGACATGAGGGGGGCATGTGTACAGGTTGTTCATGAACGTTTCATACAGTTACTTTTTTTAAAAAAATTTAAGTAAACAATATATTTGATTTTAATTCAATTCTCTTTTAAATCACAATAAAGCTTGATAAGAGGAATAATTAAGTTTATATAAAATAATTTCTAGCCCCAATACTAAAACAAGAATGACAATTCATAAAAAACTAATAAAATACTTAATTACTTTATAACATAAAACATAAAAATTAAAATATATAAATTTTTAATTATTATTAATTTTTTCAAAAATTAATTATTGTTTTCTCTTGGTTATCTATAAATATTTCTACAGAAATTCTACTATTTTCAAAGTCTAGACTTAAGAAATCTTGTGATATTAAAAACATCCATAAACTAAAATTAACGAATATTATTGTAATATTTTTTATAAAATGTAAATTGAACATAGCCTTAAAATATTTATAAATGTATTATACCACAATTATTTTTTATTTAATTTCCCCTTCAATACATTTTTCTTCATTGAACTTTTATTATTTGTCTTTAATAATAGAAATTAACTAAACAAATTAATATATTCACACCCATATTTTAATACAGTGTTTTTTAAACGTAATAGAATTTTTAATTGAATTCTTATCAATCTAAAAAAACACCTAACCGTCCTAAAACGTACTAACATGAAAAACAACCCTTAGATGTGTGTGTGTATATATAGAGAGATAGAAAGAAAGAGAGAAAAGATGTTTTTTATGATAGATAAAACTTTCGATAGGGATTCAGTTGAAAGTTCTTTCACGCTTAAAAAAACATTCTATATATTTTGAAGGCAAAACTATTAAAATATTTTTTTAATAAATTCGCTTATTTTTTTATTTAAAAATTACAGTAATAACGGGTTAATGTCTCTCATCTATAAAATGAAAATATATGCCACTAAAACACTAAAAGATATTTTAATACGTTGCACATTATACACAGAACGTGAATGGGTTTATTAATTATAAATCTAATTAATATTGATAGTATAAATTACAAGTACTAAAGGGTGTTGTATCCCTTCAATGATGAATTACATAGCTGTAGTTATTATTAATATTTTAAATGAAAATTTATATATATAAACAAAAATATACGTGTGTGAGTGTAATAGAAAATTGAAAAAAAAATTCACGCGACACTCGGTACACACGTCACAGTGAGAAGTACGACATGACGATACGTGAGGGGTGCCTGTGGGCCGTCGTCGGCCCGGCGTACGCGTCACGGTGCACATTCGTCGGGAGTGGGAGCGATTCGGGGTCGCGTAAAGTCTCTTCATGAATGTATTTAAAATGACATTACGCATATATCTTACACTCTACCTGGCACACAGCTTGGCCGGGCGTTCGCCTGCTGCAGCACGGGATCATAACAATAATATTTTACACTGTATAAGACAAGTATTATGTAGGGATGTTGCATTAAATGGCAATAAACGGCCGCAGATACGCTGCTGTGGCGCGAAGCACTTCGGCTAATTGGTCCTTCCTAGTCGGCGATACCAATAAACTATTGTCGGTGCTCGGAAGCCCGTACTCTTAAACTATACTCGTCAAATATACATACACACAAATATATATATATATATATATATATATATATATATATATATATATCGATTTCATATTAATCTATTTGCATTAAATATCTACAAATGTTTTCTTCGCAGGTACAATTATTTTTCAAACAACTGTAATAAAATGCATTCGAATATAAAAAATCACAAATAAAATTATAAAATACAAATACATCTGCTTCAAAAATTTAAATAATGGTATAAATTCTTTCGGAATTTATCGATATTCTTGACATAAACATGTTTACATTGTGCCTCTAAAATTTGTAAAAAATAAAAAGTCATTTTAAGATAAAAAATTATTTCATGTGCATTTATTTCACCTGCAGATGGATATTTTTTAATCTTTTTTTAAGTTCAATTTTATATCAGAGATAGATTAAATTTTAGTATTAAAAGAAAAAACGAAATTTCAAAAAAGTTTCAAGAAATGTTAATGAAAAAAATAAATTTCAAAAACAGTAAATAAATTTGTAATCTATTATTTTATAAAATAAAATAAAAAAATAGTCGATGTTTATAAAACAGATATGATAGTTGATTGGACTATATAACTGATTGAATAATAAATATGTAGTAATTAATTAAGCTAGTTTATAAAATACTCTTTTGAAAATATGTGGTAATAATAAAAACCATGACTAAGTCACTCATTCAATAACAATTCTTTAAAATAATTAATTAAACTTAATACACACTTAAGAATGAATCAAATAACACACAAGATAATAGAAATGTCACCAAATAGAAAAGATAAGAAAATCCAATCATCTCTTAACCAAAAAGATAAAGGTTGAACAATTTCAACTTAGTATAGTTTGGAAAATTATCATGTAATGTTCAACACTTCAACAATGCTTAGAAATTGTAAAAAATTCAATAGAATTATTGAAACAAAAGTTTACTGAGTCCATTATTTCAAGAAATGGACCCATCAATTGGCCACCAAGATCATGATATAACTTCATTGGATTATTTTCTGTGAGGTTATATGAAATTATTAATTTATGCTGATAAACCACAAACAACAGAATTATTAAAAATAAACATTGAACGTACAATTCATGAAATTGGACCACAATTATGTGAAAGAGTGACTAAAAATTGAGCTGAACGAGTAAACTATATCAAGCGAAGTCGTGGTAGTCATTGAATGAAATTGTCTTCTCTCATTAATGCCATAAAATATGTTTAAAAATAGTAAAAAAATAAATAACTAATTAATTAAATACTTTTTGTTTTATTTCCATTTAAACTTCTGAATCACTTACTGGAAAACCCTATATAATAAAAATTAATTTCAATTTTCTTGGTATATGAATAATATATTTTTTCTCTATCATAACCCACCTAACATATAAATGTTTAAAAGTAGATTAACCAAAAAAAATTCTAATTACAATCAAGCTTCAAAAATTATTGAAAAGTTTTTCAATTCAAATTCACTCAATCAATGTCATATTAAATAATTTAATAAACTATTCAATAAATAACAATAATCACAATTGATTTAGAACTATTTAATTCAATTTTCAGTTTAAAAAATCAATTCACTTTAATACATGAATTTATTTCCCAAATACTATAAAATTTTATATAAGGATTTAATAATCATATAGAACTGTAAGTGTATTATTCATTTGTATAAAAATGATAAAAAATTGTTATAAATTGTATTGTTTATAAGTTTTTTTAAACCGATATAAAAATAAAAAATGACTCATTTCAAAATATTATCATGTGAAATCATAATAGATCTAATTTAATATTTACAGCTGTTAAACTAAGAGATTAATTTAAAATGTAAGTCCAAAAACGGCCGTACAATATAAATCAATCTTGTGTGTTTGATTCGATTGAAATGCATTTAAAAATCAAATGAAATCGTTGCACACGATCGAAACGCACTCGCGAGTAAACGATCCCATTATCGGCCAACATTATCTGAGACGTCTCTACCAACTGATCTGCAATGTGGATACGCGGCAGAGAAGAACGGGCGGATCTCATTTCCATCCAACCGCCGAAGATTTCTTGAAAAGACGGTCGGTTGTGCAAGTCTGCACAGTGTCACATAAGCACATTAAAATTGTCTAGTCACATTTGGTGTCTGCAACAATTATGATCAAAGTTTCGTTTCGGATCTGTTTCCACGTTTCTTAAAACAATTAGGTCAGGTTTCATTTCATACATGCACACATATTTTATACATATATATATATATATATATATATATATATATATATATATATATATATATATATGTAATTAAAATGAAAATTTTATTTATACAAATATGTGAATGGCTGACTAAATGTCTATTGATATAAAATGTCGACAAAGTCTGAAAATATTTCCATGTGCTACATGTGTTTTCGTGTTTATGTACGGACCGTATTTACATGTTTGTGTTGATTAGCATTATAATAAAAACTCATCGGGCGTGATTTGTGGTAACTGCTTTTCATAAATCAATCCTCACGTAGTCACGGGGGAGCGTAAACGTCACGCGTTCGACCATCGGATGTTGAATTTGTTACTCTCCAGCTGAGATCTCTTCGTGTTATTATTTTATTACAATTAAGATGTATTCAAATTGTGTTTGTTCAGACGATGCATGTACATGCACATGAATTATAGTTTTTATATTATTATACATATACTTAACCATACAAGCATCTATACATATATATCTATACATATATATATATATATATATTAATATTAATTACTAAGATGTCTATGTTCATAAGACAATATTCATATAGTGATTTTAATAACAAACTATGTATAGGGGTTTCCAATAAGCGTTTCAGAATTTTAAACGGAAATATAACAAAAAGTATTTAATTAATTAGTTATTTATTTTTTTTATTTTTAAGCATATTCCATGACATAAATGATGGAATACAATTTCATTCATATGACCACAACAACTATATCTTTAACAATTATTTATTTAAAATACTATAAAGCAAATTTTTAGTCAATTTTATGAATTTAAAAGCTAGCAGTAAATGATTTTATAAAATTTTGTCTTAAAAATGAAATACTCAAAAAAATTTAAACCAATCCAAGAAAATGGAAAATTTAAAGTAAACAAAATGTATAGAAATTCTGTAATTTTTCAAAGAAGAGAACATAATAGTCATTATAAAAACCAAAAGATTAGAATGGATGGATCACGTGTTTAGAAAAGAACATAAAAAAACTAAAAATTTATATGAAAGAAAGTTTGAAGAAAAACGGTTTATAGGAAAATACACACAAATATAAGAAAATAGAGTAAGAAGTGACTTGTTGGTGTTAGAAGTGAATGAAAACCTGATATATGATAGAAAAACATGAGAGAGGGCCAGGAGTGAGACAACGAATCAATCAAACTCAAGGCTAAATAAGTGAATAGTTTTTTTTCTTGAATATTTTAATCAGTTTTTCAAAAAAAATATCTATCTGTTTATCATCATTAATTTAGAAAAACGATAAAATTCTTTTTTTATAAATCAATATAAAATATTCTAAGAATTTAATTTCTAATTAATATTGTTCATTTTTCATTTTATAATCTCTTTAATGATATAAGTATCAGGTAAGAAAATTTAAAGTAGCTTTTTTTCATGTATAAGGTCATCCAAATATGATGCCTAGATTTGTATTTTATTAAAAAGACACATGTGTATAATTTCTTTTTAATAAAACACAATTCTAGGTGTCACATTTGGATGACCCTATATTTTTCTTTATAGTCAATTTCATCAACTTTTACAAATGCACTTTAAAATCTTAAATCATACCCAAATATAACATAAAACTATTAATAGTAATCAAAAAATTACATTTGAATTTCTAGACTATTTTCTGTTCCTTGATAAGCCAGTCTGTACTAATAAAATCGTTTTGAAAAATTAAACTGTAATTATAAAAATCTCTACCTATCATTCTTTCCGATTGTAAATACTTGCGTTTATCACCTATTGTTTCTAGAACACATACACATGTATCTGTGTGTATTTTATGTACGTTTGAAATAAATCCATGTATTTCTATAACAACCATGCACGAATTTATAAGTTTATATCTAGATAATAACGTTTTACAAGCGTATGTCGGTTCAAATTAATTACGTTCAAGCAAGTAGCATGTTAAAATTAAATTTATTTAATTCATTGTACACTAAACAATAAACTAGAAATCCGAATATAAAATAGCTTTCGTCTTATGTATACATACATACATACGCACACACACACGCACACGTGTGTGTGTGTGTGTAATTATACAGTCGCCACGCTCGTACTTTATTTATTATTTGCTTGTAAAGGAGGCGAAAAAAACGTGAAAACAAAACAAACATTCGTACGTGCACATAAATTCGCAATGATTTCAAAACGCGTAAATACGTTTGTGTGTCGACCGATAAGAAAATTCAGCGACGAGACTGACTGGGCGGTGAAGAAAAAAAATGCTAAAATCACGAACTTCCCTGTTTGTGGAAAAAGCGTATAAGTTATGGCGATGTACACTACATTGACCGGTGAAGATGTTATCGTTAATTGAACGAGTTAGTGAACAAACGTTCGCAACTATTATCAAAATAGTCATCGGAGCATTTACAACACATACCAGAAGTCACTTTCATAAATTATCCGCTGGATTTTTTCTTTCTCCTTCTTAAATAAAACTATTCATACAAACACAAATATATGTGTGTGTGTGTGTGTATGCTTACATGCAACAACAAAAATTTACATAACAAAGATAAATGTGTACAAATCTAGTTTTCAAATCAATTAATCATGCAATCGTTAATTTAAAACAGAATTGAATGAGCATTTGATTAACCTCTTCGGATTTTTTACTGATGAAAACATTTTTCTAAAAATTCAAAATCTTGTAATATCTAAAACATACTGTTCTTTTTTCGAACGAACGGTGATTCGACTTGAACAGGATTCGATTATTTGACCCATCGGTGATTAATCTCGATTCAACAAGTCGATGAACTCTACATTCGTTTATATTATTTAAAAAAAATATCAATTCGCATCAGCAATTTATTTCATTTTCAAACAAACTGATTGACTTTTATTAATTTATGTAAAGTGTTATTTCTTTAAAGGAAAAACATATAGAACAGAATTTTGATTAATTTATCTATTAGAATAATCTATAAATGTTATATATATATATATATATATATATATATATATATATATATATGTAAATCAGAAGACGTGATTCATGGAATGAAACTGCTTTTCCACCGGAATCGAATTGAAATTAACGAAAATGTATTGACAGACGTGTTCGTTGGTGTAAGAAGTGGTAGAAGACGAAGGAAGACCGACAGCCGGGCGCGGTGGGCGTCGTGTGCTGATACGCCGTTGTCGACGACCGCTTATACAATGTAGTTCGCCCATTTCGCGTTTCCTTTTCAAGCTCGCTCAGTCCGTCCCGGAAATTCATCATTTGTGTGCTTCACAGCTGGATTCATATTTATGGCGGAGTGATTATAAGGTCCGGCCGAGATTTATGTTTTACGCCCGCCCGTTACCCCCAGAGGGCAGACGCTCGTTCACGGACCGTTCCGTTCAGTAACAAACTGCTGGAGGTGTTACCCGTCAGGATCGTCGTTCCGTGCACTTTTATTATACGTTGACCGGTGTCGAACGTTCGTTTCAATCACCTTCGTGTGAGGTTTCGACGAATGACGCGTTCGAACGAACGTTCCGAACTAAAAGATGTTCAGCTTGGATGTTTTTCATTTCCTCGAAGTGTACGATTGTTTATTATCAGCTCGAAACTAGACACGTTTTCTTTTTATTGTGCAAATCTCGCTTACTATTTATTCATGTAATGCATTCTACACGATACTTAACTCTAGTCTTCATTAACAATTTATCTACCTCTTGTATAATCCTTAATTAACGACTAAGTGTGTAAAATTAACATTTATTTATACAACGAACATTTCTTTAATATGCCTTATCAGATCCTGACATTCACATTTACTCTCACAGACAATGGACAAGTTTTTCATATACTTGATAAGAAGTGAATCGAAAAGATTTTTCTTCGAAAGAAATATTTTCATGAAATATGAGACGTTTGATTCCAGATAAGATTTTAAATTAAAAATAAATATAATTAAAATAATAAAACAATTATTACATGAAGTTCATTATACTTTAATGTTTCTATTGATTTTTTATATTAAAAATCTTAATGAAACTAACCTTGAATCTATTTTAATTTACATAAGAAGATTGTCGATCTAAAACAACTAAAATTAATTATGAATATCTTATAAAAATTTAATTTAAAAAATTCAGTAAGTTATTGAAATAAACAAGTGATCAAATCACTGATCATAAGCAGACAAAAGTCTTTGTTATAAAAATATATCTAGATTTTATTTTCATACTAAAACTTTAATATAAATGAATTGTTTATTCCAAGCATAATCTAATTTTATAAAAATATTCAAAAATCACTTATTGTTCACTTTATTTATTGAAAAAATAATATACAATTCCATGATTATGTAAAACTGTATAGACCTCCATAATGTCTTAAAATAATGTTTTAAAATTTGTGCGGGCCGCATAAAATGTCAGAGGGGCCGCAGATTTCACGGGCCTGCTTTATAACATATTGTGGTGTTAAGAATGATAATTCATTTTTGTTAAAGTGAATTTCCCACAGTTTCAAAACAAACTGTAAATGGGTTATATTTAATTAATTACAAATTTTGAAAAAAACATGCTCAGAATGAAAACAGTTTTTACCAAATACGATAAATGTTTCGAATCATTTATCTTGCATAAATTTTCATATAATTCGAAAATGTTCATCTACATTCCATGCTATTTTTTAGAATATTTGTTTATTAGTACTGATCCATTTTTTATGTATTGTACCAATGCAATGTCAAGACATTGCACCTCATATAAGAACGTTTAACAATTTTCAATGCACAATATGGATCTAATAATTGATCCTCACGACGATGTAGAGAAACTTGTAAACTTGAGAAAAAGAAATTAAATTTTATAACAAAAAAACAAAGATCAAATTAAATTTGAATTTTCAAGAAAGTCATTGTGATAAAAAATGAGAAAATGTATTCCTACACTATAAAAAACACTAAATCACTTTAAGTAGACATATTTCAATATATCAAGAAAATATTATTCCAAACATTGATCTAAAAATACTCATAAAAATGACATATTACAACATTAAAATATTTTTAATTTAAGTAAAAATAGGTCAGTATTTCAAACTATATAAATATAAACAGGATTAACACTGCTGTAATTTACATTATATATATATATATATATATATATATATATATATATATATATCCGTTCTAAATTACTTCTTAAACAATTAAAAAAATCTGTAATAATTTTCTCTTGACGTCATTTCATTTCCTGTGATTTAAACGAAACGAAAATTCATTTTCTACATCCAGCCCGAGAAAAAAGTCTGCTTTTTAAGATACCCGTCGAACAAATCCAATCTTCAAACAATAAGTCCATTAAACATAATATTTTATTCGAAGTGTACGTAGGCGCGCGACTGTGTCAAACTCGCACACAATCGAACCGTACGTGTGCAGCGCGCCACATCTGTTGTCGAAAGTGTGAAACGCGCCCGACTGACTTGATAGCCGCCATATTTGAAGAGCGACATGAATTACAGTGGGTAGTCATGCAATATAATTTAAACGGATCTTCTATGCGTAAGCTGTATTTATACAGCAATAAATAAGTAGGATATATTAGATAAAAAGCAATTATTTACAGTACCAGCTCTATAATGTATACTAAACGGGAATTCTTAATATATTTTCCGTGGCTAATCGTTAAGAAGTACTCGATTTCGGAGACTCTTTTATGGGAATTTATCACTAGGAATTTCAGATTAAGAACTAAACTCTGTCTCGGAATCGTATTGTCGTACAGACGTTACGTTTCTTTTATTCGAAACGACTTTGACGAAAATGTGTTGAGGATAGTTTTATTCGCTGTATATCATCATTACGGTTTTGAAACTCCGTTCGATTCGAATCACATTATGTTGAATGTTTCAATAAAAATTATTTCGTATATACATACACATATATTATTTCAATAATCGATGAATTTAACTGACGGATTAAAATTAAAATAAGATTTAATCCATCAACTTTGCAGATTTATTTTTATAAATCGAAAAAAGTAAAAATCCTAATACAGTTAGACATATTTACCGACTCGAATTAAAATGATTATATCTTAAAGTAACAATCCGAGAACGTAGAATCAAATAATGGATGATTAATATGAGGTTAAAATGTAAATCAATAAAATTTATTACTTTGCAAGCTGTAATAAAATATTTAAAAAAATTTAAATTCATAACTATACGCACTAATCAAATAAAATAGTTATTAAATTAATATGTATTAAAATTCGTCTTAAATTAACGATTTATTTTGAAATATATTCCGAATATATGATTAGAAAATTATATACCTGCTATATAATTAATACATTTCATTTTTTATCTTCCAGTGAGTCATATGTATTTTTAGTGTACGAAATATAGTAGCATCTGCTCGAAATCAATCTTATTATAAACGAATTGATTACATAAATTATCAAATCAAATATTTTTTTATTTTTTGGTTGTATTTTTTTCAAGATCTATTTTCAAGATAATTTTTAAGAACATACATGAATAATTTAATATGTACATTTTTGAAATAATTTTTTTCTATAGAATATCAAATAAAGTTTAGGAAAAAATAAATTATTCATTATATTTTTACTTACTTGTATTTTCATGTTACTTATTTTGCAGATTTTTCCAGTGAAATCAAATATCTGCACCGATGTAATGTGTTTTGCACTAAGAAAAACTTTGTTACACTTATCTGTAAATAAAGAGAAGAAGAATTATTTAAAAATAAAAATAATTAAATGAATATATAATATTTTTAACAGTATGATGAATCATTTACATTCTCAAAAGAGATTTTTTAAAAAAGGAAATCACTTTCCAACTCAATAAATTATTATTATTCAATATTTATTTATAAAAATTCCATCATTTTCATAATGAAATATTATATATATAAATATTATAAATCTTTCCCAGCAGTTATGGAAGCTATTAATCGATGTATCGAATATCAATTATTTCTCAGCTTTGGATTTAAAAAAGTCTTACAAAAAACAATTTATCAATAATTTAAAACAGATTTTACCAAAAGATTTTATCATCTAGATTAAACAATTTGTTATTACTTGTTTTGGAACTGTGGTGAATTTACTTTAACACAAATGAATTTTCACCTTCAACACTACAATATTTATATATATAGTTAAAAAATATTCAATAATCACTTATTGTTAATTTTTTTGTTTATAACAATAATTAGCTAATGTGTATTTCGATGGCGATGCCATTATCATCAAAGCCTTTTTACCATTAATTTTTTTCAAAGCATTAACTGTAACGAATTCACTTTTGCACAAATTAATTTTCACCCCATCATTTTCATAACAAAAATACTCTTAATAAGATGACATCGCCATCGAAATACGTATTAGCCAATTGTCATTATAAACAAAAAAATAGACAATATTATTTTATTGAACCTTTATACTATATTTTAGAGTTGGGGATGAAAATGCATTTGTGTTAAATAGATTAAACCACTTTCTTGATGAACTAACATTGAATTACAACCTTTCAATGACAATTATTGTAAAAATATTTTTTTTATTTAAAAAAACATATTTTAACTTCTCTGAATTAATGGGAAAAAATCGATCTTAACATTTATACCAAACTTGCTATAATTTTATGTTGCATATTTTTTTTAAATAAGTATATAATGTCGTTTTCTGTTTACAATCATAATTCAGAATACACGTCTGTTAAATAAATTCCAATACAGATTCAAAAAGTGTAACCAGTCACTTTGTTCCTTTGAATAGTACTAGACTTAAAATAGATAATAATCAATTATTGTATTGTATAAGAAAAGAATAAAATGTGTTTTATATATATATGGAGAAAATGATTCGAATTTACATACAGTGAGTCATGCTTATTGATGTAAAGTGACCTTTTGCGTGAAGACCATTATATGAAAATACCAATTTTAATTCAGGTTCAATCCTCAGAACGTTTAACAAATAAATTACAAACTGCAACGTATTTATATCGCACGAATCCGTCGCCGCTCACCTTGAAAACCTCACCAAATATATATATCCATATATTTATACATATACACATACACGGCAGCATTCAGTTTCGATTCACACATTCCCATTCGACAAGAATCTTTGAAATACGACATCCAATTAACAGGTAGGCGTCACGTCCGATAATTAAAAAAATCGAATCGGCGAACGAGCGAGACGCCGTGCACGGCCTCGTCGGCGATCGGAGCGGACGCGACGCGGCCGTAGAACGGAGACGACGGCGCCCGGTCCGTTAATAACCGAAATGACGACGGGCGGTAATAATTTCTCATCAATCGACAACAAAAACGCTACGCTCGTGAAGAGACCATGAGCGTGATGTTAAACATCAAAAGTATATTCCTCACTACTCCATAATTGGATAGGCAATAAATATCAATAAGCTTCTTTCAAATATGAATGATTTAATACGTCGGTAAGCAGCGGGCAGGCAGGCACAAAACAGGCAGGCAGGCGAAAGAGCGGACGGGCGGACTGGCAGCAGAGTGGATGGATGTGTGTACACACACGTACATGCACACACATGCCCGGCCCGCGTGCATGTACATCAGTTATATATATATACACACTACGTCCATATGGATACATTCAAAAACACGACCATCTTCGTGTTTACTTACATTTCAAGACAAATAGAAAGATGGATACCGGTGGTTAGGATTCCAAAAGTGTCTTCGTCATCGACATTCATGAGGTCAAGGCTTCTACTACTTATTCAAACTTTAAAACTATTTTAAGAACACTATTATTAAAATCAAACCATATAATTCGAAACATAAATGTACAGGGTGGCACAAATCAAACTGAAAGGTTTAGACCTACATTTACTTGCTTACTATCATTTACTATTCATCAGTCTCATTTGGATCACCCTATATATATATTACATATATATTTGAAAAAATACGAATTTCGTAACAAAAATGAAAAATTGAAAATGGAAATGAACCACACATATAGCAAAAAAAGAAATTTTCCGATTAATAAATTATTGATTAAAAATCCAGAAATGAAAACAGTTTTAAGAAAAATCTTCATCTTGTAATGCACAGACAGAAGCTGATTATATATATATATATATATATATATATATATATATATATATATATATATATATATATATATCAGCCTCTTTCTGTTCTTCTCAAAAAAAAAATCCATTTCCAATGATCCAATCATCTTCTCTTCCACTCTGATAAAATTCCTTATATATCTTATCCATAAATCTCTTCTTAAATATTTTTATATCCTGAAGTTCTCCAATCAATAAATTCTCTTGTCCACTACAAAATTGTATACAAGGGCTCAATAATCACTTTTTGTTCACTTCATTCACTAGTGCGCATTTCAAAATCCATCCTATCACATGACCATCAAAATATGTATTAACAAATAAAATGATTTTTAAAAAAAAATCTTAGGAATGAATGATTCATTTGTATTATTGTGATTATTTTGTTCTTACTATATAATCGACCAATTTCCATTTTGAATTTCTTAATTTTACTAAAACATCCACAAGTTTGGTTTCTTTCCTAATTCTCAAATTTCTCTCTACATGTTATTTCTCACATAAGTACATCTTTCCATATTTCTTTATATTGCCTGAAGTTGCTTAATTACTCTTGTATTTAAGATCTTTGTTTCACTGATATACAAAATGATAAGAGATAGAGTGTAATTGAAATTTTAATTTTTGAGTTGGAGTTATATTTTCCTCTTCAAAAATTATTTCAAGAAAAATGTTTTATTCATAAAAATAAGTTTAGATCTATTATATAATATTATTTCTATCAACAAAAAATTAAATAATACATTTTTAAGACAAAATATGATTTTTATATCGATTTTAATGCATAGGTGAAAATTTCAGTTTTCTCAAAAATCGTTTATTGTGTATAAAAATGCTATTTTCTAAAATCTAAACGAATAATTCATACAAAACAATTACATTTACCTTAAACAATTAATTTCTAATGAAAAAATCACTTAATTCGAATTTTCATTTTTTTGCTCAAAAATTACCACGACCTATAGTATGGAAAATTTGATGAAAAATCATGATTTTTTAAAATCGAATTTTATCTGATAAAAACATTATAAAATATTAATACATACTAAATTAATCACAGAAAAACATTTAATTCGTTTTAGAAAATTTATTTGAAGAAAAAAATGTTACATTTGAAATTTCAGTGTTTTTGTTGAAATTTTAACATTTTCCACTTCAAAAATTTTTTCAAGAAAAGTGTTTGAATTTTATTTATTGGAAACAGTCTATATCTCTAATATAATATTATTTCTATTAATAAAAAATCAAATAAAGAAGTTTTAAAGCTAAATACAGCTTCTCCGCCAATTTAAATTCATAGGTGAAAATTTCATTTTTTCTAAAAATACTTCATTGTCTACAAAAATGTAATTTCCTAAAATCTAAATGAATAATTCATAGAAACTAATTATATTTACCCCAAACAAATAATTTCTAATGAAAAAACTACATAATTCGAATTTTCATTTTTTTGCTCAAAAATTACCATGACCTATAGTATGGAAAATTTGATGAAAAATCATAATTTTTTAAAATCGAATTTTATACAATAAAAATGTTATAAAATATTAATATATACTAAATCGATTACGAAAAACGTTTTGTTCGTTTAAAAAAATTGTTTTTTTAAAAAAAATATTACATTTGAAATTTCAGTGTTTTTATTAAAATTTTAAGCATTTTCCACTTTAAAAATGTTTTCAAGAAAAATGCTGAAATTTCATTTATTAAAAATAGTCTATATCAATAATATAATGTTATTTTCATCAATAAAAAATAAAATAAAGAAGTTTTAAAGCTAAATATAACTTCTACATCAATTTATATTCATAGGTAAAAATGTCAGTTTTTTCAAAAAATTTTCAATGCCTATAAAAATATTATTTCCTAAAATCTAAATGAATAATTCATAGAAACTAATTAAATTTACCCGAAATAATTAATTTATAATCAAAAATTCACTTAATTCCAACTTTCATTTTTTTGCTCAAAAATG
Source organism: Neoneuromus ignobilis (assembly GCA_029203775.1). Taxonomy (NCBI): domain Eukaryota; kingdom Metazoa; phylum Arthropoda; class Insecta; order Megaloptera; family Corydalidae; genus Neoneuromus; species Neoneuromus ignobilis. The sequence continues at coordinate 4,194,168 of CP092090.1, read as the reverse complement.
AAATTTAGTGAAAAGTCATAATTTCTTAAAATCGAATTTTATGAGACAAAAACGTTACTAAATATCAATGTATACTAAATCAATCACGAGAAATATTTGATTAGCTCAAAAAATATTTCTGAATAAAAAATATTATAATTAAAAATTAAATTTTTGTGTTAGTTAAAATGTTAGTTAAAAGTTAAAATGTTTTCTATTTCAAATATTTTTTTTAAATATTTTCTTGATATATATATTTATATATTTTTTAAAAAAAATATAAATATATATATCAAGAAGTATTATTATTCAATATATTTATTTCCAAGTTGATTAGGAAAAAATTTAGTTATAAATTAACATTCAGTATAAAAAATTTAAATGAATACATTTTGATTACTTAAAGGTTATTTGTATACAGTAGTAATTATGTCAAATATGTATTATACATACATACATACATACATACATACATATATATATATATATATATATATATATATGCATGTATATAAAATGAAATTTATGTCAATATTAAAACGTGTAAATTATCTCTCTTTTAAAATTGAACAAACGCGTATGAGTTTTTTCGCAAATCTCAATAAATATAAATCGCAAACGGAACAAGTTTTTCGTTTGTTTCTCATTAGAAACCGCACGCCGTCGTGTACATAGTGAGCTTGAAACGAGATAGAAAAAAAATACACCCACAAACTCAGTACGAGTACGGACAGATAAATGAGAAGATGAGATACGTTCGCATCGAACGCGCACCTTCCATGTTCGTAACCGATCCACATCTCTACGTACTTCGCACATCCATCCGTCTGTCCGTCTGTTGTACGGTCGGCAGGCCGGCTGGTCGGTCTATCGGTTGGTCGGTCGGTCGGTAGGTCGGTCGGTTCGGTCGGTCTTAATGCTGTGGGCGCCTGCGAGGCCTCTGGGAACACGGGGGCCGGCCGCGGCTAGCCGTAAATCTGTCAACAGAGTCAGTTCCGCCGCTCGGCCCATCCGTCACGCGGGTCGCCGCCCCTCACCACGGCCGCGTTACGACGTCCAACACCCCTCCGACCGCGCACCCGACATCCCCACGTCCTGAGCTCATCGCCACCGTCGATAAGTAAGCACTTTGCAAGAATGCCCGTGATGTTGACGAACGGTTTAATGTTAACGTTACGAATCTGACCTTCGACCGCACATACATCGAGCACGATTTTAACAGACGTTTTAACACATTCGCAGCCAGGTATTTATTAGAACGTTCAATATGTTCGAAACGGTAACTAATTCAATCTAATCAGTCAGAGTGAGATATGCGAGAAAACATCAAACGAATTTCAATTAATACTCAAACGTAATGAATTGACAACGTTGCTCATTCTAACAAATATAATGTTATTTTTTTAAGAAAAGAAAAATAATCATAAACCTAAGAATATTAAATATTTATTTATAAAATTATTAACAATATATATATATATATATATATATATATATATATATATATAACTGTATTGAAGAAAACCTCAAGAAACCCATGGGTAGATAATAGAGAAAGATATGAAAAATTATCAGTATAAATAAAATAGAAAAAAAGACATCGAATCGCTGAAAATGGAAACTTTTAAGAAAAAACCTTCAACCAAACAATAAATATAAAGAGGTTGATGATAATAAATATTTTTCAAAACGATATCAATAAATAGTTACATAATTATTTTCAAAGATATTCAAGTTAATCATAAAAATTTTAGCTAGTTAACAGAACAACAAAAGAAATAAAAATTGTTTATCAACTAATTAACCCCTTGCACTACAATTTAAATCGAAACAGAGCGAGCCATAGACAATAACAAAGTCGCGTACACATCAATATCAACATCAATTTGAACCATGGGACAAGCGTGTGTTTCTAATTATACACACCACGAGTCTAACTCGTGTTTCTTATATTTGTCCTGCAAGCATATCACGAATCTCACACGTTATTATCGTGCAAAAGGTTAAATAAACTAACTACATTTTATTTAAGCATAAAAATAATTATAGTTGTGTTAAAATATATTTATATACATAGAGGATCATCCCAATGTGATGTCTAGATTTGTGTTTTATTAAAAAAAAGAATCTATACACATGTTTTCCTATACACCACCCTACATACATTTGTTTCTTTTGAATAAAACACAAATCTAGGCGTTACATTTGGACGAACCTATACATTGATTGAAAAACCAAAAGTATAAAAAGACACAAAAGGAAACCTACAGATAGATGGGATAGAGACATGAGAAAATTTGTTGAAAAAGCCAATGGATTTACTTGGAAAGAAAAGTTTTGGAAGAAGTCTTTACCAAATAATAAAAAAGGTCAATGATATATACGAGGGTCATTCGATAAGTATGGTAAAAAAGTATGAAAAACTAAATTGAAAAATTTAATTAAATTAAACAATAAATAAATTTACCATACTTATCAAACGACCTTATCGTATAGGGTCATCCAAATGTTTATATAAGTGTTTTTTAAGCATGATGGAACTTTAGTTTGAATCCCTATCTAATGTTCTATCATGCTTAAAAAACACATGTATATATAAACATTTATACAGAATGATTTAAATCATACTGAATGATGTAAACGTCAGTCCCGGTTTATATCCAGTAATCTCATTTGGGCAATCTTATATTTACTACAATAATCTATAAAGAAATCTCTGTCCTTCAATAATTTATTATTGTTCAATAATTATTTATTGTATAAACAAAATATTATTGTTAACGTTCTTGTATTGGTGATATTTGATTTAATTCACTTTTTATAACATGACTATTTTATAAAAAGTGAATTAATCACAGCAAAAACTATATTGTAAATTTGATACTAGTTATAGTTTAACAAACTCGATAAAAAATTGAAAAGTACTAGAATATTTCTTTTTGACTATGTGTTTAAATCACTGTGGAAGATTCTAATTTCATCCGTACGCCAAGAAATCGCCAATGTAAATCTAATTAACTTTCTAGTTCGAAATTGACACAATCCAGAAAAATAGGATGTGTAACAATAGTGCCACTAGGAAAATGGAACGAACGAGCAGAAAACGTATCAACAACGTACAAGAGATGACCATTACCATCAATGTGTGCGGCACGAGGCGCAAGGCCCCGATCGAGTGTTGCCGCTAGTTCTCCGACTGGACGCAGAGAGAACGAAGAAACCGCCACCGTCCGACCGAACCAATGTTACTACTGTTGTTGCGTTTGCCACGTTGCTCCGCTAATAATGAATGTGAAATACTGTGATTAAATTTTACTTTCAACACGATTCCCGTATAATTTATTTTCTGATTAAAATTATTCTTGCTCGCCGGATTTATTGTTATGTTCCTGTGCGGCATCTCCGTCTCTGTGTATATATGTGTGTACGATGCTGATTTTTGTTTGTTGCGGGGCGATGATGAAGAATAATGTTTTTTGAGATAGATGGACTCGTCGAAAAAGTTTACTTTGAGAGATTTGTGGTGCGCTGTTTGATTTACGGCTGACGCTCCGCAAAACATATTTATCTGCTGTTGGATACATAAAGGTCGGATGAATTAATTCAGTATACGGATAAATTAATAAGTTTTTTTTCTCTTATATATATATATATATATATATACATATTCCATACGAAAACACAATACATTAAATATAATAATTGTAAAGATATTTATATAACTCGATAAAGTTTTTTTTATAAAATAGTTTACAAAGATAAATAGTTGTATTCTTGAATGATTTTTGCACGAAATGTAAAGAATATATAAAATAGACGATATGAATTATACTGATTTTATTCTATATATATATAACCGACTAGTGGAATTGTGAATTGCATCTCTGTTTGTCATTCGAGAAACTGCGTTTGATTCCCGGTCGGACAGTTTCTTAGGTTTCAAAGTTGAGGGTTGGGCATGGAGCTAACAACATCATCTCATAAAAAACATAACTGTCTCATGGTTCTAACTTTGTCGGAAAAGACTTAGGCCCTACATGAGCTATAGTACTTTCGAATTTATATATATATATATATATATATATATATATATATATATAGAGAGAGAGAGAGAGAGAGAGAGAGTTCTTTTCTAAAAAGCAAAAAGTAGTAATAATATCAATTTTAATTTAACTAAATACGTAACATTATACTTAAAAGTATTTTGATGAAAATATAAACTTATTTATCTACATATATTTTTATTAATATTTTTCTTAAATCCTTCTTTCAATATGAAATCACTGAAAAGACTTTCATTAATTTCAAGAAGAATTAAAAAACAATTATTAGAAAGATTGGAAATTACCATTGATAAATAGTCTTCGTAGATGGAAAATAAAATTCGTATGTAGACGAGTACGAAAACTATAATAAAATATAAATAAATATATAGTAATCGATAAGACAACAGTGATGACATCGATACAAGCCGATGACAAGAAAAAACACAAATATCCTATATAAAATTATTTTATATATTCTTTTATCTTGGATAAAAAAAATTGTTTTTGTTTAGATTTAAACATTGAAGATATCACAAAAAAAGAACAAGAGAGAAGAAGAATATTGAAAAAAAAATTCAGTAATAAAAAAGATTTTCTGTAGAAACGTTAAATATATGGAGAGAATTAAGATTCTTAAGATGATTCAACTCTTATTTAATTTTTTTTAAGTTAAAATAGTTACTATTATTCTTTCCATTTGTATGTAACCATAACTATATCAAATCTATTGCATACTGAATAATATTTAGGGTTATCCAAATGTAACGGTTAGATTTGTGTTTTATTAAAAATAAACTATACACATTTTTCCCTATACACATGTTTCTTTTTAATAAAACACAAATCTAGGGGTCACATTTGGATGACCCGATATATATATATATATATATATATATATATATATATATATATATATATATAATTTAAAAACAAATTAGTGAACAATAAATTATTACTGAAACTTAAGTAATTTATTTTATTAAAAAAGAATAATTAAGGACATAAATTGATAAATTAGAAAAATATCATTCAAGAAAAAAATATTTTTTTATTTACAGCTAAATCATTAATTAACTTTCAGCTATTATGAAAGATAATCATAAGTTCAAAAAAACTTAAATAAAAATTCAAATGAATTGTTTTTTCTGATTTTTTTGCAGTATTTTTACTATCTCGTAGCAGGAAGATTTTTAAAAATCCTCTCATATAGTAATATAAAAGCAGAAATATTTTATATGAGTTTATTCAAAAATTGCAATTAAATTAATTTATATTTTTTTAAAAAAAAACATTAACTATTATGAATAAAACTATTATTTTAATTACAAAAATCATTTTAATATATTATTTTGATCTATCGATTTTTAATTAAATTTGAAATTGAATATTGAATTTTTAACAATACAGAATAATTTTCACCGAAGAATAATTGGAAAAATTTTTATAATTATCATCTGTTGTTTTTATCTGGTCGCTTTAATCTTCCTTTTAATCAAATTTCATTCGTTTTGAATATTTTATACATCGATTGAATATTTCTGATTTGTATTTCCTTTTTACACTTCGCTCGTACGATATGTTGTTTCCGTTGAGTTTTTTTTTTTTTTTGCAAACGTCGACTTCCATTTAGATATTCACCTTTTCACTGTTTCGATTCGAAATGGTCAATCGTGACCGAAAAATAATCAAAACTGAAATAGCACGCAGACGAAACGAACGAAACATAATCAAACTACGTATATTTAGCATAAGGAGTCGAAAACACGGCTGCATATCAGGAAAACGAAAAATCTTAGAAAACAACCGTCCCCATATGTGTGCTTGTGTGCGAGGAACGAGCGTACAGTCATCCCTACGACCCCCGATCGGTTCCATCGGTTCGCCCGTTCCGCAACGCCGTTCCCGCCGCCCACAATCACCGTGAATATAGCGGTAGTCGATTGTGTGATCGACTAAGCTAACCTTATTTTCTCGTAACAAAACTTGTTTCAGACGCGCCAGAGATTCAATCAAGATTGACGTTGACGCTGTAGCTCCATACAAAGCCATTTTTATGACAAAATTATGCAAACTACGTCTATTTGTATTGATTACAACACACGATACATGCACGGAGCGTTGAGACTTCTCGCTGGCAGTTCGAGATAGCGCGCCGCGCGAGCGTCGAACGAGCGCCCTGTCGGGTTCTGGCACACTAGCGACGTCGTTGCACCTCCGACTATCTTTCTAATTAAAATTAATGTATGCGAACGGGGACCCCCGAGATTAATCTAATAAATAATAATTTATACCGCTGCCTTCATTGTCTTTATTATTTGTTCGGTCTGTATGTTTATGGGGATACAAATCATTTTTATTACAGTCGGTGCGCTGACGTATTTCTTCTTTTGTCCGCCACTAGATGGATTTTGTGATTTAGAAGATTTTTGTTCTCTCTGCCTCTTTGGTCGGTCGGGTTTGGTCGTTGGGTCGGACGGTCGGTCGCTCGGTCGGTGTACTAACGGCCGTGGCGCGTCAAAGGGGGCACGGGAGACGGACGAGGCATCGCGAGGGGAATTATAATGTTTTTCGAGACGAGAGAGGGTTAATGAATGGCGAGACTATATCTGCTGTGTAATTGTTCTGCGTGAATATCGTCGTTCGAGCAAATATGCTTCAAGAAAAATTGTTCGTTTCAGCGTCGCTTTGTTAATTTTCGCATGTCGCTGGCGTTTTGACTGTCGGATTCACAAAAGGACGTAGCTGAATTATTTTCGAAAAGTTTCGTAATTTATACACGAACCGTCGATATTAACACAATGAATTCAACATTTGAACCGTGCTGAATCGGATCGATTCATATTCTATATTTACACAACAGACGAGTCTCACGGTTCATAACAGTCGTCTGATGACCGGCAAATTCAAAATTCGATTTTCAATCTATAAGTCACGAGTTAACATAAAGATATCTGTTTTCGGTTTTGAGAAATTTAACACGATCCAAAAAATTGAAAAGTACGACTGAAAATTATTCAGTTATCATTTTTTTTAAAAATATTTACGGATTTTATTTGATGTAATTTCATTTTTCGAAATTTAATACGAATAAATACTCACGTTAAAGTCTATAAAAATCCTAAACCCTCTTTTCTCCAAGAAATAAATTCTCTTATAACTAACATACAAGAAAATTTAGATAGTTTTCAAATTACCTCAAAATACATACAAAATATAACAGAGATTATGAAGTAAAAATTTAATATAATTGTAAGAAAAATAAGGTTAAAAAGCAAAAAAATATTAATATTCAACATAAATGACAATTATCACAAGATAAAGAGTATTGATAAACAACTTGAAAATAACACACGTTGTCGAAACTGGTTATAGTGTGATACCAATCAAAAAGAGTGATCCAAAGGTCTCAACAAAAGAGCTATCGTAACAGAACAAGATCATAAGAACGATTACAAAAAAATATCTTAACTGGAAGACAAAACTAGAAGAAAGATATCAAATTGATTCCTTAAACAGAAAAGTAAATCTATATAATATTTTTTATACAAATTTCACACTAAATAAATATATATCAAAATATAAAAAAATGTTACAAAGTATTATAAAAAGTCACTTAAAAATAAATATTAATTATGATGAAAAAGTAAAATCTAAAAAATAATCTAAATACTTACAAAAATGTTTTTAAAAAAATATTTATAAAAATACTTTCTAGTCATTTGATAAAATTATTTAATTGTTTAATGCATAGTTAAAAAAGATAACAAACATTAATATTTCAAAAAATTATTATTAACTGCAAAACTATTTTTTAATTTTTTCAGAACAAAAAATAAATCTTAATTATTTTATAGTTTTCTATAAAAAATATTGACAAAATATTTATCTATTATACAATATTTGTAAATAAATTTATTAATAAAACAGATGTCTAAACACTTTTTTATATTCATTAAAATGTTTATTTATTGTATTATTAAATTCTCTATTCTGAATTCAATTCGAAATCCAGTATCTCCATGAAAAGCTATCTAAACCTCGGCAGTTACATTTATTTTAACTTACTATTCTAACATTACTGTACAGTCATTCTCTGATTCTACACATTTTTATAATGAAATATATTGACGTTAACATCGTATCACTTAATGCATGGTCGTAAAATGGTTCATTCATATTTTATTGCACTTTTTCTAGCTGTCTAGTCTGTTAATAAATAGTTGTTTTCTTTGTGGAAAATGAATGCATCGCGTGGAAAAATTCTCGTTGACCTGACTCAACAATAGTTAAGAAGCAATTTGTCAGAAAACGTACATTATTTAGAAACCATCGCGTGGTACGCAGGGATGGAAAATGGAGAAACGTGTCCGTATGCACCATGGACTACTGACTGTTCGCTGATACATCATTCACCAGCACCAATGTTCGCCTACATACACACACACAGGGAATATTCACGCGGCGTCTAGCGTGATATTCCAAGATAACACCGTCAAAGTGAATTATCGCACCTACTCTACGAACAATCATAAATTTTGTATCTTATCCACAACGTTACGGACGTTTTGTTTCCATCCCTCGATGATGGTGATTGTAGCGGTAGTAGCTAGCAGTCACTCCCGGTTCTAATAGCCCTAGGGTGATCTAACGTTCGATTCTTCATTATACATGAACGCTGTAATTTTAGTAGTACGTGTGTATATGTGTGTGCTTGTGTATATATGCGTGAAGGGTTTTTTTTTTAGTGCAGCTATCAAATTTTAATAGACATATAAAGAATGGTATTTCGATGAAAAATTATGCTAAAGATATACGTGTGTGTATCATAATATGTGTATGTTTTTAAATAATGCAGTTTAACATAAATATAAAAAAATATCATAAAATAAATGACATTATTTTTATAAAATAAAAAAAATATTTAGTAAACATTTTTTCCATTTCATTAAAATATTTTTAATAATTACATATTTTAATACTATATACATACATACATACATACATACATACATACATACATACATACATATATATATATATATATATATATATATATATACATATCCTCTCTAAAATACTGGAAAGTGAAAGAAGTACCATAAAAACCTAGACTTGATGAAGAGAAAATCCTGACTTAAATATTCTCTTACTAGAAAGGGAAAACAATTGATTATATTACTCAAGCATAGACCAAATTAAGGCCAGGATAAATATTCGATTATTTTTTGATGTATAAAATATCGTTTTATATTTGAGTCAAGAAATTAAGAAATAAATCATTAAAAATCAACGATGTAGGATACAAAGGTCTAAGAGAAAAACTAAAAAGAAATTTAATTTTCAATCGAATAAAAATGTTTTTTAAAATTTATTTAGTGTATATTATATCTATAATGAAACATTTTTTTCAAATGAAATTCATGTTTGAAAAATTATGATTTTTCAAAAATTTTCTATATTATTAATCATAGTAATTTTTGGGACAAAAAATGAAAGTTCTAAATTAACATAATTTTCATTATAAATCGATTATTTAGAACAGAATTAATCGTTTTTTATGAAAAATTCATTTTGTTCTTATGAATTATAATTTTATAGCATATGAAATTTTTTTAACGAATTGGATTTTTACCCAAATCTTAAAATTCTTTAAAAAATTAGATTTGGTCTTCAAACTAATCGACTTTATTATTATTTGATAATAACAACATATTTTTACAAATCTATACTATTTTTAATAAAAGATATTTATAATTTTCTTATAGAAGAAAGATTGAACTAAAAAGTGTTATAAATTCATTAAAAATACAAAAATTCAACTGTAATAAATTTTCACTCAGAAATTTTTTTCGAATAAATAAAAACGTTTTTTTAAATATATTTATCATATATTATGATTTTAGAGTGTTTTTATCAATTAAAATTCCATTTTAAGAAATCATGATTTTTCATCAAATTTTCCATACTATAGGTCATGGTAATTTTTAGGCAAAAAAATGAAAGTTCTAAATTAACATATTTTTCATTATAAATCGATTATTTCGAATAAATACAATCATTTTCTATGAGAAATTCGTATCGTTTCTCGAAAATATAATTTTTATAGATAAAAAATGATTTTTGGCTAAATTGAAATTTTCTATAATACTTTTAATCTCATAAAAAATCGTATTTGGTTATAAAATCGTTTCAAATTATTTTTAATAGTTAAAAATAATATTGTGTTACAATCTTAAACTATTTTTATGAAATCAATTCAGGATTATTTTCTAAAAAAAAAATAGATCAAACGAAAAATGTTATAATTTCTATATAAAAATTGAAAATTCAACATTAAAAACTTTTGGTTAAGGAAAAAAAATTCAAATGTACAAAAATGTTTTTCATAGTTAATTGACTATATATTATAATATTACATGGTATTTTTCCTCAATTTTCCTATCTTAGATTCAATATATGAAAGTATGGATTACTAGTATGATTGAATCAAAGAATTTAAATTTAATGAGAACGTAATTATTTATTAAAATTATTAATTTTAAATTGAATATTTATGTTATATATATATATATATATATATATATATATATATATATATATATATATATATGCGTGTGTGCGTGTGCGTGTAAGTTTGTATGACCTTTATAGAAAATAATTAAGAAATGATTTACTTACAGCAATACATAAATTAAATTAATTATCATACAAAAAACATATACATGTAATTTAACTTGGTTTATATCATTCATGCACTAACGACTACAATGTTTCTGAAGTATAAATTACAAATATATATATATATATATATATATATATATATATATATGTATATATATATATATATGTAGTTAGAAACCATTGAAATGTATATGCTCATGAATCTTCGATATTGTTGTACAAGGGGACGTGTTGCCTGTCTGCTCTGTTCAGATATCTTTCCAATTCGTAATACAAAAACTATATAAAATTTCATCAAAATGACTCGCATAACTCATGCAAGAAAAAAATATATACACACACACGCACACACTCATCTATACATACATACACACATATATACATACGACAATAAACACCGATACACACACTGTTAAAACATTACGATGCAGATAGCGCGATTTCGTGAGCCATAGAGAGGGCGGCGCGTACGTCGGAGTATGGGGTAAACGGGTGACGTTAGTAACGGCGCGCGGGACGGCGCGGAGAGGTCCAAAAAGCGTCCTCCTTCGTCGGGGTTTGGCAGAAAGACACCAGGGTACAGAGAGACATAAATATGGGTGAGTCGCCGTATAACAGCGTCGGTTGGGTCGGCTACATATCCTGCAATGCCTTGTCTATTTCGGTAGTAAACCGGTTGAGTTATTGTTTCAATGTGTCAAGAATATGATATACTGGGCCATCACGGTCTAGTCCCCGCGCTCGGTCTCTCTCTCCGGCACTGCTTGCTTACACTGCGACGCGGGATTTTAACGTTTGCTCGTTAATTTAGATGCTGTTTTCGGGGGTGAGACGCTCGTGGGGATGATAATGTTATGGGGCGGTCGAGATATCTACAATAAATTTGTATGTGAGCGCGAATGATGAAAAAGTTCGAGGTGATTTTCATTATGTTGCGGTTCTTATGACGTAAACTACGTTCGGATGGAGAGACGTATAACGAATGGGCTATCTGTACTTTATGATCCTAGAAATAACACTTAATGGCCGCGGATCAATGGTCTGCACTTGCAAACAATACTAGGTCTTAGTTATTTCGAAAAATACTCGCTCGTATTTCCTTCCTGATTTAATTTTTCACGGCAAAAAAACGATAAAACAAGATACTGTTTAGAAATTCTGCACAAACTGATACTAAACTCATCTTTGTGTAGTTTTATTACAATCAGATACTCGTTTATACACTAAATTTCCCTTTCATTTCATCAATTCACATATTCACATTCATCTTGATTAGGTATCTAACTATTGCAATAGAAAATATCCCAAAATATATAAATACATATTTTTAATCAAGAAATTAAAATGTAAAATGCAATAAAATTAAATAAAAATAAAAAATAATTATATACGGTGCCCCATTAGGAGTTTACATTAACCATCACATCGCTCACTCAAAAAGATACGTTTTATTCAAAAATTAAGTTTTACGCTCCTGATGGTGCACTCTATATAATAAGAAAATACTGAAATATTTTTTCTAAATTGAAATACTAGCCCAATAAGGCTTTTTTATCAAAGTTATGTGACCTTTGTGCTTCTAACGATATGAGATTGTTAACCCCATGTTTATCCCCAAGTTGGGGGACTCGTTAATCAAAAATTACGCGCAGTCTTTCACATAAAAGGTCGTAATATATGTTACTATCACCAGTTGATATTCAAAAAATATGGATTTCTAAATGGTAGAATTTTTTCTAAATATATTAAAATAAAAAATAAACATGTTCTAATATAAAATCGAGAAAATAATTTCATATTTTAAAATATTATATAAATCAAATATGATTTGTTATTGAACAACCATTAAAATTATATATACATTAATGTAGATTATTTTTTTGTTTAACAATGACTTCTTCCAAAAATATTTCATGTTTATAAAAAAAGATTATAAATAATTCAAAATAATATTCAGAATAACTAATGAAATTATATTTTAAAAATCACAAAACTAACTTTTTGCTGAAATAATTCTTTCATATTTTTTTAAAAAAGTATACTAACTAGTTTAAGATAAAAATCAACAGAATATTATTTTTTTTAGGTCAGCTAATTTTTATAACAAAAAATAAATGACCAACAAATAAGTATTTTTAAAAAAATAATTTCAATAAATTTAAATAAAAATTGAAGTTTTAAAAATAAAATTCATTGAAAGAAAAACTTCAAACAAATAATTGTTGAATTCTGTAATATTATTCTAATATTTAAAATCTCAACGAACAAATATTGAGATTTTTATTTAACATTTATATGATTCTTAATTAAAAAAATATATTTAGAAAATTATTTTTTATATTTTTCTCTCTGAATATAATTACACACACACACACACACACACACACACACACATATATATATATATATATATATATATATATATATATACACACAAATATATAGATATATATATATATATATATATATGTGTGTGTGTGTGAGTGTGTGTGTGTGTGTAAGTATGTATAAAGTGAGAGAGAAAGAAAAAAAGATCTTAAATATAAAATGTATTTTTTTTTAAAAATATACTGATCAAATATTTTTAATGCTACTGAAAATATGTCTTGATTTATATCTTATATATATATATATATATATATATATATGGATGGTTTTATTTAAAATCTTATCAATGCGAGCCAATTTTAATGACAACTTCGAACCATTTCATGTAATTAAGTTTCGTATAAAACCGTATCCATCCCCCATTTCTCCACAGTTCAAACTTATTCCACTATTTTTATTCGATTACAAGAATTATGTACGGTTTAATAGACGGGTACGAGAGGACGTGGGGGTTTGGAAAAAAATGCAAACGGTCGAGTCGACACGGGGGTTGTGCGCGACGAGCGGCGAGCGGTGCACAACAAACGAATCCCAGGTCGCCGCGGAGTAGAAGAATAAGTTAGCAGCGGTGCGAAAACCTATAAACATGTCAGATATGTGTCTGTACAGCGTGTGTCTGTCTCTACTTCTTCTTCCACTACTACTTCTTCTGCTGCCACCGTCGCCGCAGCCGTCGCCGTCGCTGCTGTGCCGAATGTGGCACTGTGAGTTGTTACATTGACGTGGACTCGGATTCGTAATAAAACCGTCACTGTGTCCCTTATTTATTTTATTGTGGCCGTCGATCGATAATTTCCCAGTATCGGGCATAATGTCGATTTTTGTTCGGTTGATGTTTGCATTTGAAACAGATATTTATACGTTGTACGTTTTCTAGATATTACATAATATGTACATTCATACATACATACATACATACATATATATATATATATATATATATATACTATTAATCCTTGTTTAATATTTAATTCAACTTTATATAAAAATACTTCTATGTTTCTTTTTTAAATTTCATAAAAAGCAAACAAATTTCAAATCATTAAAAAAGATTATTTTCCACTAATAATTGACTTCAAAATTAATGTAAAAAATATTTAATACAATAATAGAATTAAAAAATGTATTCTGAATACAAATGAATCAATCAACTCAACATCATAAAATTTTATAAAAATATTCGATAATCACTCATTGTTCACTTTTTTTGCTGATATGCATCTCGATAGCCATACAATCATCATCAAACAGTTTATTAAAAAAAATTAATGTATTATTAAGACAATTAAATTTTATAATATAACTCTGATGGTTGAATGTCCATCGAAATTAATATCAGTGAATAAAATCAACTGAATAAATGTATATGAGAAAAATATTAGAAAAATATAATTTTCTACTAAAGATACAAATAAATTTTTGATCGTTAAGTTTTTAAGTATTAGAATAAAATTGAATAATTCATCATTTATTTCTCTTATCATTTATTTTTAAATAGTTTTCTTATATGTTTCTTAGTAATAAATTAATTTTTGAATCCATTCAAGTTACTTTTTAATAAAATAAGTATTTTTTTTATAAAAATTTAATGATCAGAAAAATACAACATTCTGTTAATTTTAAATTATTGAACATTTTTATATAATCTTATGATATTGAGACGAGTGATTAGTTTATACAGGGTCATCCAAATATGATGCCTAGATTTGTGTTTTATTCAAAAGAAACAATACACATGATTCTTTTCAATAAAACACAAATCTAGGCGTTACATTTAGATGATCCTATATAAAAATTAATTATTTATAATGAAATTATGAACATTTTTTGTAATGTTTTTATGACACGAGCAATTTCTATACTTGAATTAAAAATCGGAAAAAATTAAGAAAATATAATTTATTTATTTCCAAATAAAAATAATATCTAAGTATTATTATATCCATTTTATTTTATTTTTTAAAGTATTGATGAATTTTATATTGTTTTTATTTTTGAATTAAAATACAGTTGATATCTGTAATATATTTATTAATGAAAAAAAATATTTTGAGATAGAGATCACAAGTAAATATTCGATACGGCGTATTTGTTAAGATAATGATTGGCTTGTAAATTGAAAAATAATAGTATTTCAAAAGAATGTTCCAAACTATACTAACAATGTAGCGAAGTCAATTATTTATTTGAAATCGTCGTTGTTCAATAAAAGTGATTCTGTAAGTTAATTCGAAAATGTGATTCTATGTTAATTATCAAGAACCAGAAATTATTTAGATAGCTTGGAATAAATTAGTCCCGATCGGTTTCAGATAGAATCGCCGTGTCGAAGAAAACAAGTGGAATGTAAAAGAACGTCTCTAGAAAAAGGATTAACTTTTTTTCGATTCGAAACAAAGAACCGTCACAAAAGTACGACCGCCGTGACCGGCGTGCGACTCCGCGATGTCAGGAAGTCAAATGAGGTAATTTGTATGATCGGCGTTCGGGCACAGGTGGCGGCGTGTGCAGCAAAGAGCGGCATCGGCAGTGTCGACGCCACTGCGGAGTACACCTACCGAAGTTCCGTTTCCACCTATGAGACGTGCTGGAACAGTACGGGCTCGACGGCCACTGATTGATAGACGCCGCGCACTGAACGAGCACTGGTTTAGACCGCGACGTGGACTTGAATGCAGAGAGCGCAATTTGATTTCCCGTAGCCGAGTTCGTTCTCCGCTCACGTGCTATCGCAGCCGCCGTACACTCTAATGTTTGTTTTCAATTAGCGGTCGGGATCACCTTTGTCGAACACTACCGGTGTCTATTACGTACGTATGTGTGTGGAGGAAGGCGGGTTTCGAACCGCTAACTAATTAGCATTTTCTTTCGATTCGGGACAGTGCGTGCACGACTGACTGTCTTCATTTATTATGCATCGTTCGATTTACAGATTCAATCGAACTTGTACGATGTGAGGAATTATACCGAGATGCTCGGCGAGAAATCGACAGGATGTGTTCGAAACCAAAACGGTTGGACGAGGAGAACACAAACGCACGGAAGAGCATAAAAGTTTAATGACCGTTTCGATTTTTTTCAATCACAGAAAATAAGTCGGAGGGAAGTATCGGAAAACAATTAATATCAGAAACGAACATTATGTACGAATTTACTTTAAATAGAATAACCTGTATCACTTGAAACAACAAGTATCATTATCATTAACGTCATTTGCAAACTCCTTTTATTCCTCTTTAAAATACTCTACATTACTTAAAATATCTAACATCCTCTATTATTCAAAATTAAACACAAGCATTCATGTAATTAAACATATAAAAACAAATCTTTTTCATTTCTCTACTTAAAAAGTAAAAAAATAAGTATACATACCATTTTGTGTATTTTAAAAATAATATCTATTTATTTTTTAAACTCTCTGACATTGTTATATTGATCAGAAACACTATTCATTTTCATTGATAATTTTTACCCAAATAAATCACTCATTACAACTGTAGAACATTTTATAAATATATTCTATAATTACTGCTTATTTCATTCCCTTGTTATATCATTATTATCACAGTATCATTATTAGAGCACTGCATTATAAAATCTCAGCCATTACTCATTTTTACACTAAACAATTTGTTCAATTTCCAGTTTGAACTTCAAAGTGATTTTTAAACCAATTGATTATCTAAGAAAAAAGTTATGGTCTATATTAAAATTAAAATAATTATTTAAAATATTCCAATAAAACAATATGAGCTACCAATGATGTGATCAAAAATAATCCTAGGTTCAATAAAATTGATTGAAGTTTCATTTTTTATTAATCTTTAACCAACAACCAATTTATCGTTATAAAAAATAATTTTCTTTAACGAAGGACATAATTGTGTGTGTGTAATCACTCTTCTGTTTCTCCCTGACAGAATATTTATCAATCTTAGAAACATCACTGCAACATAAAAGCACTACAAATAATCAAAATGGTGTAATATTTGAAAAAAGTGTTAATTCATACAACATTAAAAAAGGTATAAAGTTGTTGATTTTTTTTATATCATTTTAATTTTTTGAAAAGTAAAATTACAGTAAATTTCAGAACAATGAAGAAAGAAAAAAGGATATTAGTTCAAGAACTTTAATGTTAAATAAAATTGTATCAAAAATTAGATTAAAATACTACAAGGAAAATCAATTCCTAAAAATAGACTATTTATAAATATCTAGAACAATTGCTGACTGTGATTAAAAAATCAACATTAAATCACAAAAAGTTCTGAATACCAGAAGTTATTGTAATTTTGTGTTATAGTGAAAACTGATTTTTTAAATTATATTGTTCATTAGAAAAATGAAATTTGAAACAAAAAAAAAATGGAAATCAATATTAGTTAAAAAGCATTGATTTTAAATATAACTAAATCAAATATGTGATTAAGTAATAACAACTAAAATCACCTTGAATATAAAAAAATATCATTAAAAGTAGACAATTCTAAATATTTAGAAAAATATGATTGAAAAATTAATTCCAAACCACACAAATATTTGTATACCAGAAGATACTAAGTACAAATTGAATAACATTTACAAATTCAGACTATCAACTGATTGAATCGCTCCTCAATAACCGGAATACTAGAAAAGAATTGATAAAATTTTAAATAACTGAAAATTAGCAATCTTCAGGAATTGGTCAAATTGTCTTTTTATAAAAAAATAAAGTTTTATATGCAAAAAAGGAAATAATAAAAAAGAATGATGTTTATTGAATAAATGATTTTTGTACTAAAAATCTAAATATTAGTTTCATTTCAAAAAAACATTTTTATCAATGTAGTATTTAAAAAAATGATTTTCTATAAAAAAAATATGATTTTGAAAAATACAAAAATTGTATTAAATTAAAAAATTATAATAATTTTTAAAATGTAAAATACTGTATTATAAAATTCAGTTTAGTATTATTATTTACAGTAGTTTTTCGTCAAAATAATTATTTATTTATTTTAATAGAAAATTTTGATAGTGAAAAAGGATACATTTTATAAATTAAATGATATATATATATATATATATATATATAAAATGATAAATGATAAAAAAATCCCACGCTAATCCAATAGTCAAATTTAGGTCAGTTAATCAACCGAGCTTCTGTTGAAAAACGTTCACACGAGCCGACCGAATGACTGACTTGAAGACGACCATTCCGAAGTGGATTGGTGAACGTGCAAGCGAAATAGGTTTTTTGAACCTGCCGAGAGAATGTCGTCCGTTCGTCAACGGTGGAAGCGAGCACGGGACACTTTGTCACCTAACAGCGTCTGGACGCAATTATCTAAATGACGCGAATGATTTACATCTGCTTTCAACAGAATGACACACATTTCTTTCGGATCTGCGCGCGTTCCATCCGTCGCCGCAGGCATGCACCGTGTGTCCCCCCGGTTAATTTCGAACCGACGATGCCATATTCGTAGAGAGCACGATACTCACACAAACGGATTAGTGGCTATATCCATATGATCATCGTATGTCTGTCACGCGACGAAATCGTTCTCGAACGTCGTCTTTTTTCAGAGATATAACTTCGAAACGATTCTTTACATACGCATAACTTCTCAAATATACACTGCTTTAGTCGGCTGAATATTTTTTAATATGTACTAATTAGACAAGAAATATTTATTATGAGACATTATGAACGATATTCTTTATGCATAAAAATATTTCAAATAAAATTTTAATGCCATAAAATAAACAATCATTTTAAATTATAACGTTGAACGTAAATGAAAATTTTTAGTACAAAAAAAAACAGACAAAAATCGCTTCTAAATTAAAATCAAATGTACTCAATGAAAAGTTAATAGAGCAATGACACCGTTTAATTGTTTAAGGTTTTAAAATTTTTAAATGAAGCATAGAACACAATGACTCGAAAATAATTAGACGATATTTTTTTATATAACGACTTAAAAAAATATTTCCGAAATATAAACCCATGTACCCAAATCAATTAAAAATATCTATATTCAAATCTCTAAGATAATACTTTTTTTAAAAACGAATTGAAACACAATATCGTACTAATAAAATAGTCAAATGTGATTCATAATCAAAAATACTTTTTTATAAACTTACTTCAGTTATTTTAACATAAAAATAACATCTCATAAAATATTAAATGATTATTACTTATTTTCTATATCTTTTTATTTTAAAAAATGGTTCTCCATCGTGATATAAAAATTTCGTTTCTGAATTTTCCCGAAATTTTTTGAGAATTACAGAAATACAAATTTTATGAAATAAATTAATGATGCTGCATACATTGTTAAATAAAATCAAATTCGGGAACTAAAGAACAAATCGATTAGGGGTTAAATCACCCTATTTATTAAAATAAATATTTCAATTTATAAAATTATTTGACTGTTAAATTTAAATTAATTTTATTATAATGTCTAAGTTTTTTATAAAAATCAACTATTATTATAAAGATTTTTCTAAAATTATAACATTTCTTTAAGATTATTTTTCATTATAATAAATTTTTCAAAATACATTTAGCAGCAATTGTTATAAACTTTTGGCAAATAAAAATATTGTTACAAAAATTAATATTTTCTAATAAACGATATAATTTTGTATGTGTTTAATTATTTTCCTGTATTTCACTAGCAAATATTCATAAAATCTTAGAAACATCAGTAGAAATAATCAAAATTGTATAAAACATCCAAATCTAGGCGTCACATTTGGATGACCCTATATTTTAAAAAAAATGTTAATTCATACAACATTAAAGAAGAGGCACAGGATTGTTGATATTATTTCCATCATATAAATTATTAGAAAAATGAAAAATTTTAGAACAAAGAAGAAATAAAAACGAATATTAATTCAAGAGAATCCTAAGTGAAATTAAAACAAGAATAAAATTAAGGTACTACAATAAAGATCAGTTCTTAAAAATGAACGATTTACAAACGTCCAAAAAAAATATTGATAGAGTGATTGAAGAATTAACATCAAATCACAAAAAGTTTTAAATACCAGAAGTTATTATAGTTTTGTATAATACTGTAAACTGATTTTTAAGGAGTCATAGTCAGTCAGGAAGTCGAAAAATTTTCAGTAAGTATAATATTTGAAGAATATTCCCTGAAAGTTTCAAATTAATCTGACTAAAATTGATGTAGTTATAGACAGGGTAGGTTTTTTTATTAATACTTGTATAAACTAATTTTAAAACTTTAAATACGGTTTTCTGAAAATCGAATTTTCAAAATCAGTGACCAAAATATCTCAAAAACGAGTACATCGATTTATTTCAAATTTTGCAGACTTATTTTAGATACGAAAAAATATTTCTTGAACGATAGATTTTCACTTGTATAGTTTTTTTATTGACTAAAAACGAGCCATGTTTTCATCGAAAATCGAAATTTTAAATCAGAATATCCAAATCAATTTGTTACAAATCAAAATTTCGAAAAACTGATCATTCAAGGACTATTTAATTCAATGTATAAAATAAATCTTCATTTTTTGATTTCATACAATCCAAAACTGAGCAGTAGTGGTCACTGCAAACGGTTTTTTTTTTTTTTTTTTTTTTAGAGGACCTACGCAAGAATGACTATATCTAAAGATGTAAACAATTTTTAAATATACGTTTTAGAAACCAGAATACTTATTAAAAAATGTGTTATAGTTCTTGAAAAAAATTCCCAAAAGTCACGTTTTTTCAACTTCCTGTCTAAGCATAACCAATTAAAACATACTGATCATTAGAAAATTGAAATTGACAGAAAATTTGAAATAAAGAAAAATAAAAACGAATATATATGTTTGTACAGTTTAAGATAAATGCATTGTATGCATTAGTGAATCAATTTTTACATGTTAAACAATGAACACGACAAGAACGACTAGAACATCCGATGAGAAAACACATTGAACACAGCACGATGAGTCTAAACACGTGAGATGCCATAAAGAGGCGGCGCCTTGTATATGAAGGAATTCAATAATTCAAACGACAGCTGGACAGCGCTTGACTGGCCATACATCAAACACTTTGTGACTTGAAGATATTTAAATTTTTCGAAAATAAAAAAGAACGAGACTCTTTTTACGTATTAAATATATATATAAAGTGTGTGTATGTATGTGTGTGGTGTTGATGTAAACTGTTTGGCTTCGTCTTTCTATATTAATTGTGATTAACAGTTGGGACCTCAGATACGAACAGGTACGGATAATGCTAACCTGCATTTCGTACGATGAAAAAGAAATATTTTTATTACTCTTTAAAGATATTTTTAAACGAATTGTACGGCCATTTGTTATTCATGAAGATGAAATTATGCAGGTTTATTTTTGTCGCCAGTCTATTCTACATACCTATATATTTTAAAGGATTTGAATCTATTATTTACACATAGGTACACACACCCATTTATATATATATATATATATATATATATATATATATATATATATATATGTATGTATGTATATGTGTATGTGTATATTTGAATTGTGTATATAATAAAAAAATATTTATAGAGAGAGGAAACCTCAAATCAAATAAAATGTAAATAAATGTCAACTGTCACACAAAGTTATTTTTTACAATAATTAACAGATAAACGTCTCATTATTAATGTCCGGTTATAGAACAGATTTTCGACTAATGATGAAAGGTATACGAAAAAAATATTTATGTTTGTTTGTATCTCCACATCTACCTACTGCTAATTAATTAAACTGAGCCAGTTGCATTTGATGAAATTGACGATAACAAAATAAAAAGCCGTATAATTATTTTTTATGAAATCAACATCTCATATAAACATATAATAAATTGAAAACCCCTATTCTATTTTATATAAAAAAAATCATTTAAAAATTATTTTCATTACCGATTTTTTTTTGTTATAGTTTTAACAAAACCAAGAATATCCACATCTAAAACAAACTATTTAATTTCGAAAAAATAAATTCGTCGTCGTCAGAATGAAAAATTAAAACCTATTTTCGTCTCATGGATAAACTGCATCATAGTTGTACAGTTATATAATCCCTATAAAACAACCCGTCTCAAGGGAATTTCATATGTAAATATGATTCGTTGTCGTATTGTGGTACAAGCAAGGGATTCTGTTTAGTTATTCTATTTCCAACAACACATATTGCATCTCTGTGAAAACGTATTATTTTTAAAAGAACAAGTTCGCAGTCACCTATATGATGAATCGTAAACATTTTTTTATTATACGAAGTAAATACAATTGTAAGCTCGATATAACTGCTAGGTTTTTGAATATTGATTAATATTTTCATGGAATCTATATTTTATTTCAATATTCATAATTGAATTCCTTCAATACAAATTATATCTGTGGATAATAATTGAAGAAAAATATTTCTGATCTTTTGTAATTAATATTCAAATATTCGGTAAAGAACAAAGAAATAGTTCAAAAGTTAGGTGACACACAGTTAATAACTTATATACGAACGATGGAGATTATTTTATAAATAAAGTACGATAAATCGTCGAAAATGACGAGACCGGATTGAAACGTTGCCAGAGAGACTCTGGAACGCATCCAGGAGTCGTAATTCGAGTCACCGATTATTATTTTAACAAACAAACAATTGTTTGATTAATTGGTAATATTTTAATTCTCATATGAGGACACAGATATATATTTTTCGAATTGAAGAATTTTTGTATTAGTTACACTAAATCGAAGAAAATTTATTGACATTTTCTTTAATTTGTAAAACATTTTTTATATTTGAATTATGTAAAAATTATCAAATATGAATGAATTTTATTTAGTAAATTTTATTTTACTCATTTTTATAAATTGAAATTTTGAATAAAAATTTATTGAAGTTACTATCTGTTTCAAATTCACTTTAATACAAAAAGTTACTCATCTAAACACCACAAGATGATTTATAGTACTGAATAATGATTAATACAGTTACAATTGAAAATAATTTAAATTTCATGAATGCTCTGACGATAAAAACAACTATCAAAATTCACATTAGAAATAAAATAAGAAATCAATGATTATTAAACACGACAAATCTTGTAATATGTGAAAAATTGAATTCATTTGAGTTTAATTTACTCGTAATTGAAATTATTATAAAAAATATTTTAAAAATTAAAATGTTGAAAATTTTAGTTAGTGTTATTAAAATATTTATCAAAAAAAATTAGACACTTATTGTATTCAGTTATACATTTTTATTTAATTTAAAAATTCTAACTACTTGAAACCAATTTCAACTGTAAATAATTAAAACTTTTGAACACAATCAAAAACTATTTTCAGATTAAAAAAATCTAAATTGAGAGAATAATGAAATCATTCGAAAAATGACTTATCATCTTTTAACAAATTATGAATAAAATGTTAAAGAAAATTATATATTTGAATCAACAAAAATCAAAATTCATTTTTATCCAAATTGAAATATGAAAATAATTTTGAGTATGTCTATCAATCACAAGAAAATCAAATAAAAAATGTTTAATATTCTAATTTCAATGAAATAAATAAAATATATGACAATGTTCTAAAATTTTTCAAATAAAATTATACAGAATGACTCAAATAAGACTGAAGGATAATAAATAATAGTAAGCCAGTAAATGTAGTCTAAACCTTTCAATCTCGTTTGGGTTTCCCTATACAAATTTAATTTTCCTCCACAATCCGAAAATTGGTTAATAACAATTCTTCTCCATTTTTTCCATCTTCTATTAATCTCTTAAAAATTACTAATTATATAAACCTCTACTGTTTTAATATTACTGTTATAATATCCACTTTAATTTGTTTAATTAACTATTCTTTTGGTCATTTTCTTTTTTTACCTCCCATCTTTCTTTCCAGAATATTCACCATGAAATTTTTATATCTATATAAATGTGATATAAATTGATCTCGATTTTTTATTACAATTTTCAACTACGATTTGTAAATAAGAACATTTTTCTATTCTGCTCTTTTATGTTTCAATTAAAATTTTCACTACAACCTGAATTAATATTTAGATTTATCTCAGTAATTAAAATAAAATAGTCTCCATAATTTTTTCTATCACTTTTTAGTACTGTAACTAATTTACTTACACAAATAAATCACACACCACAAAGTCATCATTTATTATACTCTGAAACAATAATTATTAAGTTACTGATTATAAAAATATTTTTATAAATTCTTGTTGTGTTGAAATGAGTGAATAATTTGTACTCTTATGAGATTTCAATAAAAATGTTTTTTTATATTCCAATTTAATCAATAAAAATGTTTATTAATTTTTTTTCGATATATCCGAGTTTTTTCTTTTTCTACAGAATAATTTTTCTGTAGACTAGGAAAAAAAACTTGATGTGTTGAAATTTTATTATAAAGTTATCAATTGTTATCCATTTAAATAAATATTTCTGATAAGTAAAGGATATAAAATAACACACCTGACTATACTTCTTAATTTAAGATAATAAAACCGTCAATTAAAAATCCTATCGCAATACAAGGTCGTATAATGAAATCATCTGAATATTTCAGCGAATAAGTTTTCTCTGAACTATTATTTAAATTGTATACAAAGTCGTCCGTCCGTCCGTCCATCGTTAATGATTACTTCACGGGCAGAAACCCATTCGTATCGGCAATAAACGAGGATAAACATCTCGCAGGTCGACAGCGAATGAATTAAGTCAACGAGTATATATAAAATCGCGAATGCAATCGGCATCTGTCACAGACCTCGCCGACACTCTTCTACACCGTCCTCTCATCTCCGTCCACTTTATCCATCGACCAACGCCTTCGAGAGGTCCACCGCTATCGATATCAAACGCGAAACGACAACATCGAAACAAAATATCGCCGTCAATTTATGAAATCACTTAGTCGACGTCATCCGAAGCGATTGAACTGTATAAAATATGTTATTGCGGACGCGTCACATATTTCGTCGGCGTTTAAGTGCAATTTATCGCCATTGCATACGACTCGGACTTTAGTCATATGTAATCTGTTTGCCAGCCGACACACTGACGAAAATGTTATATTGGATCGTCGCGAATTCACTAAATTGTTTTCGAGGATCCGTAGTTCAATTAACTCGACACGGACAAGCGGATAATTCGAACATAACTCGGATATATAAAGGGGACTCGATTATGAGTCGAATTTAAATAGACAGCCAACGAAAATAAACTGAATCGAAATCTGACATACAGTCAGAGATCATCATTTATTCAGATCCTAATTATACGGATTTATATTACGTGCAAAAAAATGTAATTTATTAACGGATTTCGTTTTATCTACACACAATTTTTCTTTTGCTTTGAAACAGGGGCCAAATGTTGATTTGCAAAAATTAAAAAAGCAAATAACACAATTCTATATTATATAGGGCCATCCAAATGTGACGCCTAGATTTATGTTTTATTAAAAAGAAACTTGTGTATAATTTCTTTTATTTCTTTTTAATAAAACACAAATCTAGGCACCATATTTGGATGACCCTATATTTTATCCACATTTATTCACTGTATTATTAACAATTTTTACTAGATTTTGTAACATGCCAAATTATTTAATGATTATATATACACTAAAATCATTATTGGAAATGTTAATCCTTTAAGAATAATTTATTTTAAATATAATTACTTGTAAAACGAAGATAATTCATGTACTGTTGACTAAAAACTCAAATATTAAGTATAGTATGATTAATATAGCGTTATGGAGTGATGATCATCGAAATGTACATCAACAAATAAAATGAAATATAAGTTACTGTTGAAAACTTTTAAAAAATCATGTGATATTAAGGTAAATGATTTATTTATATTAAAAAAAGAGATTTTTGAAAAACAATCGATGAAAAATATTTTACAGGGAAATTAAAAAATATTTTTGATTTAAATTCGATAACTGAACTAAATAAAAAAATCGTTGTTGATAGAGAGAATTATATTTGGGGAAAAATAAGGAAAATAAAATCAAAAAAATTAATATAGCACTCTACAAATATTGTCATTGAAATGCACATAAAGTGAACAATCAGTTATTATTAAATTCTTTTATAAAATCAAGTGTTGAAAGTGAGTGATTTATTTGTATTAAAAAAATTATTTGTATTAGTAATTTATTTATATTTAGTTGTTTTAAAAAATATTTTACTGGGAATTAAAATTTTATTATTGATTAAAATTTAATAACTGAACTAAATAAAAAATGTATTATTGATGAAAAATATTATATTAGGAAAAAATAAGAAAAATAAAATCAAAATAAATGATATAACACTCTGGAAATATTGTTATCGAAATGAATATTAGCAATTAAAGTGAACAGTGATTATTGAATAGTTTTATAAAATCTTGTGGTGTTGAAGGTGATTTATTTGTAAGAGATTTATAATTTTATAAGAGATTTTTAAAAAATATTTTACAGGGAATTAAAATTTTATTTTTGATTTAAATTCTATAACTGAACTATATAAAAAAAATATTATTGATAAAAAAGATCATATTAGGAAAAAAATAAGAAAAATAAAATCAAAATAATTAATATTGCACTGAAGATATTGTTATCGAAATGCATATTAGCAAATAAAGTTAACAAGATTATTGAACACTTATAAAATCTTGAAATGTTGAAAATAATTGATTTATTTGTATCATTTATTCGATCAATGAGAAATATTTTATAGGGAAATAAAATTTTATTTTAGATTTAAATTCGATAACTGAACTAAATAAAAAAAATATTGTTTATAAAGAGGATTTTATTGGAGAAAAAACAAGGAAAATATAATCAAAATAATTAATATAGCGCTCTGAACATATTGTCATCTAAATATTAGCAAATAAAATGAACAATAAGTAATTACTGAATACTTTTATAAAATCTTGTAATGTTGAAGATGAGTGATTTTTGATAAATATTTTACAGGGAATTAAAATTTTATTTTAATTCAATAACTGAACTATATCAAAAAGTGTATTATTGAAAAAAAAATATATTAGGAGAAAATAAGAAAATAAAATCAAAATAATTAATATAGCACTGGAGATATTGTTACAAAAATGCATATTAACAAATAAAGTAAACAATGATTATTGAACACTTTTATAAAATCTTGAGATGTTGAAAATAATTTATTTATTTGTAACAATAAATATATTTTTGAAACACGATCAATGATAAATATTTTACAGGGAATTGAAATGATATTTTTGATTGAAATTCGATAACTGAACTAAATAAAAACCGTATTGTTGAAAAAGAGGATTATGCTGTGAAAAATAATGAAAATAAAATTAAAATGGGTCTGTTTCGGATTGAGAATTAATTGAGCTTCGCACATACGCGTATCTACGTATGAGATCCGTTCGTGTTCTTCCAATAAAAATCCACACGAGTTCGTCTAGGATCCCTTACACTCGCAATGACAAACCACATCGGTCCGAGTGTCCGGCGTCATTTACATACCACGCCAGTTTTAAATATGTCACACTTCGTCCGCTGTATCTGCACTAGCCACATAACTTCTCCCTGTTGGCGTGTCGTACTCCTGCATAATTGCATCGCGCGAACATATACATTCGCCACTTTATACGCGAATAAATTCCGATTATTATTATTATTGGGCATACTTTATTACAACAAGTGTCCGCGAACGCGACGATACTTTTAACGTTATCTATTGAACGGCTTTACGAAGATGTCTCGCGTACAGTATGTTACATGAAAAACGGTCGACTCGCCGTGAAAGATTTATAGTAAACGACATTGTGGAAATTTTAATTGAATTAGTCGAAGAACGATACGTGGACGTCGTTTACAGATAGCTACTTAATGGTATTTTGTTGTTTGATTTGTGTACGTTTGCAGGATTCGATAGAACAGTTAGAATATTCTTGAGAATATTGAATGTGATTCGAAAGAACGATACAGGACTTTATTACCATTCATAATTTTCTTTTAATAAAACTATTACTGCATCATATAATATATTCATCCATAAACAATCTCAATTAAAAAGCAAAATATGCACTTCAATATAATAAATTCCATTTTTATATTTTTGCTGTTTTATAAAAAAACAACATTTTTTAAAAAGATGTGTTTTTTAGAAGAAAAAAGAGGATTTTCTACTCAAACTTTGAACTATATCACATAAAATCTATTATTAAAAAAATTGTCTATTTCCATTGCTATCAAAGTTGATAAAGGATAAATTTATTATATAAAATTGTATGGAATTTAAATTACTCAAATTTATTTTTTGTTATGATTATAATTGTAATGAAATTCATATATTCTACACTAATAAATAATTGATCATAAAATTTAATAACATTATTCAATAATCATTTACTATTCACTTTTTTTGATAACGTGCATTTTAATAGCCTGGTTATCATTATTATAATACATTATTATAAAATAATATAAATAAAATTATTTATCTTTGTTTGAGGATAAAAAAATATAATTAATAATATTACTTATTCTAAATTGAGAAAAAAAAAGATTTTTTCTAGAATTTTTTTTTATCTCAAGGACATAGTTTTATTACAAAAATATTTTCTTAATTAATATATATATATATATATATATACATAATTATATTTTACAAAAAAAATTTAGGTTGTGTATGATTTTTTCCTTCACAGTTTCATTTTTGTGTAATAAAATATTATTTAAATGAAGATGAGAATTTAGTAGTAAAATATTTTATTAATAAATTATTGTCATTATTTAATTACCGAAATGGTTATTTTTGTTATTTATTATTTAAAAAATCATTATTTATGTTAATTTTTTTATATTACAAATTTAGAAAATCAATTTTCTTAAAAATTAACTAATGTTCAATATTCAACAATAAAAATTTAAATTGGGAATTAGAATAGAATTTTTAATTATTATAAATTTCATTTTTCATCTTTATTTTATAAAATATATTTAATTTATTGTTTTTTATAAAATAAAATAAAAATACTCATATCTGGAATAAAATCTCTATCTTTCTAATTAATCTTATTTCTAAACATTCATTGAAAGGTAAATCAATAATATTTATAATGACTATTTTTTTAAATTCAATTTTCTTTATATATATTTTATTATTACTTATTTCAACATCTTGTGTCATCTTCAAATAATTTTAAGATATTCTTAAAGAAACTAAAAATATTCTAAATTTGCCCAAAAATGACAAAAGTTGTCATAGTTAGTAGTATCATAAATTACACAAAAAAAAATATTGTACAATATATTTAAAATAATTAAATGTAAATGAATCAACAATACTCCTTATTGAAATCTCTGGACCATTTTAATAAAACCATTTCAAATCGATTATTAGTAAAAAAATCAAAATCGTAGGTAATATTTTCAAAATTTGAATTTATTAAAACTATATCTAATTTTGTATAAAAAAATCTAATAAAAACTTCAAATTTATTTACCAGAACTCTGATTTCAAATCACTAATGTTTCAATTAAAAAAATACTAGAATATTTTCATTTTGTCGAACGAATTATCAGTTGTACAGGATTTTTTTACCAAACACACTCTGTATCCATTTTAAAAATATCTTTTTTCCTTTCATACGAAAAAATAACAGTCATATATGTATATTCGTAATCAGATTATCGACTCGACGACGTGACATTCAATCTCATATGAAAACTTATGGGTTATGCGTTTTGAAAGATTTTTGAACTTGTTTATTTGTCATATATATATATATATATATATATATATATACAAGTTACATGAGTCATTAAACTCGTTGCTTCGATGCTTTGCCAATAATTAAACAGTGTGCATAGCTGTGACCATGCTGTTAAGTTACTCCATGCTACCTTTTTTAAAAAACTAATGAACATATTAATTTAATAACTTTATTATTTTAAACACCTGTATATATATATATACATTGATGTTAAAAACAAAGTTTGATCTATCTTGTAAGTCATTATTATTTCTTGAATAAAACATTTAATTAAAACATGTTTTCAATTCCACAAAAATATAATAAATCATATTTATATAATCTATTTTTCTATAAGAGATGGATTATTACAGATAAACAAAATGACTAGAACTGTGGTTATTGGAAAAATATATAACCAATTAAGATAGATAAATGATATATAAGAATAATAGCTTAATAAAATATATAACAAAATATATATACATTTATTTACTCGACGGTGGAAGGATTTATGATACTCAATTATAAATTATTTTTTCTAGACTGAACGATATTAATTACGAATTTATTTATTCGATAAATGTCGTAATAGACTATTAAACTAAATGCAGTTACACAAAAGAAGTTCATTAGAGAAATATATATATAAGTAAAATGTTTGTTTTAAATCTCGTCCAGTATTTAAAAAAATATAAACACGTTTGAAAAATATTCTTCATTCTTCCACTATTTCATAAAATAATAACACTCCCACATATTATGATAATGAAAAGAAAATATTTTTAAACGTTCAATTTACATTCATGTATAATTTATTATAAGAAAAATTAATTCAAGTCTCCATAGAATTGCAATTTTTTATAAAAAATGATTATTAAGTGATTATTGAAAACTTATAATGTTGGAATAAATGATTAATTTATGTTGAAACGAAGGTTATAACTACTCGAATAATTAATTTATATAAAAATGTATTGGAATCGATAAAGAAACATTAACTATGATATTATACTAGTATTTAAAATTGTATCTATTAAGAACACCATAAAAATTCCAACTAATTTTTGTTTAAAAATATAATCGAAAAATTTACATTTTCATCAAGTCCATCTACTTAACATTTCTTGTGAATCATTAAACTGTTGTTTCAATAAGTCTATTGAAATTTTTACAATTTCTAAGCATTATTGAAATGTTAAATGTTTCATGATAATTTACCAAACTATACTAGATTGAAATGTCAAAATTAGCTTAAAAAAATCAAACATGACTACTACCAGCTGTCATAGTTCTGACATTCCTATTGGAAAACCCTATAAACTCAATAAACATATTCAACATTAGAATAATTACCAAATTTAGAAGTAAGTGAAGTTGTAACATAAAAAGAAGTCATAGGAAAAGAAAAGTTGTGCAATAATTTATACAAAAGATATGTAAACTATATACATATTTTGAAAAATTACCCTAAAATTGAGAATGAAAAAGGAAACTAGAATCTAATATTAACAAAAATTATTTTAATAATTCAATAGAATGAGATAATTTTAAGATGTGATTTCAAATATGTCAAAAATTAACCAAAAAATTGTTATAGATAAATAATAACTAATTACTGAATAAGATGATACAGGTATTACTTTGTTAAAAAAACGACTAATTTTTATACAAAACAAATATATAGATTATCCAAATGTGTTTTATTAAAAAAAACTATACACATATTTACACAAATGAATTTTAACCCCAACACCACAATAATTTAAAGTGTTCAATAATCACTTATTGCTCACTTATTATTTATAATTATATAATCTATAATTATATCGGTTGATACATTTCGATGGCGACGCCATCATCGTCAGAGCCTTTCTCGATGATGGCGATTAAGTGAACAATAAGTGATTATTGAATACTTTAAATTATTGTGGTGTTGTGGTTAAAATTCATTTGTGTAAAGTGAATCAGCCACAGTTCCAAAACAACAAATATACACATATTTCCCAATACATATGTATCTTTTTAATAAAACACAAATCTAGGCGACATATTTGGGTGGCTCTATATATATAACCGAAAATATTTATCATAAGGAGATATTTTTCATACAACAATAAAATAAATACAGTTTGTTTTTTATCTATAATCAATTAACCTGATTCACAATTGAGTCACTGTTTTTACACTTTTCTGCATTCGATTTTAGCCATAAGTCGATCATCAAATAGATGAATGATTTTTTGAAACGATCATAGATAAAATTTCAAAAATCCAATACCTGTTTATCTCACAAAGAAATGTAATATAGGGTAATCCAAATGTGACATCTAGATTTGTATTTTATTAAACAAAAAAAATTATACACTAATCTCTTTTTAATAAAACACAAATCTAGGCGTCACATTTGGATGATCCCATATTAGAGACCCAACTGCGAATAGCAAAATAAAAGTGTACAAAAACGGTAAAAGAAAAGAGACTAAATTAATTGTAACTGAAAATATTCTAAAAATACACATATATAATAAACGTATATACGATAAATCTATCTTAACGCCCTACGTACAAGTATTAATTGATCACAGTATTAATACCATTAGTATATAGATGATTAAAACAGCTCTATTAATTATCTAATAATAAAATGGAATGGAACAGATGAACTAGATTTGAAATATGATTATTCTCTATCTCTATGCGATTCACTTATGTATTTATATATATATATATATATATATATATATATATATATATATATATATATATATATATGTATGTATGTATGTATGTATATACGTATGTATATAGGCCAGAGCGTCTCCTCTCGCGGGACTTGGACGTATTCAATCACCGTGACACGTGATCGCAGGAAAGCGACCCTCTTAATATTTACGAACAAGACGCATCACAATCCGGGTGGGCCTGACGGGCTGTATAAGTATAACGCGCGCGTTTGTCGGTCGACCACCCCGCATGCAAATCTCAACACAACGTAAAACACAACACGGTTATGTCACGACGGTGACGTCAGGACGGCGCTGGTCGGTCTGTTATCATCCTTGGAGACTGACCATCCATTAAAATTACGCAGCGGACCGCCGCGCCCGGTCTTTATTAATGCGTTACTGTCCGTACGCCTATCAACTACGCATCCATTATTAATTCAAAATGTCATACAATAAGACCTAATTACCATGTCAACGTTACGACGTCGACGTGGAAGTCAACGTTCGCTCACGTTCGGTCGTTCTTCAGCTGGCCGGTTCGACTTTCTGGACGACCGCACCTTCTGAGCAGATGCGGACGAAACGGATAAAGGCTTATCTCGAACCACACACAATGTTTCTGATTTTTTTTTCGTTTGAGAAAAGAATCGGATCTGTCACTTCGTACGTGACAATTAATATCGCTTTAGAACTTAATTAAAAATGATAAAGTATATGTTAAGTGCATCAGGTGTCATTGGGTATCGCGTTGTATCATAAAATATTCAATAATCGGTCTAGTTTTAAACACTGGTAAAAATTCAGCCTTTTTAAAAGTATTCGGTTTTTTCAACCTCAACATATATTTTCAATATGTAATGCATAGACCAAAAAATGTATTCGAAAAATATATTATGAATTTCAAAAATAAATAATTTTTGCTTTGTTAACTGGAAATATTTCATCGATTATTTTTTTTATATTTATATGTATTATATATTATTTTTTAATGGTACATAAATAATCAATAATACCTATAAATAATTTTTGATTTTAATAATAAAATGATTCCAATAATATCAAGTACGTATTTTCTTCATTTATCAAATAAAATGAATTTACTTTACTGTTTGTTTCAAAACTGTAACAAATTCACTTTAACACGAATAATTTTCACCCTTTAACACCACAATATCATTTATTGTTCACTTTGTTGTTTATAACAATGGGATAATGAGTTCATTGATTGATATTGTGGTTTGTTAACGTTTTGTGGATGAATTAATATTTGAACCTTTTTGTTACATATTTTTTATAATAAGAAAGAAATATATTTAATTTCAGAGCCTTTTTGTTATAATATTTTTTTAGAACAAAAAAGCCTTCACGATGAGACCATCATCATCGAAATGCACATTAGTTCTTTGTTGTTATAAACAACAAAGTGGGCAATAAATGATAATTGAACATTTTATAACATATTGTAGTATTAGGGGTTCAAATCTAGTAAAATGAATATATCTTCTTCCAAAAACAAATTAAAAATTTAAAAAACTAGAGTGTGGCCAATAAATCAATTAATAAAAATATTAATGAATCAGACGATTTCCAATGAATCAACTCTTAAAAGTATTTAAGAGCTGATTCATCAAAAATTAAATTATTAGATATATTTATAAGAAGTATAAAGCACAATAAATTAATTTCAAAAATCTATTTAGATCTTTAATCAAAATTTGAAAGAAATAGTAATAACAATTCCTCTAATTAAACACATGAAAAAGTTAATTTCGAAAAACTTAATAAAATTAGAAAGAAAAGAATTTAAAATATAGGATCATCCAAATACAACGTCTAGATTTATGTTTGATTAAAAAGAAACCAAAGAAACTATCCACATGTTTCCCTATACACCACCCATATATACATATTTCTTTTTAATAAAACACAAATCTAGGCGTCGCATTTGGATGACTCTACATGTATATAAATATAAAATAAAAATAAATATTTTAAAAAAATATTCCCAGTTAACAAAGTAAAAATATAGGGTCATTTAAATATGATTCCTAGATGTGTATTTTATTAGAAAAAAACATATGTATAGGGTGGTGCACAAGAAAGCATGTGTATAGTTTTTGTTTCTTTTTAATAAAACACAAATCTAGGCGTTACATTTGGATGACCCTAACTTGTGAAAATCTTAACTGTACGAATATTTGTTTGATTTGTATATATCCAAATTCTTTACCGGTTGATTTTTCAAAAACAATATTAATTTCATTATACTCGTACGTCCAACTTATCCACATAATCGATGAAAAAGAATTCTCTTCGAACACTGATATATCACAATAAGTGTAGGTGTTCGAACCGAATCGGTAGAAACGAAACAAGATATTAAAAAAAACATCTCAAACGAGATAATTCTTAAAATTGAAAACAATATAAAATTTAATGACGAACAATCGAAATAGTTTTCATAACGAACGATAAATAAATACACTGACGGGTATAAAACAAATAAGTATTTTTAATAATCATATTTTACGACAGTTACGAGATAAATATGGTAATGACTTCACGGAATGATAAACATGTCGCTTACATGTTTACCTCCATTAATATATTTTATTTATACGTATAAATTATTATTATTATTTACGTATGTTGTAAAAGACAGTCGAGTTTATATCTACATAGACACATCTCTTAATTATTTAAATTTTTGTGCGGCGCCGATCGAGTGAATTACTATCGTCGGTGTATTATGCGGATTTTTCATTATAATATTATATATTTCATTTATATATACATACATACATATAGTTATATATATATATATATATATATATATAATTAAATTTCTAAACTAAAAACATTCTCATTTTTATATATAATTAAATAGTAAAACAGTTACCATAAATTTATTCCACACTTTATTTCATTATAAATATATTTCAAAAAAAAACAAATTTGTATTATGTAACTAGTAAAATACACCAAATATATATATATATATATATATATATATATATATATATATATATATATATATAATAAATAACATTAAATATTTGATTGAGTCACATGAAATGTCAAATTTTCACACATTAATAAAGTTGTTATTACATTAACTTGTATTTTTCTGTATATCTTTTATGAAATAAGATTGAATAATTATGGTCTAAAATACTTCTTTTTGGAATTGGTTTTTAATCTACTACTACTAATGCATCCACGACAGTCAATAACATTAACATTGCATTTGGCAAACGAACAATTAGTGAACTCAATTTAATTTTCATATGAAAAGTGTAGTACAGACGATGAAAATCTTTCAAATAAATCTTGAACAAGGTCAGGCATTGTCAGTATGAATAACTATTTAAGAATGACTATTGGAGCAGATCATCGAAAACTCAATAGACAAAGACAAAAAAAATCTTTTAAACCAAACATTTGTCTAATATGATAACATTATCAGTTTTCTGTAAATATATCAGTCAATTTTCAGTATTAACAATATTTGTACTCAACAATACATCTTAATTGAGTTAAATTCTCGTTATCATCCTCAATGATATTTTTTATAAAGTGACACCATACATTCTGAATGGGAATCGAATTAAATATGCGATATTAATATCTTTTAAACGAAAATCATTAAAGATATTAAGTGAATATGTTGATATAATTTTTGGTTATTTCAATTGATGACAAATATTTTTGTGCTAACGAAAAATATATCTATATCTAGCTTATGATTACTAAAAGAATATATGCATAAAAGAATCATAAATTTTCTGTTATTATAAATTAATTACTCTACTCTATTTCTCTATTGCATTTGTATCTCTTATAATATTCTCTATATGACTGAAATTTATATATATTTAAAGGGCTTTGAATATATATATATATATATATATATATATATATATATATATATATATATACACGTGTGCGTGTATATATGTGCATGTCTGAAAATAGCACGACTCGAATCAATCATCGTATCGAGCACATACACTTTCCGCAATCAAATTTGATCGTGGATATATGTCACAATGAAAGGCGACTCCATCCCGACATGAAAACTTTATCGATAAATATTTCGACCGTTCCAGATGGCCATTTTTCGTCGTCGTCTAAAATGTCAGTCTCGCTCTTTTCAAACGTACGTCTTGTTCAGACAGCTGCCAGCGAAAGGACGATAGGACACACCGTCGAGTTATTTATCACCACAAATTACGCTGTGTCACACTACGGAATGGCTATAGCTCCCACGACGCCGTGTGGCATGAACGACGGGCCGTCGCGACGCCCGTTCCAGGAATGACGCCCGAGGTCCGACGCTACATTCTGCCCGTCCGTATACATCTCGAGTTCGCATAGGTCCTCGGGGTGTTGGCCCATCACGTGACGACCGCCGACGCCACGGTGATGTATTTTACTCATGCGATGTGCTTCTTCACTGTTATCCCTTGATTGATTGAAGACATTTCAATGTTCGGCCCCTCTTCAACTTTAATCTACACTTTGAGACGTGTTTCGTCTTTGTCACGCTATCCTGTCGAGTTTGTTGTTTGAGAAACATACTTTTACAAAGTTCGCCCCCTTCTTTCACGTTTTTATTTCCTTTTTTTCTTCATATACTATGATTTTTGTTTTTCGAAGTTATCGAGAAATCACGATACGACGATGCAAAATTCGAAAAGTTTTCAAAGGGAAATCGACCGACATTTTTATTTATAATATGTGCACGTTTTTCAATTACAATACAAAATTAAATATTATATATATATATATATATATATATATATTTATACATACATATGAATACGTTTATATAAAATATATAATTATATACACTTACCTTTAAATCAACGTCGATTTCTTGCTTAATAAAATTAATTCACTCATTTTCACTAATTTCACGATTAAATGTAAAACGCCGTTAATTCCATTGGTTAATTTTCCATACAGACGTTGAGACATCTACCAACATTACTGTCAACTACAATTTAATACAAGTACTTAAATAGTTTTTTTTTTATTAAAAAAACTGATATATTATTTATAAAAATAAATTACTCTTATTTTATTAGAATATAGACCGATATTACTATTTCAAAACAACCAGATATAAAAATAAATTTATTTTTTAAATATATTTCTTAATGATATATTTGCTGAAAATTAAAAAGATTCTGTATATACATGTTTCTAAATATTACTCGAATATACATTAAAAATAAAATAGTTTTAATAGAAATATTTATACTTTTTCTGTGTATTGAAAAAAATTAAAAAATACTCTTAATTAATTACTTATTTAATTATATCATAGATTCAAACCAAAGTTTAATAATTCTTGAAATTGTTTAGATGTCGCTTGGAACATAAATTATGACGGAGCTTTATTTCTTCCGCCATTACAGGTATTAAATGTTTGTTTTTTTAGAAAATAAAACATATTTTCGATCTCAGTGTCGTCACATACGATGAAAAGAACGAAATATAATGCCGAACGCAACGTATGTACAGTAATTCTTCATTTTCGTTATATATTTCCGTGTTCTTTTTCGTATGGCGTATTAATACTATACTATCCAAATTATCAAAGTGTCATTTCACGGGCCGCGGCAAATTTGTAAATTTTGTAAAGCAAAAAAATATTCACATGCTACTATTTTTTATTTTCCTATAATATTTGCAATAAGTATTATTTTGTACTAATTACTGTTACTTTATATGTATAAAACTGAAACGTTAAACATTTTAACACAAATGGTCCTTTTTCAGATCAATCTTATGTATTCTTAACTATTAAACACACTATCGCATATATATAAATCCAATGACAAAACAAGTAAATCAAAATGTAAGATGATCCCGATATCTACTTTTTTAATATAATGCTTAATATTTTTACTAAAATTGTTTTCTTATAGGAATATGTTCACAGAGAGTATAGATTTAAACAATTGTATTTTGATACAAACAGGTGACATTAATTTAAACGATATACAGTATAAAGTACCGGAAGAAACCGAAGTTATACGTATAATTAGCGATGATTCGAAAAATGTAAATTTTTATCTTAAAAAATCAAAAAATATTCGATTGAATCTGTTATTATATTTCAGACGGTGTTCACGTGCCAGTTTTGTAATAAAACGTTCTCGAAATGGATTACATTTAAAAAACATGAAACCAATCATAAAAAAGAGAAAAAGTTCAAATGTGATGAATGCTTGGCGTCGTTTAATATTATTGTAAGTATATATATTTGTTATCGAGTAATACTGATATTGAATAATTCAAATATTTTTAGACAAATTTAACATTACATAAAGCAATACATAATAAAAACGAAACGAAATGTCCCGAATGTAACAAAGTCTTTACGAGAGTTGCGAGTTTACGAGCGCATCTCATTTTACATGAAAAAGATGAAAGTATTTCTTGTCCGGAATGCCAAAAACTTTTTGACACGGAAGTAAGCGAGTCCGAAAGTCGATCTCTGAATTTAAATTACATTATATGTATTTTTAGCTACAACTTGAAAGTCACATGAAATCACATGGAAAGAAAAAAAATCCTACTGAGGATAATTTGAGATGTAAATTGTGTAACAGAGATTTTACAAATGCTACAGAACATAAAATACACATGCATAATCATAATAAAGTATGCAAAAATGATTAAATTAATAATATCTGGTATTATTTAAATTAATTTTCAGATGAAGCACCTTTTGGTCGGTTTGCCACACAAAAATACGAACGGAAAGAACCGAAAAGCAAGAACGAGATACGCACACGCTTGTAATGACTGTCCGAAAACTTTTCAGAAACGTAGTCAACTCGTGAGACATATGAGAGTGCACAATGGTGAAAAACCTTTTCAAGTAATTACGATAATTCAAATAGTTAATTTTATTTCTCTCATATACGGTTATAATATGTATTTGTTTTAGTGTCAACTATGTAACCATGCATTCAGTCAAAATAATACCTTGAAAATACACATGTCAAAACATACTGGAATTAAACCATTTAAATGCTCTCTTTGCCCTGGTACATTTAGCCAAAAAGGTTTGTCATTTTTACAAAAGAATAATGAAACAATTATGTTTTAAAAATAATTATACTTTCACTAGGAAATCTTCGTGTTCACATACACAGAGTGCATTCTATACCCCGTGAAGAAAATGCATTCCATTGTACTGAATGTGCATGCGCTTTTCGTAGATTGAGTGCTTTAAATGCTCATATTAACAGAGTGCATGGTGATACACCTACAAATTTTGATCCATCAAAGGGATACCCTCCTAATATAACTATTTCAAATAGTTCATTTTCGAATGTCGTCCATGAATCAGGATCGAGTGATAAGTCTAGTCAAGATGGTTGTAAATATATAACATTAGCAGATACAGACATGGAAGGAATAATGAAAAGATATTACATTAGGCAAAGAAAAATCGAAGGTGTACGATGGCTGCGTTGCACGTATTGTATAAAAGAATTTAAAAAGCCTTCAGATGTAGTTAGACACATAAGAACGCATACAAGAGAGAAACCGTTTCAGGTAATATGTTTATGAAATTTAAGTAATAAAATTTTCATTGATTTTAACTTTTAATTAATAGTGTCCTAAATGTGGCCGTGGTTTTGCTGTAAAATCAACTTTAACAACACATATGCGTACTCACACGAATGAAAAAATATATAATTGTGCTTTATGTGACAAATCTTTTTCATCTTCAAATTCTTTACAAGCACACTTTAGGTAGATTAAAATAATAGAAAATTAAATTGTTTTTAATTGTATGTAATATTTTTAAATTATTTACTAATTTTTGTTTGTTTAGGCGACATACCGGTATAAAAAAATCATATCGATGTAAATCATGTTCAAACACATATAATACGCCTGAACAACTTAAAATTCATTCAATGATACATGCAAGAGAAGAACAAAAAAAAGAAAATATTGAACCCAATACACTACTACCTCAAATACAACTTAAAGATCCAATTTTTATTACAAATAGAGGTATTTAATGATTCTTTATGAATTGTTCCTTATATTCCTTGATTTTATTACATTTGTAAATCATGATTCAGGAAGCAGACTGTACTGTACACCAACAAAAACAAAATTTCTCAAGTCATCCAAAGTTTTTCGTGCACACACTTGTCAAACTTGTGGATCAAGTTTTCGTAAATCTGGACAATTGAAGCAACATTTACGAATGCATTCAAACGATAGACCGTATTCTTGCCCAAAATGTGAAAGGTAAAATAATTAAAACATTTTTTGAACAGTTTTAAAGCAAACCCAATTTCTTTAGAACGTTTAAATCATCTACTGTTCTAAATACACATATCAAGACTCATGATGCGATCAAACGGTTTCATTGTACTGAGTGTGAAAGTGCTTTTACAACAAAAGGGAGTCTAAGAAGACACATGATAAAGCACAGTTCTCAAAGGCCATACATGTGCCCTTATTGTAAAAAAATGTTCAAAACATTACAAAATTGTAAAAAACATATTAAAAGTCATCGTTCAGATATATGCCTCAATGTGTGTATTAAAATATATAATTTTTTTATCTTAAAAATATATTTATTATTTTTTTTAAATTAAGGCTTCTGAAGAAAGACAAAGATTGCAGCAAGGTCCCCTAGTATCAGTGTTAAAAAATACAAATCTTAATTTTGGAGAAAATTCTATTTTAGATAATTTACCATTTGATAAAAATACACAAACAAATTCCATATCAAATATAATTGTATATGACCCTGTTGCAAATAGTAAGTATATTAATTTATTTTATTTAAGTAGATCAGTTTCATTTAAATATACTTTTTTTCAGTTCATGATCTAATTCAAAATAATAATACAAATGGACAGCTAATTTGCCAGTTACTTACTACTGATAATACATTTTCATTAAACAATGTACTGAATGAACCAAACTCTCAGGTATTTGCATATTTTTAATTGTATTTAATAGTGTGACTAATAGTGAAATATTTTTAGCAAAACATAATTCAATTTAATGATTCTCCAAAACATGAACAAATTGAATTAATTAACCAAGAGGATAAATGTCCAAACATAACAGTAACCAAAGAATTATTGACTAGTTTAGATGCCAGTACAAAACACATACAACTTCCAGTATTTCATCAAGAATTTGATCCAAAATTTTATACACAGCAAATCAGTTTAGTATCAAATTCAGTTAATGATAATGTGGATAACTTTGAAATAGTTGATCAGGACATTCCAAATATATTTTATTCTCATAATGCTGTTGATGTACAAAATAATGATTGCATATTCATCAATACTGATGAAGCAACTGAAAACGTATCAAATCTAAATACATTACCCTCCATTTACACTCTCGAAAAAACCGAGAATAATTCTAGAATAGCAAAGAAATCAAATAGAAGACTCCGTATACTCAAACAGAGATCTAAACCGAAAGTAGCAGTGGAAGAAACCATTGATAAAGATCAGAATCATAACGAATCTGATTCAAAAATTAATTTAATTAAAAATGAATTTATAAATAATTCAGAAAACAATGAATATTTCATCAACACTTCTAATAATAATAACAATAATATAAAAAAATACATATGTTCCACCTGCTTGAAAGGTTTCAGAAAGCCATCTGATTTAGAACGTCATATCAGAACTCATACTGGGGAACGACCATTTAGATGTGAAAAATGTGGAAAAAGTTTTTCTCTGAAATCAACACTTAAAAGTCATACAAAGATAC
Source organism: Neoneuromus ignobilis (assembly GCA_029203775.1). Taxonomy (NCBI): domain Eukaryota; kingdom Metazoa; phylum Arthropoda; class Insecta; order Megaloptera; family Corydalidae; genus Neoneuromus; species Neoneuromus ignobilis. The sequence goes on along the minus strand of CP092090.1, from coordinate 4,151,758 downwards.
ATAGCTCAGTTTTAAAAAAATTTACATGTCCTCAATGTGACTGTTTGTTTAGTACCAAAGGGAGCCTTAAAGTTCATATTAGAATACATACAGGTTGAATTTTTATTTACAAAACCTTAATTTTTTTCATAGTACAAAAATTTCTTTTGTAGGTTCAAAACCTTTTCAGTGCCCTTATTGTCCCATGAGGTTCAGAACATCCGGTCATAGACAAACTCACTGCCAAGTACATTTAAAAGAAGCAGAAAGATCAAATAGTACAAGTAGTAATATTAAAAAAACAAAAAAATCCATAAAAGCAAAAATGGATGATAAGCCAAATTTTGAAACTGATGAAATAGACAATCTAACTTCAGTAGAAAATATTCGGCCAATTCAGCCTGAAGAAAATTCTAATGTAAAAAATTTTAAATTTCTTCTTTGAATGAAAACATATTTAAAAATTATAATTTGACATTTGTTTTAGATTTGTTATACTCTCCCAGACAATCAAGCATCAAATGCAATAAATTTAGACATGTTAAGTACATTCCCAGAGACTATTTTAGAGAATATCCAACAGCCGGAACAAGATACATCAATTTTAGAACAATTAGAAAGTGGTGGATTGCTTATCCATGATGTGTTTAATAATACAGATCAATCTTGGTACGATGTTGAAATGTATGAATCTGGTCAGATCATCAATGTCCATTTGGCTTCAAACAGTAAAACTGGTTCTGAAGATATCCCTAATGAACTTGAAGCAGCTATTCCATGTTCAGTCGAATTCATACAAGAATCAAACAGTAAGAAGATTGATATACATGTATAAATTTTTCCTAACTATTTTTTCCACAGATCCAATCCAAATAGAACAAGAGAATAATGATGTCTTAGAATCAAGTCGAAATAATCAAAATATTTGTAGTTACTGTAAGAAAACTTTTGAAAAACCGAGTAAATTAGAAAGGCACTTAAGGGTCCATACTGGTGATAGACCATTTATTTGTGCAATCTGTAAGAAAGCATTTACACAAATGAATTCATTGAATGCTCATATGAGGACACATTCAGGAAACAAGCCTTATAAATGTTTATATTGTGATCATAGTACAGCGCAAAAAGGAAACTTAAATATACATTTAATGAAGTAAGCTCTTTGTATCCATTAGTTTACATGTTCTATAATTTACATACTTTTTTCAGAATCCATGGAGTGTCTGGAAATCAATTTGGTGTACTGAAAACACCGATCCTAGAAGAAATTGAACAAAAGTTAAATGAACATATACAATAATAAATAGGATATTTAACTAAAATAATTTGTAAATAAGAAATGTTTGTACAGGAATATTTTTCAATTTATATATTTAATAGGTTTAATAAGTACCAAAAGAATATGAATCTCTATTAATGTAACAATTGTACATTTATGTTAATAAAAAAATGTTTTCAATAATCTTTGTCTTTGTTCTTTCCTAATTTCTCTAATTCCAAATATATATATATATATATGTCTAGTTTCAAAATACAGTCCTAAAATTTTACATTAAAATTCAAATGATTTAAATTTAGCTATATAAATAAAACGGTCTACAATAGCATAAATTTTAAACTTATTTTCCTCAAAGCAATATTTCTTTAATTAGAAACTAAAAGAATTCAGTTCAAATTATTAATATTTCTTCTCGTTAATAAAATAAATAATATAAATTTTAAAAATTTCATTTTGTCAATCTTCATGGTTAATTATTACACTGACGATTTCACATTCGTACAAATCGAGAAAAAAATGATTTATTTTAATTTTGGATAAGTAGAGCAGCTGGATTTGCGATCGCCGATTGTACGAAAATTCCTACACATGCTGTAAATTGTAAAATAAGCGATTCTTTATTCTGAAAAAAATTAATATAACGTCTTAAAATGTCAATAAATATGTACATAAAATTTCAAAATTACATTTAATAGTTTTATTTTAAAAAATCTCAAAAATATATTTCTAGAATAGAATACTTCCTGAAAAATATTTCCATAAATACAATTTCTCAAAATAATCGTATTTATAAAATATTGAATAGATTCCTCGTATAGGTGTTCCTCATAAATAGATTTAAAAATTTCTCTTTCAAAAAAACAAGGTTTTGACACTTAAAGACCAGAAACACACGAATTTAAATCTCTATCTTCCTTAATAAAAAACCTTTATTTAAACTTCTTACCTACTGACGTTGTTACGGTTATTCTGCTTGGATTTTATTAAATAATTCGTTATGTATACAGGAATTGGACACAAATAAAGGAACAGAAATCAATCAACAGATCCAAACTACTAAGTAATATTAAAAATTTTATTATTTTTGGTACAGATGTATTATTTAACAATAGCACATAATTGTTTGTCGTATGATTTTATTCCATTTTATTATTTATTATTTACTTTTTTTGTATAGAACGCTAAATAGTTTAATCGATTCGGAAAAAATTATATAAATCTTGAACTCGTTCCCAAAAATACGAGAAGAAATCGACGAACCAAGATCCACTCACGTCAGACATGATTAATTATTATTTACACATTTTATTATCGTTTTGTTTCGGTCGTGTGTCTATTTATTTTTGTATTTTTTTTTTTTTTTTTTTGAACGTCGACGTGTTCGAACGTTCCAGTCTTTTGTCCCAAACTGGACAAACAGAATCACCGATCAATCACGGGTTTTGATATCAACACCGACGAAAATCAGTTCGCGCGGTCCCTCCTCCCAGAACCAGAGATACATGATATGAAATAAGCTGCCTCCGAATCACAAACAGTTTGCGTAAAATCGTTCTTACGACAGATATTGAATATAATAATAGCGTGCGTATCACAAATTAAAAAGAATTAAAGAACTAAAGAGATGATCGCTTTCGGTCGTGTTTCAGTGATTTCAACGATTATACAACAACAGTTCGTTCTTTTCCTTTTTTTATATATCGTTCGTATGCATAAAATAAAAGACCTCTATAAATATATTTTTATATGTATATATAATATATGTACATAAATAATGAAAGACAATGACGATCGATCTGTAAAACGACAAGTGTTGATTGAATTCGATCGATACTCGAACGAGAATCAAACGAAGTACACGCCACTTGAACAATAAATCTCCGTTTGATGTTTCTCGTTCGCGTAACGATTTACATTTTAATACAAAATCGATCTAAATTAAAAACATAACATCCGAAGATCCGTCGTACCAATGATTGATAACACTGAAATTCAAATAGTAAATACACTTTTATTTAGGTAAAAAGCGATAAGTTTATCGATTTGACGGATCTGTAATAAAATAAAATAATAGTAATAATAATATAATATAAATCGACGTAATGACTGTTTTGTCGACACGAAACAAAATATATATCTGATTCCTCCTTTCAACGTATTGAATTATATATTTGTATATTTTTTTAAAAAAAGAAACTAAAATATTATTGCCATTAGGGACGTAAAGTCATGAAGTGATGAAAATTTTATTAGAAAACTTGATAAAAAACTGTTATTGATTTTTTAAAAAAAAAAACGATGTGAAAATAGCGATCGATATAAATTGGAAACTAAAAAAAGTTCAAGCAACGATCTGACTGAACCAACACAGTTCGTTCGAACATACATTTCTCAAAACAAATTTTCAACGAACTAAACACAATTATTACATGGCACATGACTCGATTCGTTTGAAATGGGTCAAAAAAAAAAATAATCAACGAACCGTCGACCGCCCGCGACGGTCAAATTCGAAACACATTGAAACCGTTAAGATTCTAAACGGATAGGCCTCGAAAGCGGGCAAGATCGCTACTTATTATAATATTAATTAATTCATCATCATCATCATATATATACATGTGTCATTAACTTGTCATTATCATATATAAAATAATTCACAATATACACAGATTTTTTTGTAGTAACATCATCATCATACTCGTAATAATAAAACCTAAAAGTTACAAAATTCTTCTCATTATTATATAAAACGACTAATTACTCAAAACACTTGAATAGGTTTTCGAGTCTATACACTTTTTTTTTGAGCTGATATTTTATTTTTGGCATCTGCGATATCGTGAGACAAGCGCCGTCACGAATGTGCCGCCGAAATCAGAACCTGTAACCGAGAATAAGAGGATACAAATAAAATTACAGGAAATTTTCAAATAGCAATGGAGATTTTCTTAGTCTTTAAAAACAACAAAAAATCTATTTCAATTGAATATGCCGATCAAGTAAAAGACGATAAACACTTTCAATAAGGGGAATAATCTTTTAAAATAAACTTCAAATCAAAAATAAAAATATGACTATTTTCATAAAAACGTCGTAACTTTCAATTCCACATAAAGGAACTAGAAATTGAAGAAATGGTTTCATGTAATTGTAGTTGGGTTTTTCATTATATTTTGCAAGTAATGTTTAAAAATATTATACATGCAAAAAATAACCTCTACTACAAAGAATATTAAGTCCATCAAATATTACACATTTTAATTTAGTAGAAACAACTAAAATAACTTAATCCCGAGGATTTTAACTAAAACTGAATATTGACAATTTAAAATCAAATAAAAATAAAATAATACGACGTACCTTTGTGTGCCACGTACAGAGCAATCTCACATGTTGTACGCGACGTAGATCGGGTCTAATTGGTCCGCTAGAAACCCGTCCCGTAAATGCATACGCTGCTTTTCGCCACGTGAATTTACAGGAACGACGCCTGGATCGACAACGACGACGACCCCGACAACCAGTTGCTGTTCTTCTAACACAGTATTTGTTACTAGAGGTACAACGTCGAGAGCTTCACTCTCGTTTCCGTCTAATTCAACTACGACGACTAGTAAATTCGTCCAAGTGAAGACGGCGCTGTAGAAAATTAATTACAATATATGTTTTATTTTTTTATCAGAATTTACCAATATATTTCTGATATATCGATTTATTTTCTTAAAAGATTAATAGGTCTGTCAGAAATTGTTAAACAGTAAAAGAAAATATAAATTACATCATAAATGAAAAAAATAACTAAAGACATACCATTCGGCGATCTTCTTATGACACCTCAACACACTATTCTCAATATCGATCGGGTGATACCTCATTCCCCTGAGCATTATCGTCTCGTCAAGAGCTCCGACGACAAAGACCGCATCGTGCATTTCAGAACCGTCTGAAGGATAATTCTGAACGAACGTTTGTAACGAAGCGGTTTCAGATAACGTTCCATCGTCACCGATCGATTCGGTATCTCCGCCGGAATTCCCACCCTCGGTCCGTCGTAAAAATCCTAAATAACCAGTACGACAGTACGTTTCACCGGTCGCTCCTGTTACAAGTTTGGCATTGAAATGGTCATTATATTCAGTCTCATCACCGTAAATCGTGAAATATCCACTGGCGCAATGTGGTGATTGTACCCAGATTTCGCCCAGATGCGAGTCGCCACACTGGCCGCACGTTTCCGGATTCGCTATGATGACTTTGACACCGGGTAACAGTTTCCCAGATTCCAATAAACAGAGCGAGTGCGGACTTCCTCTTTCGACAAGGGTGACTCGGTCGTTTCGAAGCGCGCGCAGATCGACATAGACGCTCGAAGGTTCTGGACTTGCGGCGCCTTGGAGACATATTGCGACATTGACTCGACATCCGAACGAGGTGCTGACCGCGCGTGGACTTAGACCGAGAGCCGAGAAAAGTTTCGAAAAGCTCGACGTCAACGCTATCCTCGGTCTTTCTTCAGCCACGACAACGCAAGTTCGAACACATGCGAGACTCAATCCGCGGGCTTTCAATTGTGCTACAGATGAACCGAGACCTTTCGTACACAGTTCCATTACTCCGTATGAACAAAACGTATCACGCACTTTGTGTTGACTGACGGCGCTGAGCCATAGTGCCGGATTAACTTCTACTTCAGACGGTGGAATTAATATTGAATGATGACCTGAATATACACTACTCAACACCCACAAAGCGAAACCGAGACCACAATACGGATCAAGACAAAGAGCGACGTGTCTGCTCGGATAAAGTTCGCACGCGAGTTTCATACTCCTGCATAGAGACGTAACAGCTGAATGTGACATCTTGATACCAGCGAGCATACCGGTCGTCGATACGCTGAAATCCAGATATGCAAGCATCTCAGCAGTAGGAGCACGGTATTGAACGGCCGGTTTACGTTTGACTGAATCGTCGGTGTCGAGGATAGCCGGCCAAGATTTCACGTCGATAACTCCGCCAGCTTCTTTCGATCTTAGGAGTTTAATAACCGGAGCACTCGATAATACTATTGCTGCTTTACTAACATCGACGATCATCCTAACTGTCGGTAAAGTTGTGTGAAGATTCTGTGGATGCGGAGGACGTATCGTGACCGGGACCGCACCGACATATAAACATCCGTAAAATGCGGAAATCAAATCAAGTCCAGGCGGATAGATCAGTGCGACATGTGCGCCGGTATTGATTCTCCCGCGCTCAGAGAGCAAAGAGGCAACGCGCTCGGAACGTTTGTGCAACTCAGCGCACGACATCGTTCTCGAAACGCCACCTTTTGCGTTCAATAATGTGAACAAGATATGCTCGGGCGTCGAATGGGCACGCCAGCGCAATATCTCCGATAGAAAATGATATTTCTTCGCGGCATCGCTGTCCTCTTCGAGCGGACCGAGTTCGCGGCCTTGAGCACTAGCGAGCCTGTTGCCCTGCACGAGGTTGCCGACGATGACGGACGCCGGACCGACGTCTGTAACACAGGCGGCTGAGCAGAGCAGAGCCGTAGATCGGCGAAACGTCAGTCAGAACGCAAAGCACATTCGAACACACAACATGTTTGGACATAACGTCTATTATTGTTAGTATCGGTACGGTTAAATAGCGGGAAACGTTCGTACAGACATGTCGCGGACACGCGAGGTGCCTGAGACGGATCAGTGCCATATTTGCCAATAAACAAACTGTCCGTTAGTCGTTTTATTTTTAGCGTTCTTTTTACTAAAATACGATAAGCGGATGAAAGATAGATACATGATCGGATGCAATGGATATATCGATCGTTACACGTGAAACATATTAAAGCAAATACTACTACGAAATATGTTAATGTGACGATCGGTTCTCATCGAACCAAGTACAGAAAGAAAAAGTAAAAACGTAAGAGCCGACACAGATAGTTCGGACTCTTCTCGCAAGCGGTTATCTCACGACAATAGGTCTTTTAAACTACGTGAGAGATCACATTTAAACATGCTTTACGATTTGTTTGTTAAAAGAAAACAAAACAGAGCAGATAAAAGAACTCTCTCGTTACGTTTCATCCATACACGTATTACAAAAAGAATATAAATATATATATACATAAATATAAAAATATTACAAATATATGTATATATAATATCGAGCAAATATGGCAAAATAACGTATCGAATTCGAAATGTAGTTCCACAACCTTTGAAAAATCACTCCAGTTAGTAACAACAACCCGTCCAAGACCACTCAATGCAAAATTGTAAACGAATATAAACAAATAATTTCAATCTTAATGCCAATTGTTACATTAAAAAATAACATTTAATGACATCTGAGAAATGTATAATTTTTTAGCAATGTAAATTATTTTAATTAAATTTCGTTTGAAAAAATATGTATTATTCTGTAAAACTGAACAATACAATCAACTCTGATGTATATTATATTCTATTTAATTCTTAAATTGTTAATTCATTCAGTTATAACATTAGATTTTTTTAAAACAACTTTTTAAGATAATTTATAAAAATCATTATTTAGTTTTACAAAATTTCCATTATTTGGTCTTGAACCTACGTTATCATCCAGTAGGAAAACACCACCAATGCCAAAAATCCACTAAAGAGAATTCGATACGGTATTTAAAACGGTGATTTAAATGAAACGATATGCAAGTACAAGTGAATTAATATAATACTTAAAAAAAATTACATATCGTACCGACCGAAATGAATCTACTCAACAAACGTACAAAAAGAATGAATGATGGAACGAAGACATACCCGAATGTACTTCACGCGGTTTCGGTAAATTCGTCACACACGTATGCGGACACATGAGGACGTTTGCGGGATGTAAGGTCCCTTCGAGGAATCTTCTCCTTGTCTCTGAAAGATGTATACCACCCAGAGGAGTCTTCGGTAAATGGTTAGCGGGAACGAGAGCCAAACAGTAAACGCCGACCTGATGTATCGAATCGACAGCTTGCAGTACGCGTGACATCCATTGGAAGCTCTATGAAAAGCAAAAACATTCAATAAAGACGATATTCCTCGTATATTCGATCCGCTTACTTCTTCTTCGCTACAATCAGGACGTTGTTCCGCGATGACGCAAATCCTCTCGTCTCTCAACACCCTAATACTAAACACAGCAATACGACCTCTGTAAATAAACTTCATCGGTTCTACAGCAAGTACGGTTGCGATTATATCGTCTGCATTGTGCTTTCTACCCGTGACCTAAGAAAACAGATCGATGTTTATATTCGATAAAAAATCAATTAAAGAAACGATGAATCAAAACTTACAGTCATTAGACCATCGCGAGAACCGCAAACGAACACTAATCCACCAGGCCCTAGAAAACCAAGTAAACCAGACCTGGTAAAATCACCTTGTACTTGCTTATCGTGTTGTCTTTCTGTCGTCCCTTCAGGTGTCGACAAAGGTCGAACTCGGAACGTAGAATTACTTAATCCCGGCAAACCCCAATATTGACTACCGGTTGCACCCGACGTAACGCATATTTCTCCGACTTCATCAGTTTTACATAGATATGGAGGACCGTCCATTTTCACAACAACAATTTCACCTAGAAAGAATAATCGGATCGAATACGTGGAATAAAGTTCTTTGTAAAAAATAAATAAACTTACATCCAGGCATGACTTGTCCACAATCTTGTAATGTTAACGAAGTTAATGAATTTTCTTGATCGACTCGAACGACTCCATAACTTAAACCGGCCATTGAAAGAACGCCTCGACCAGTAGCAGCTCCGGCTCTTCCTGGCCTTCTTAACGAAACTGTTAAAACTTCGCTTGAACAAGCGCACGGACAGACGGCATCCGCGCGTAATCCCTTCGCTTGGAAGACTGACAGAAATTGATCGCACGATGAAAGAGACCACGGGTTCGCACCGTCTGCTATTAATAACATTCGAAGCGATGATAAATCGACATCTTTGTGATCTTTTGTTGCGAGTAAACCCCAGTGCAAGTCGCGAGATTTGACTATTGCGACACTTGCCCTGTATTTCGTGATCATCTGCATCCACGAAGCGGGACTGACTTTCATAAGCGCATACGGTATGAAGATGACATGCATTCCGTTAAGAACACTAGTCAGAGCTCCGTGCCACAGTCCGACTTCTCGTTTGAAATCGAGCACGCAGACCATATTCTCTCCTTCGGTGTACCCGCACGCCATCGTCAACGTTCGACAATGGTTCATCATCGCCGATCTCGTGATCGTTACTCCCATAACAGATCCTTCTCTATCAGTCGCGTATTCAATATATGCCGGTGTATCGTCAGTCAGTCGTGGTGGAGGAAGCCAGTCTTTTGGTGGTCGGACTAGATGTTCTGTCACGAGCCAATGTAATTTCGGCCATCCTTTGAAAGCGACGACGTCGCCGGCCGTCGTTTTCGGGAGACCTTTGGAGCACGCCTCGGAAGTGAGTGCGACTTGAACGCCACAACTACCGAGAAGGAAGCCGATCTGCTGTGAACCGGCATCGCGTCTTGTTAAAGGTACTTCTATTGGTACTGGTACAAGCCCAGCCTGGAAACAGCCGTACAGAGCACAGAGGAAATTGATCGGATCGTTGTTAGGATACACGAGCGCGATACGATCACCTGATTTGAGCCCGGTTTCACCTGTCTTACTGAGCGTTCTGTTGAGCAATGTGTACGCTATTTTGTGCGAACGACTCAGTAATTTACCTATTAAAATTATAAAAATCGGTTTTCATTTCCATAATCAAACATCACTTAACAATGGACACGTACCGTAAGTAAGGGTGACCGTTAATTTTCCATTTGGATCCAACACAGTAGCGACGGGTGCTTTGAACGAAGCCGATCCGTACCTCTGGATTGCCGCTTCTAAACTCCTAGGTAATCCAGAAGGTACGACGAGCTGTTCTCCGATCACCGCCGCCATCGCACTACCTTCCGGTTTCGGCGCGTTCGGATCTTTCGGATTCGCTGCGATTTCCAGTTCGATGTCGTCATCCTCGTAGAATTCCGGTAATGGTCTCCTCTTTGGTCGTTTCAGCGTATTTAACAATTGTTGTATTTTGGCTGAGACTTTCCATCGACCTGTACCCGTACCGATTGTATCGTCTGACGCTGACGAACCGTACCGATTAACACGATCTGCCGGTGATGTTCTTCTACCTTGTGCAGTGTTGTGCGTAACATCGGGAGGTTGTGTGTCTAAACAGACGAACAGAAATCAGCATTCCAATCTGATGGATTCGGATCTGTGGAAATACTTACACGGACGAAGGTTATGCATGACTTCCGTAATTTCTGTGATTTCATGTTTCCCTCTGTGTTTCTGATGCGGCGGCGACGAACCTGTACTACTTGTGTCCGATAGCGGTGGAGGAGGTGGAAGCTGTTGAGTACTACTACCTTCCATGACGACGCTATCTTCATCGGAACTCGACGCTGAAATCCGAAGAGCGATTTCAACGATTTACAATATTTAACATTTCTGTTTTCTGTTAATGTTGATCAATGAACATGTAATCGCTTTGAATGAAATGAAACATGTATAAACAATTACCCGAATCTGGATGTTCTCGATCCGGGCTCTTCGCCATGACAGAAGTACGTTTAGAAGGCATCGGTAACGAAGGTTTTGGTCGATTTTGCATCGCTGCTAACGCCTGCTGAACGGCCTCTTGTCTAACCTCTGAACACATCAATATAAATTATCAGTTGAAGAAACGAGAACGTACATAAATGTCAGTACTTATTTACAAGATTACATGTCGAGAAGATGATATAACATCGACACGAAACGAAGAGAGACAAAGATACGAAATTATAAACAATAACGAATTGAAATTTTGTCAAATATTTTATTTACTGAAGGGCGTGACTAAACAAGTATGGTGCAAAAGTCCGCTGACAAATATTTCGTACGATTACTGATAGAATTGTTATAAAATAAAGAACAGTGAATAGGCATACGACATTTTCGATCGAAGAACAGAAAGAATCGACACGTCTGATTCAGAAATGCTTTGTGTACGAAACGATGCTCGGCAGTGAATCGAAATAAATAAAAACAATCTTGTATCGGATGATAAAATTCGTACGTTCGTGAAAAGAAGATGACCCCCGCTATGAAAATGTTTACGTCTACGAAAATAGACAATTCGCAGGTTCATTCCGAACGACTAATTTTACTTCGCACGTAAATTTCATAAAACGATTTATAAATAGAAAATACAAATATGGGTCTTCATTTCGGTCCACGAGAGATTGTGTCACGTGTGCACCATACTGTACAAAAATTTGACCGATTCAATTTTTTGACTATTACTTTTTTATTTAACATATACACAAGAAAATTATATCATTTTTTTAAAAAAAATATATAACTGAAATAAAATAAAAATTATATTTTATTAATTAATAAAAACAATTATTGAAAATTATAATTTTATTATATATTTGATTTTTTAAATGTCAAAAGATTGTAAAAAAAAATGTTTTATTCAAACAACTTTTATAAAACTTTTTTAGAACTCAAAAAAAGTTTATATAAAAATTGTTTAAATAACAATTAAAAATAATCCCGTCAACTACGAAACCCCCATAAAATTTACACCTCCATCCCTCACGATTCCTACGTGCTTCTAACAAATAAACATGCACAGAAATAATACTTTAAATAAAAAGAATGGAAACATATAGAACTGAAGAATAAACGAATTTCACAAACCATAAAAACAGTTATAAAACATTTATAGTTTTATTATAAAAACAACTTTTATATAACTTTAATATTGAAATAACACGACAAGAGGTCGACTCGAATAAATCAATAAAAATATCATTGAGATTTTGTACTGAAACGAAAATTATAAAACAAAATTTGCAACAACGATCGTTGTCTATAAAATATTCTACGAAATTCATAAACCAAATTCAATTTCCAGATACAATTTCGTTACGAATGACGATATTTACGACGTTTGAGATTGAACCGATACTAAAAACGATAATAATGGAACTTTTACCGATATTGTGAAGCTGAACGACGGTCTAGAAAAAAAATCTAAACAATATTTAAATCAAGTTTTGGTTCAGGCTTTATCATTAATGATTGAAAAGTCACGTATATCTGTTTTATTCAACGATTTCTTTACATAGGCAATTTGATGAGACGCCGGAAAGGGAATAGATGTGAAAAAGGTTGAAATTATTCAACAGACTTCTTGTAAATTCGTCAACGGCTTCAGACACAATCGAAGAGGTACGACAAACTATACATTTTTCAATCTGAAGAGAAACCAGCACGTATTTTTTTATAAAAAAATAAACAGCAATTTTACATACGACATAGCAACAATATTTTATGTCATATTATATATATATATATATATATATATATATATATATATATATATATATATATGACTGAATACCTGATGTCCATTAAATTATGGTTACCGATAAGATCAGACATTTCTGAGTACCTGAGTTAACATTTCAACGAGGTTTTTAAAATGGTATTGTTTATACAATAACTTTACATATATGAGATGAATACAATGGATATGCGAGTTGAATGATTTTTGTTCTTATATAAGTTATATAAGGTGAAATATGTAAAAATATTTATAAATATATATATATATGAATGTAAACGTTTATATATATAAAAAGCTTTAGCTAAAAAAAAGAAGCTTCCCAAGCTCGATAAGCTCGACTCGCATTCATATTTTTTTTATACATGCTTAGCGAAATATTTTTATGATATAAAGAACAATTGACGAAAAAAAGCGGATTTAAAAGCACATCGATCACAATTTGAAATCGAAACGCGTGGATTTTTAACGTTCTGTACATCTTTTTTCGTATTACGAGACCACACGAACGAGAAAAAAAGATATATAGTCAGGGTAAATGTGTTTATCTGCATTGTATATTGGTTGAATCGACGAAAGGCACATTCGTTCTCATTCGAATTGTGTAATGTGTTTATTTATTTCTTTTCTTCTAGAGAACAACCGCATGAATGATCTGATAAAAAAAATGTTGTTTTCGAAAGAAAATTAAATCTTTGTAATTTTCGAATTGGTTTGTATTCGTTTATAACTGTTATTGATTTGTATAAGAGGTTGGAGGATTTAAAAGAGAGAAATAGAAATACAATTATAAAAGGGAAAAATAGAAATATATACATACAGAAGTGAACTGACTGTATATATAAATCAACTGAAAGTCAACAATAAAGAATTATAATTTAAATTAGACTTGTAATAAAAATATACACAAATTACTACTGGGAAAATATAATTTCTTGAAGATAATCATAAATATTCTCAAAAAATAGTTGTCTTGATAAAATATATATTTTTTTGGAAAAACATAGAATATTTTAAATTGGGGGGAATTTAATAAATACTTAAAAAATATTTTTCCTAGAATTACATGGTATACCTCAATGTTTTTTTAAATAAATTATTTTATAACATTTCATTTAAAAAAATAAAAATTGCTCTAACTATATTCAATAATGAGTATAATAAGAATAGATTACAAAAAAAAATAATTACAGATTTAACCCTTTACTGCTATTATATCAAATATAGTATCATTAAAAAATATCTAAATATTTTATACATCAAAAAAACATTTTTTTATAAAAATATGTACGTACTATCATTAATCTCCATTTATTCTAAAACGGTTATTAATTTAAGCAGTTTATAAATTATTTTTTAATACATTAGATTTTGTAATAAAAAAAAAATTTTTTTTAAGAAAAAAACATTCAATTTCTATTTTACAATATGAACTGTCTTTTTTGAATAAGATGTTATTTCTAATTTGTAATTGGATTTTGTTCCTTTAAAACAAAAACTATTATACAACACAGTGAACATAAAATTTAATTACATCACACGTACAAATAAAAATTTAAGGACTTCTCTCAAACCAAATATCTATTTCTTTTAATGAAAATCATTTCACGAAGCTATAAATTCAATTTCCAAATCAGTTGTATGTTTTAAAAGATAAAAAAATGTTTTTGGATTGTTTTTGTATTTTAAGAAATGATTGAAAATGGTCAAAAATCGATTTTTTGCCATAAAAATCGTATTTTTTGGAAACAAATGTTAATTTCGGTAGAAAATGATTGTTTTTGGTCAAAATAATCGATTTATTATAAAAAAGATCGACTTATGTGGAATTTAATTTTTTTTCAATTTTTGGCCTCAAAAAAACAACGACCTATAGTATGGAAAAATTCATGAAAAATCGACACTTTTCAAAATCAATTTTTGTGATCTAAAATTAAAGGTCGTGTATAAAATAAAGTATATCAATGATTTAAACGATGTTTTTGAACATGGAACGAATTTTATTTAAATAAATCTGTTGAAAATCGTTCTTAAATGTAATAAATAATATATCAAAAGGTAAACAAATATTCAACAGTTACAGCTTCTTAATTTTAATAATTATAAAAAAAATAGTATTATTCCACGAATTTACAAGATAAATTCTGAATACAGGTTATATATTAAGATAGAAAAAAATTTTTCTGGATTTGTTGTATTTAGAGAATAACTGAAAATTGTTAAAAATCAATTTTTTGCCATAAAAATCATATTTTCCAAAAGCAAATGTTAGTTTTGGTAGAAAATTATTATTTTCGATGAAAATAATCGATTTATTATAAAAAAGAACGATATATGACGAATATATTTTTTTTCAATTTTTGACCTCAAAAAAACGACGACCTATAGTATGGAAAATTTCATGAAAAATCGAATTTTTTTAAAATCAATTTTTTTGGTCTAAAATTAAAAATTGTCTATAAAATAAAGTGTATTAATGATTTACACCATGTTTTTGAACAAAGAACGAATTTTATTTAAAGAAAACTGCTACAAATGGTCCTAAATGTAAGAGTAAACAAATATCAGTATCAAGAAGTCATAAATTTTTAATATTAATAAAAAAATAGTACAGATATTAGTATAAAATGATTTTTCGATACATATAAATAAGATAATTTTTATTAACATAAATAGAAAAGAAACTTCTGATGAAAAAAAATAAGTGTTATTACAGAAAATATAAAATTTATTATTCATTACAGTAAAGTCAAACACGCAAATGAAAAATTATAATGAAGGGTTAAAAAACAGTAATCATTGAATCCACATGAATAATTTTAAAAATATCACTGCTTAATATTTATTTAATGATTTTCTTCAAGACACCAGATTTGAATAACTAATTTTTCTCATACAAGAACAGACATTTTTATTAAACCAAGCATCATTAAAAGTTTTAACTAAAAAAAAACGAATTAAATATTTCATCAACGAAAAAGACAAATCAACTATTAGACACGACAACATTTTTCATATCTTTAAGAGACTACACGTTTTTCTCGAACAAAACAATTCGAGACTCGCAAAGTTACAGTAATACAAAAGTTTAGAAAATATAAGACACTTTGTAACTATATCTGCAACGGTTCCAATTCAGGATGTTGGGTCTTGAATACAACAACGAAAATGACAACTTGTATCAAATTAAATATAACAAGTACGGCGGAAAACTCTGCTCGGTGAATACGACTTGTAACAGAGTCCTTCGAGTATGAAATAATTAACAATTGTTCTTTTACAAATAGTCGTTTCATTTTCATTTTCAGAATGTAGATAAAAGGAAAAGATTTTATTAGACGTACATACATATTTTAGAATGAACTTTTTGAAAAGAAACAACACGGTGACTATCCTAACTGTATATAAAAGTTGTTTAGTTGAATTTACTCTACTTAATTTAATATTTATTGTTAAGACAAGAGAAAATGGATTTGTATGTTAGATATCAACAAGTAGGGACAATAACATTTCTACGTCTACGTTTATTTGAAAATAATCTGAGATGTTTAATTTAGTCGATATATAGAGATAGTAAAATTGAAATAAAATAAAAATAGATCATCTTTTTATAAGAGTACACAAAAAAGCGTAACAGGGATCGTGTGGATCGGTTTCAATCATCGTTACTATTAAATTTCTTATTTACGAGTTTCATATCGCACGACTGAAAGAACGAACACACGCTCCTTCAATCGCATGACGAGAACGTATCCTTCGTCGTTTTTCTCGATCGTCTACTTACCGGAATGATATCTGCTCTCGTTTCGCGTTAGTCTGCGATTGGAGCGGTGGTGCAAACGGTGGTGCGCGTGCGATCTTGTGTCTGAATTGGTCACCAGCACTAGAGAGGCCATGCAAATAACATATGATACGTACATACATATATACACATGCAACTAACAAGAACGATAAAATAATAAATTGATGGTGCGCATCGTTTGGATCGGCAATGCATGAAAATACAATAGATGGTGATGAACAGGATCGGTAATAAATTGGTATTGAACAGAACGTAAAACTGATGTTCGTTCAATTTGCAAACCAATCGAATTTGTTGGTCGATGGATGAATTTACAAGTTTGCTAGTTTAAATCAAACAATATGTGGAATCGACTTGAATGTATCACAATTAAAATAATATTTTATAAAAAAATCATGTTGCTTACAAATTTATAAACGTAATCAATCATTTTTTTTCTTTCTAAAGAATTTGCACAAAACTTAATGATAAATTAATCAATTGAATAATAAATTATATACAAATTGTAGAACTATTTTAATATTTTCAAAATTCGCTTATATCCAAAGAAAATTTCAATAACATCAGATCAGAGTAAATCTTGTACAGTACCATCATTTCTTTAAATTTTTTTTTAGAAAATTAAGTTTACTTTATTCAAATCGAACTTCAAAATTTAAAATAGCAGTGATCAAAAAAATAAAAATATGATCAATTAAGTGCATCAATTTTTTTGTCAATCCTCTTCATCAATCATTTTCTATTTATGAATGTATATATAGAATATTATATAAATACACTCACATTTATATACATGTCATTCATTTTTTTAATAAAAATTAATTTTTGAACGACAATTACATGGAAATTATTTTAGAATAAAAAATTAAAAAATATTTAATAATTTCAGTTCAAATAATTATGACTGTGTTGTATATATATATAGAGAGAGAAAGAGTTTTACAATAAGCACTTCAGAAGTTTAAGTGGAAATAAACCAAAAAAATATTTAATTAATTATTTCATTTTTTTATTTTTAATCATATTCTATGGCATTAATAATGGAACACAATTTCACTCATATGACCACCACGACTTTACTTGACATACTACATTCGTTTAATCCAATTTTTAATCACTATTTTACATAATTGTGATCCAATTTCATGAATTACACGTTCAATGTTTATTTTTAATGCTTCTGTTGTTTGTGGTTTATCAGCATAAACCAACGATTTCACATAACCCCACAGAAACTAATCCAGTAGAGTTAGATCACATGATTTTAGTGGTCAATTGATGGGTCCATTTCGTGACATAATAGACTCATTAAATTTTTGTTTCAACAAGTCTATTGAAATGTTTACAATTTCTAAGCGTTGTTGAAGTGTTAAACGTTCCATGATAATTTGCCAAAATATAATGATTTGAAATGTCAAAATGAGCTTAAAAAAATTAAAACATTGCTGCCAGCATCTGTCAGTTCTGACTTTGTTATTGCAAAACCCTATATATATACATACACCCACATACAATGCTTCAATAATATCTGTATTGTAACTTCAAATAATGTCATTTTTAAAATAAATAAGTAAAGTATTTTTATGATCGTCTATATATCTACTTATACAGTATGTGTAAATATATATATATATATATATATATATATATATATATATATATATATATAAATGTATGAGTGTGTGTATGTTTGTTGTATGAATGTATAGAAGATAAGAAACTTAACAAAAACCATATTTAAAACGTGAAATGTTTATTATATTTATTCTGTGTTTAAAATCTACAAGTCTGCAAAAATATTCGTACCTCCTGCAGTTCGCTACGTATAAATACAGAAGATATATTTGAAGATTTTTTTTTAATTTCCGATGTTTTAAACAACGTACGTTTTGCTAATTTAAAAGAGTTAATGGAAAAGAAATAATTTCAATAGTTAATTTTTTATTAGCAGTTTTAACTGTTCTATGATTAATAACTTTTAAAACATTTTTAATAATTTAATAGGCATAAATTTTAAAGTTATTAAAATGTATAAATTTTAAATCGATTACGAATTATTACAGTATTAAAAATTTCACAGACAGCGTAATAATTTATATTAAATGTTCAAAAAATAGAATAAAAAAAAACAGATACAAAAGATGAAATATAAAATATTTTTTTAAATAATTTCCTTTTTTACAAATAATTTTAATTATTAATAAAATACATGTTAAAATTAAATGTATTTAATTTATGATACAGCTGAATTAAATTCAAAATAAATCGATGAAATATTATTAAAAAACTTGTAATTTTAAACACTTTTCTAAAAAAAAATCTGGTAATAAAAACTGTTCAATCTACAATGAACATGTATTTATTAATTGGAACAATATAAATTTCATATGAATTTTAATGACCTTACAAACACACTTTCAAACCTGTTCAATTCTTTTTTCATTTCGGAAAGTTTCATACACGATCTAATTTTAAATATACCGTAACTCATAACAAATCGAGTATTATTTTTTGTTACAATACAAATATTTCTGTGAAGCACTTATTTATAACATACATGAAATGTAATGATTTGTACCAATGAATATGTTCGAAATAAACAACACGAATCCATTTTAAATTATAAATGATGTCTGTGTATACCAAGCTGAAAAAAATACCCCTATGTAACAACCCCACATAAAACTAATTACGAACTACAATCGAACACCAAATGTCACCAAATAGATCCAATAAATACCATAAATAAGTGTAATTTATATATAAATACAATTATTTATAAATGATTGTAACATATACAGGCGATGCAAAAATAACTCCATTTTGATTTTTTATTTCGTTCCATATTCAGTCAAGTATCATCAATATGGATAGACAGAGGGAGATTTTTTGTGTAATTAATAAACCCTTAGTTAGTTTTTGTATCTTTCAAAACAGACTACGTTAAGAGAGGGAAAATTGGGGTCCGCGCGTTATATCTCACAAGATACGACCATTATTTCACTGTTTGTGTGAGATAATGAATGTATTTTGTGAGATACGGTGCATAAAATTGATGTTCTCTCCCTTAATCACTTACGTAAGACAGAAAAAGTCTGTTCTGAAAAATACAAAGAATGAGGGCGAAGAACGTATTTTCTTGCACTGTTTTTAGAAAAAAACTTGTTTAGTATTTAGTTCTACGAGCTAAAAAATAACGAAAAAAAAATATTAGTGAGTGTTTGTATAAATTCGTGAAAATATATTTTTGAATTTGTTTATAACTTTTATAAAATATTATTGCAAATAACAAAAAGTTTACAATCGAAAAATATTTTAAATGAAATTCTTTAACTGTAATGATATGATAGTAGAAATACATATCAGCGAATAAAATTAACAATAGATGACTAATAAACATTTATGGCGTGTTTTTTTAAGAGTGATAGAACTTTAAACTGAATCCCTATCAAAAGTTTTATATTACCTAAAAAACACTCTATACATATACATGTATGTGAGTATGTATGTATATATAAAGCTATGATAATAGGTGTTTTTTTAGGTTAGATAGAACTTTCGATGGGGATTCAATTTTAAGTTTTATCATGCTTAAAAAACACCTATATATAAAATTATGTGAATTTTAGATGTTTTATTAGGATTAAAATTGAAAAAGATTTAAATACAAAATAGTAAGTGAGATTCGAAAACAATTTGAGAAATTTATATAGTGTGTTTTTTTCATTAAAAATGTAGTTATATTATTTCTAAGTAAAAATTCTACTATAGTGAATTTTATAATATATTAATGAAAATTTAAAACCATTAAATGATAACTCGAATTTACTAAATAAATAAATAACACAGTATTATTTGTTTATTAAAAATATTTACAAATAAGCCTATTTAATCTAATCTAAAATTGCCTAATCGGGATTTAATTTAATCTGAACAAACCTAATTACTTAAAATAATTTTAAAAAATTGTAAAAGAAAAAATATATGAAATTATTTTTCAAATGTAATATAGAAATTTAAGAATTTATTTGAAGATAATTCCTCATCAAATCGTAATTCCTTCAATTGAAACTTTTTTAAAAATACAATATTAAAAAATAATATAAGTAATTTTAAATTTTTTCTTGTTGGTAATTACTTTTTAATTTTTCGATTTTCTTTCTAAAGTTACAAACAAACTCGATGATTACTTTTGCATCACCTGTACGAAAACAATTTGGGAATTCATTGATTTATCAGCAATGTTGCTTCTTTTATTCCAAAAACAAATCGACGAAAAAATAATTACGGAACATACGCCAGTATCATAAAATAACTGACTTAACTACTAATCACACGAGACTGTGTAAAAGTTGATGTTTTAATATCTAATTACAGCGTCGGTCGTGTACGTCGTCGTTGTACGAAAATCGATCGTCGAATTTATCCGTTTTGTACACGGCGATGACAAACAGGGTTTTAGTTCGTAAGCTCATAAAAAACATATTAAGGTATCGATTATATTCAATCAGTGTTTCGACCGACAGTGATTACGGTTTAATTTTAAACACGTTCGAAAACAGACGGCCGTCCGTTAATTACAACACTTGTTTATTTATTTAGATTGACTGGGGAAAAAAACCTCGGTAATATTTTCAAACATACAAACGAAATATAAATCAGAAATAATTTCGTATAAAAAATCGTATAATGCGATTTTGATGAACGCTATAAATTAAACCGAGCTTAGACTTGTATGTACCTGGTGTAACGGATCTTCATCTAATTTTAGAATAACTGTTATCGTTGTACCTAAGGTTATTTCTTTTCATATTCCAAACTAATTATTAAATTTATATTAAAACTTGATTAACTCCTTCAAACAATGAAAACGGAGTACGGTAATTAATTACATTACCGATTCTTTTTGTTCTGTCGAACATCTCCTGTCAATTATTTCAATTATAAATCATTAACAACAGATGATAAAGTTCTATTTAATATTTATAAATACACTATTTAAAACATACCATCATTAAAAATCAATTAAACAGTACTTCAATTAAACATATGGTTATATCAAGGATTTTGAATGAAAAATTCAAACGATTAATTGTATACAATCGAGCTATTTCTTGCTGAATAAATTTCGTTGAATAATTAGAACACGTTATTATTATAAATGATATTAACCCCTTGTGTTCTGAAACCGTGTCGGTGACGTGTGGTTGATTTTATTGTCTATACCGCATCGTCACGTTGTAGAGACGTTTAGAAGGTTAGATTTCATTCATAATTAATTTAAGCGTACGTCAAAACAACGGGATTGATTATTTACAGACATTAATTAAATTTAATTAACACTTTTACTGTAAGCGTTTAGTGGAACCAAATGTTTGATTGAAACTTACAAGTAATTGTTTTAAACGAATCTTAGCTACTACTCAGTGAAGATTAAGTAACGAATTCATTTTCATCGACGTTATAATTTTCAACAGTGTATACCAATTAGAAATAAATTTAAGTGTAAATACAATCCACTCGAATATATATAATTCATAATAAAAATAACAGTACTTTTAAAAAATGTCAGTCTACCAACTGATTTGAATTTAATACATATATATATATATATATATATATATATATATATATTTATAAACTAGTGATTATAAATATGATCTAAATCCAAAATTTTAAAAAAATGAGTTTATTACTAAATTCATATAAAAATGATCTAACTTATAATAATCGAAATTATTTTTTTAAAACAAATAAAAAATAACAGTTTTATTGAAGCGATATTTTTTTCGTTTAATAAAATTCAATTTATTATTATTTTGATAATTGTCTAAGTAACTTTTTAGAAAATTTGATTTTATACAAAAGTAAGTACTGTTAGATGATCATTGAATTAAATTCAGTTAATACTGTTATGATCAGGAAATTATTTAGGTAAATTACCAATATCGTAAAAAGCTTTATTTAAAGTACATAAAATGATCCAGGAAGATTTTTTTCAACCAAAAAGCTAGAAAAATCAATTTTAAAACAAACTTTAAATATTATTGGGAATCGTATTAATGGGTTATAATTACAATGGATACGATTTTTTTAAAAATCTCATCAAGATGTGATGGATTTGTTACCATACTCACCACCGATTTATTTTTAAGTTCTTAAAACATCAAAATGATATAAAAAATGTAACATACTTGAGAATAATTATAATTTCCAAACGTGAACATTTATTTCGTTATTGATGTTTTTGAATACAATCTATTATTTTTTTATACAACTCCTCTTTTGATATTTTCATTAATTTTGAAAATAGTATAAATCAATTGAGATATTAAAAATATATCTTTCCACACGTTATTTCTAAAATTTCAAAATTACATAAAATAATTATTTTTCAAAAATAAATACGTTTATTTTTTTATTTGTTATCAGAGAAAAATATTTTTTAAATAGTTTAAACAAGAAAATCAAAATATCTCAAAAACGAAAAATATATGGTTTAAACCAATTTCAAAATCAACGCCTCATAAATATATAAGGTGTCCAATACGAGAGCACAATTTTATTTTTAAATAAACCGCATCTTTTTTTTGAATGAACGGTGTTTTTTTGAGCAATGATGAATGTGCGCTCCTAATAGAGCTCATATACACACACACACACACATATATATATATATATATATATATATGTGTGTGTGTGTGTGTGTGTGTGTATGTATGTATGTACATGTATGTATGTATAACAAATAATAATAGATTTTTTTCATGCACATTTCGTAATGATTAAATTCTTTTACAAGATGAGATTGTCAATTCAATGCCCAACCCACAACTTGAGAGATTGAAAAATAATATCTGATTCTAAAAATGGCATTCGTTTTTCAAACATGTTATTGACAAACGATTTTTTTAGCAATACTTATCAAAAATAACGAAATTTATTTTTGTACGAAACGATATGGAATAAATATTCCAAAATAAAATTATTTTTTTATATTCAACTTTTCCATTGTACTGATATCAATTATTCAATAAAAGTCATAGTTAAATATTACCAACCACAATAAAAAAATATATTACATGCATGTACTTTTGTAGTAAAAATGGAAATTTCACAAACAATTCTTTTTGTAAGTAAAATATCTATTTTTATTACATACCATTATTATAAAGGTCATCCAAATGTGACGCCTAGATTAGTGTTTCATTAAAAAGAAACATGTGTATAGGGTGGTGTATTGGGAAACATGTGTATATATTATATATATATTTTAATAAAAAACAAATCTAAGCGTCACATTTGAATGATCCTATATTATCAAAAAAGTATTTTTCTAAAAAAAATATACTGGAAAAATCCACATATGATATCATCTCAGTACTACCTGGAAACTAGTAATAGTAAAACAAAATAAATTATAAGAAATCAGACATAAAAGAGTTGTATACAAAAAAAATTACAGGACTGGAAACAATTTAATTCCTTAAACAAAAAAAATATTTCCGGGAAATGATTTATTTACAAGAACAAAACTCGTCCAATCATTTAAATAAATAAATTATATCTTAAATCATTTCCGAATGTCACTATAGAAAATTACAAAACTTTTACGTCTCATCCATAATTGTACGTACATAAATACGCATGTATAGTGCCCATGAAAATATCCTTCTGTTTGTGCGCAACGCGTACCATTAAACAAAATTACACCCTCGACAATGCCACATCAGTATTCTAACAGAGAATGTTCTAAAACGGGCTAATAAAATTGCCGACCAACACCTGCCGTTAGCTAATTTCACGATAGCGTTTGTTCACTGGTTCGTTCGACACGATTCTTTTCATTTACGATTTTATCTTCGCCTGGTAAATACTAGTTGTTTCCACACGACCTTACATAACAATTATATATATTATACATACATAATATATTATATATATATATATATATATATATATATAAATAATGTATTCATCGAAACGCGGGTGGGTGTTTAAAATGACCAACTACTGTACATACGCGTGTACACACAAGGGCATTGCTTTTATCCTTTTTTTTTAATAATCTCTACTACACAAAAATGTTTACAAATTCTGTGTGGGTTTACAGTTTGATATCCGATAATTATAATTAAAATTGTACATTTACGTTACACACACATACATTATATATATATATATATATATATATATATATATATATATATATATATATAATTAATTTTCGTACGGAACGTACAATACATTCCTTAATTGATTGCTTTTTGAAAAAGACTTGATTCTGACCTTGATTAATGATTCGGCTATTTTGTCGTACAATGAATTGTATCGTTTTTTATACAGGTATCCTTTGGCAACGAGGCAGGTTATTGAAACTTTTAAATTTTAAATGCACATCATTGCCAAATACCAACGTTCGCTTCTGGGTGTATAAATAAAACGTACGAGGATATTAATTAAAACGGTACGTTTATAATGGTAATCAGTGTCTGTGAATAAATTGTATTATTTGTTTGATATAAAAGTAGGAATTTCCGAATGATATTCGATTTTTGTACCGAACCCAATTTTTATTATAACAGAAAAGCTGCTACCCTTAATCTCTACATCCACACAATGTAGTACCCGAGTACCTGAATTTGATTTTCAAAACATTCTTTTTATACAAGTTGTAATTTTAGAACGGTTTGAACCATATATAAATGAGATTCTTTTAAAAAAGTAATAGATTTTTTTCTTTGGAATGTAAGTTACAATCGAAACACATCCTTGTGTAATTAAAACAATTTTTAAAAAAAATATTCTAGGTTAAATTCTTTTCAATTCCTATCTATCATTTTTTTACTTGTCTGAAGAATCTATACAATGGTCTGATAATTAATTAGACAGATTTTTAAATAAATAATCAAATTTGAAACAACAAAAAATAATTTTCACACAACTGAATCACTAAATAATTTTTTAATAAAAAAAGTAACTTGAAATTTTTAAAAATACAACAACAATGAACACAATTTTTACACATAATTAAATAATAGATGTTTTTTAACGTGAAAGATCATTAAATTGAATCCCTATCGAAAATTGTATCTAACCTAAAAAACATTTATATATACATGTATGTATATATAAAGGTATGACAAAAAATTTTTTTAGGCTAGATACAACTTTCGATAGGAACTCGATTTAAAGTTATATCACGCTTGAAAAACACCCTATATTTTTAAATAAAAATCAATCTCATCTTAAACATAATCATAAATAATTCTGTATATTGATATATATATATATATATATATATATATATATATATATATATATATATATATATATATCATGTTTAACATGAATGTAAAAAAAGTAAGAAAAATAAACCATTCAAATATTATTATCATTTCTAACGTATAAAAAGTTCTATCAAAATGTTTTATTCATAAATTCCATATGACGAAAACTGTGAATTTCACATTTCCTTTCGAAACGTCTCGAAGAATCCTGAAAATATTAAAGAACTAACGTCTTTGGCAGATCCATGAAACGAGATTAAAAAAGAAGCAACCGATGACCTTTTGCACATCACTATCAACGTTGTTTGACAGGATATTGACGGCTAAATAAACTGAAGAAATCGCAACGTTCTATTTCTCAATTCAATGAACATTCTACATAATTACTATCGACGATAAGAGATTCCAAAATCTGTTGAAAAGGAGGGAATATAAGAATATCGATTCAAATATTATATATATATATATATATATATATATATATATATATATAAATTAACCTAATTTATTTTTTTTAAAAAAATGCATTCACTATCTAAAATAGACTTATGGTTTTAATATCAGATAATTCTAAAAATATGATCTTATTTTAAAAAAAATATTAAAAATTCAAATTTCCATTAATTGACATTTCTATTTCAGTTCAAATATTGTTCTTGTAATTTTGAATTATTTTCATACATTAAAAATTAATTTAAAGAAAACAAGTACACATTGTTGTAGATGAAGAATGGAACGATTTTCTGCGAAAAGTAAAACTCATAAATATCTTTAAACAAATATAAAGACTCGTTCTATTATACAAAAGAGTGTATATAAATAAACAATAGATGTAAATATACAAAATTATAAAAAAAATATATTTCCGCAAAAATATTCTATTTATAGAATTAAAACTGACAAGTTCACAAACATGTATTTCATCAAAAAATAATTTAATAATATTTTAAAAAACGTTCAGTATACATTTATTATATTTTCTCTGGAAACTAAATACCCTAATTCGCATTAAAACTGTTACCTCTTTATGAAACAATAAAACAATAAGCAGAAAAAAAACGCTAATATGAAGGATTTATTCTCCGAAGTCCTCCTGTACTGTCCCGAACAGATGTACATTTAATAATTATAATCATCAAACAATGAATATCCGGTATTAAAATGACGATGACGATGGTGAAATTAAAAGAATAACAACCGTTTCTGACAACAAAACGCTGACTTAAAAGACAATTGTAATTTCTAATTTTCTTTTATGCAAATAAACTGAATTTAAAATAAATTCAAAACACTTCATTAAAAAATCTACTTTTTAAATATCTTGTACGACATTTTTTCCGTTCATTGACTATATTAAAATTCCGAATCATTTGTAATGATAGCAGTTTACTTTCATCAATTAATGTAAATTGATTTAGATTTGATAATAAAACCAGTTCAAAGTGACAGAATTATGATCATTTTTTTTTAAATTGAAGAATATAAAAATATCTTATTAAGAAAAATTGATTTTTAACCTCTCTCTCTCTCTCTTTATATATATATATATATATATATATATATATATATATATATATATATATATATAAAGTATATATAAATATATATATAAGAGAAATTTATATAAATAAAATTGAAAAAAATTCTTTTTAAAAATAAATTATTAGAATTAATTCAAAAACCAAAAATAGAATACTTATATTGTGAATTTTTATTATTTTTATGTTCTAAATATTAATTAATTAATTAAAAAATTAATTTAATTGACAGTTCAATAAATATTCAATAAAATTTCTCTAGCAATTTGTGTTACTCTTTGATATCTATTTTTAATTGTGATTTATTTTTTATATCAATAAATTTTATAACAAAAAAGAAAACATGATAATGAAATAAATATTTTTTAAATTTAAAAATAAATCTAATTAATTAACATAATATTAAAAACTATATGATAATACAAATTAAAAAAATATATTTCTAACAAAAATGATTTGATATTAATTTGTGTTAGTTATTTACATTTTTTTTATATCGACATTTTTTTAAAAAGAAATATAGAAAATATAATATAATTATAAATTGAATCTCTTTTAAAAAAATTTAAAAAATAATTTATTAATTTAATATTGAAAACTATACAATAATAAAAATGAATACGAAATGCATTTCTAAAGAATCGATTTAATAATTTTACCATTAAATTCTATAATAATCAACTATTGAAAAAATCCTTTAACATAACATCATTCAACTTATTTTCTTATTTTACATAAGAATTACTTACATCTTCAAATAAGAATTCTCTTCTAACACACATTGAAAAAAAAACATCAAACCATCCGACGAAACATAAAGGCGTGAAAGAACAAACTGTGATAACTCTTTCAGCGACATTACGACGACGTATCTCAATTGGATGTTGAAAATAATAATGAAAAAAGTTCTTCTCGTATCTTACAACAAAACGATAGATCGGAAATATTCAATTCGACACGAAACATACGACACACGTTCAACGAATCCATCTTCATATTCTTATCATCCAATACATAGATAATGTGTGCATTTGAATATTTTTTTTATACTCGTATTCGTTTCGTGTAACTTGAATAAAGAGCGATTTATCCCACTCACAAGTTTAAGTGCATGGCTATATCATTATTTTACATGATTTGTTTACGATAATAAAACGACTAAAACTAGAATCAATCAAATGCATTTGTAAAACATGTGTAGTTGGATATTTACTTATTCTGTACATAGAATGGTTTGTTAAAGAAGGATTTTTAAAAGATATATATATATATATATATATATATATATATATATATATATATATATATATGTAAATAATCTATGAATGTATTTTCTATATGCATATATTATATGAATGTATTCTATTTTTAAACTTGTCAGAATCACTTCTAAACGTCGTAAATCAATACGTCGATGACATGAAACGAACGGTTTCCTGTTTTTTTTTCATCTCCTCTCCACATATCTATTTTGATAAGTAATTTTCATGGTTTATTGAACTCAGACTATATAAAATATGCATTTTTTTCAAACGTATCAATTAAACATAAAGTGTTTTGATAGTCGTTAAAATGACATCTTATTACGTCGTTTTCGTCACACCATATGTTTTCTTATACCGAAAAAAGTACTAAATTCCAATATAGATTTTTTCCAACACAAACTCCTTCACATACATTTTATATGTTTTTATTGACTGTTCAAGAATATTTATATGCTTGTCGGTTTTATGTTTACGAAATTTGAATGCGAAATGTTGATTTTTTTTCAAAAACAACACGTCAACGGTTTAAGTTTGTGAGATTAGTCCTAAACTTGTGTTTATGATTTATGGTACGACTGCCATAAAATAATTCTATACAAATTATGGATTAGGTATTATAAGTTTCACTTTTAAAATACAATAAAACAAAAAAATAGTATTTAAAATAATTACTAAACTGTCTGAAATTTTAAATTGTAATAAAAAGAAAATATTTTGCACACATTTATAATTTTATAAAAATAAACTCAATGACCTAATCATTAAATTTAGTATTAAATATATATTTGTCTAGAGAAAATAAATTATGATTCTTTATATCTTTTCAGCACTCAATGTCAAAATTAAATACATTTAACACATTTTATGTGTACATAAATATATACAAAAAATGTTTTATAAATAAATAATATTCGTTCATTTCAAGTTGATTTTGTACTACAAAAAGATTCATTTTAATTGTAAAATTCTAATACGTATATCAATATTACATATTCACAAAAAGGATGTAACCATTATTCCAAAAATAAATAAATACAGAATAAAATGTTTATCTTATGTTGACGTTACAAATGCAATTTTAACAAACCGTATGATTGATTTAGGAAATGTTCATATTAAATAAAGTTATTAATAAAAAAAATTAGTAATTAAATCATCAAATTTTAAAATAAAAATTGTAAAAATTAAATTAATATTATTTCAGATTTAAAAGAATGATGTGCATTTGAAAACAATTAAAATAATTAAAATGGGTAAAACAATAAATCAAGAATGGGTCAGGTATATAAAGTCTAAAGAACCTATTTCAATTGTATCAAAAAAAAAATACTCTTATTTTATACACGTTTACCAAAAAAATACAAAATAAAATGTTTATCTCATCTGGATATTGCAAATTACAAATGCAATTTAAACAAGCTACATTTTTACATAACAGATTTAAGAAATTTTCATATTAAATAAAGTTATTAATAAAGAAAACTTAATAATTCAGTTACCAAATTTTAAAATCAAATTTATAAAAACTTCATCAATACAATTATATATATTAAATAATAATGTGCATTTGAAAACAATTAAAAATATTAACAAGTATTAAAAAGGGGAGAACAATAAGTCAAATAAAAAAAACATACTAATATTCTGATTTTTTTTATTTTCATACTCTAAGTTCTAATTAATTAATTAAAAAAATCATTTCACTGTAGCAATTAAATAAATATTCAATAAAATTTCACTTGCAATTTATGTTAGTCATTAATATATATATTTAATTGTATTTTTTATTATATCAATAAATTTTTTAAAAAAAATATAACACGATTACAAATTACATGTTTTTTTTAATTTAATAACAAATCTAACTAATTTAGTATTCAAAATTATATGATAATAAAAATTAAACAATTTTTTGTATTCTTAAAAAAAGAAAGTTAATAATTTTACCATTAAATTCTATAATAATCAACTATTGAAAAAAATCTTTTACATACATCATTCAACTTATTTTTTTATTTTATATAAAATCTTCAATTAAAATTGGACTAAACGAATGCACTTTGTCAAACGAAATCGTGATGGTCATAGGAGTGAAATTGTGTTCCATCATTAATGCCATAGAATATGCTTAAAAATAAAAATAAAAAAAAATAACTAATTAATAAATACTTTTTGTTTTATTTCCATTTAAACTTCTGAAGCGCTTATTGGAAAACCCTATATAATATACACTAATTAATTAATTGAAATTTGATTTATATTCCACTTCAGTGCCATGAATAATTTTCAATTTCACAAAATAGTAAAAATAAAATTTGTACTGATTTCAGAAACTTTAAAAGCATCTTTATAAGCTGACAGAGCCACTTAACTGGTTATTGAAAAATGGCACATGGCAGATGTAAACTTTCCCACTGATTGATCATTAGTTTTTGGATTTAAAAAAAAGTATATATATATATATATATATATATATATATATATATATATATATATAAGATATATCTCCAAACGACTCTCAAACCTGCCATCTATATATAAAGAATAACGAAAGAACAAAGAATATATAACTCTCTATAGATACTAACGTGAGCAGATATTCCGTTCAACCACACCGTCTCGATAATGACACAAAATGATGATAGCGTAGGGAAAAAACGGGAATGAAAAAGAAACAATGCCACGACATAGAAATAAACGACGACCGAAATAAAAAAAGCGTCATAAAACAGAAAACGTAACGTACGACAAATCCGAAAGAACGTCGAAGAGAAACGAACCGTTTTATTCGCATTTTAGCACAAGAGATATGATTATTATTATTATTATATAGAGCACACGACGACGATATGGTATTTACAAGGTATATACGCGTTCAGTTCGAAATAATGTCGATACAAATATAAATATAAATGGAATTCGTACAATGTGTTGTTCTAATAAAGCGGAGTGTTATGAAAATGGTGACTTTTTTGTTTCGTCATTACATCAAGTTTTGCTCGGAACGGTTCTAAAAATATGTATATGAATTTGTATTCTTGACTGTATATGTGTGAGTAATAACAATACAAGTTTTTCGTATGTACAACAAATGTCATTACAACATTTGAAATTATATTTATCTGTTGCAAAATATGTGGATATAAATTTAGTTGTAGATAACAGAAGAATTCGAGAGGTGTGTTGTACGAATGAAACCCACGATACATTTTTGCCTGTCGATCTAACATAGATATAATTAATTATCCGGATCGATAAATAATAAATAAGAACGAGTTATCACCATTTGTTCATTTGTACCTACATACATCTATATTTATATTAAGATATTATATATATATATATATATATATATATTCAGAATATAATCTATACAATGCAAAAATATTTTTTCAAGGGTAAACTTTGCTTATTTTTAAAAATCAAAATAATAAATATAACAATATTAACAGAGAAGATTTAAAAATCCAATATTCCTCATATTTTTTTTATTTTGTTAGATTAAACTGATTTATCAAACATATAATTAAACAATATTGCGTTATGTTATTATTAATTCCAATAACTGACATAAATTATAGACCTAACTTCAAATAGTTAACAAGGCAGAAGAACAAAGTAGTTTTTTTTTAAAAAAAACTTTGAAATAAAAAAAATCCAAACTAGAAGAAATACGCCAATGTTATAAACACACAATGTAAAAATATACACATTTGTTAAAGGAAATTTTCAGAGACAAAAAATATAACAGGATCATAAAAAAGTTGAATATAGGGTCATCCGAATGTGACGCCTAGATTTGTGTTTTATTAAAAAGAAACGTGTGTATAGTTTATTTTGTTTCTTTTTAATAAAACACAAATGTAGGAGTTACTTTTGGATGATCATATATTTAATAAGATGAAATAGTAAACTAATTATTATAGACATCACAGTTCATATTTTTGAATTCGATACTATTTTAAATACATTTTTTCTCGTATCTAAAAATACAGATATATATGTAAAAAAAATATAATTGTTTTAAATGAGTTCTTTATTACCAAATAACATTTTAACAAAATGAATTATCACCCCCAATACCACAATGTGTTACAAAGTGTTCAATAATCACTTATTGTTTACTTTATTGTTTATAATAATGGGCTAATGCGCATTTAGATGGCAGTGCCCTCATCGTCGGAGCTTTTCTATTATAAAGATTTTTTTATAAAAAAGGCTTTGATATCAAATATATTTTTGTCTTATTATAAAAAATTATAACAGAGATTCACATATTAAATATATTTGTTCTTATTATAAAAAAATTATAACAAAAAAACTCTGATACCAAATATATATTTTTCATTATTATTTATAAAAAATATATATAACAAAAAGATTGATATCAAATATATTCTTTTTCTTATTATATAAAAAAATACATAACAAAAAGTTCCTAGTGTCAAATATACTTTTTTTTATTATATAATTTTTATGTAACAAAAATCTCTAATATCAAATTTTATTTTTTTCTTATTATGTAAAAAAAAATTATAACAATAAGATCCTGTCATAAAATATATTTTTTCTTATTATAAAAAAAATAACAAAAAGATTCTGACATCACATTTTTTTTTCTTATATTTTTTTATAACAAAAAGAATTTGATATCAAATACATTTTTTTTTCTTATTACAAAAGAAATTTTTATAACAAAAAGGCTTTGATGATGATCGAAAGATACATTAGACCATTAATATCATAAAACACAAAATTAAATAAGCGATTGCTAAAGTTTTTACATATTTAAGTGTTGGGGGTGATAATTCATTTTTGTTAAAGTGAATTTGCAGTTTTAAAACAAACAATATCAAATAACATTTTGTTTAAAAAATCGCATTTTTTAACTTTCTGCCTGATTAACTAATTAATATTTTTTTATAATTGCCTTGAAGTACATATTTAATTTAAATTACAACTACTATTTCAAGCAACAAAAAATAAATAAATAATGAATTGAAAAAATACCTCATTTTGTAATAAATATTCAGTTTATTACATACTAATATACAATACTGGAGTAACATTTGAGAAAAACTGTACTAATTAAAGGTGAATTATGAAGTCTAGTTCATTATCTAAAGTACATATTTAAAATGTTATGTTTATTTATTGAATGTATATATTTAGAAATTATCTTATATGTATAAATACATATGAATGAAAAAAACTTCTTTTCATAGTTCCATCCTTTTCTTCTATACATTTAATATATTGAAGATTTCGGTATTAATTAGTACAAAAGACTCGAGAGAATAATTCATCAATGGAAATCAAGTACAATATGTGAACCGTCAGCACTCAAAACATCATTTATAGTCGACGTTGAAAATTGACAATTACTCTGTCTAGAATGTCAAGTATGATTGAGATGGCAACAGATGCAGTTTGTTCTCAATGCTTGAACAGTATCGATATTATTCGTACGTACATTGTGATTTAAATCAGCTGTATAGAATGTTTTTTAAAGGTTATTAACTAGAAATACCGTAGTAAAATATATTCATGAACGAACAAAGCGATTCTCTGAAGAAAAAATGAATATTGTATAGAAAACTGTAAATATAACGAAATGAAATATTGATTAAGTAAATATTTTTTAAAATAAAAAAATAATAAAATTAATTTTCGTCAATAAGACTTGTATGAATATTAAAAAAGTATTTTAATAAAAAAATATATACAGTAATTTTAATTATGATATTTTTTAATCTGCCTTACATAATACGAATTCACAAAAAAAATAAAACATAAATATTTTTATATATGAAAAATATAAACTGATTCTTCATAATAAATTAATTTAGAAATATAATTGAAACGAGAAAAATTTAAAATTCTTTTTTTCAATCTTTCCTTTCCTTTAATACGTATTTTAATTTTCAAAATGTATTTCGTATTCATTAAATGTTTTAATATTTTTAAAATATATCTCTTTTAATCTAAATTATAAACTAAATATTATCTCATGTTTTCATGTTTGAATTTTACTTTTCATCTACAATACTTTAAACTGTATTAATAACTGTGTGATCATAAAACGTGTAGGATAAAATAGATGTGGGATAATTCAATAAACTTCTGTATTGAAAGCAGATATGAGTCAGAAATTCAACTTGAAATCGTACAAACTAATTAAGAACTCAATACGTTAGCTACTAGGTTACAAACGCCTATACGGCTATTAATTTAAATCTACTTTTGTATTATTATTTTTCTTTATCTAAAATGTTCAATAAATTTAGCTAGTTTCTATCTGTGACTTTAATTTTTTTTCTGAAAAAATTAAAAGTATTAATTGAAATAAGTAGAGTTTTCTCAATTATACCAATGATGTGTTCATCAAATTCAGTAAAAACAATTGTCAAAATGTTAAAATGAGCTTAAAAAAAATTAAACATGCCTGTCATCAACTATCAAAATTCTGTAATTCTTATTGGAAAACCCTATATATATATATATATATATATATATATATATATATATATATATATATATATATATATATTCTATCAAGCTTAATTGAATATGAAAATAAATCAAAACATATATTAATCCTCCATTTTTAAATTTTACAGACAGACATGAATATTTGTTTTACTGATATGAAATTCAATTCGGAGAGAAAGTCATAAATAAAAGAATTATTACAAATGAATAAATTTATTGAGAAAAATTTTATTAACACACACACACACACACATATATATATATATATATATATATATATATATATATATATATATATATATATATATATATATATATACACACACACACACACACACACACACACAGAATCATGGTTTATTAATATTTAATTATTTCATATGCGAAAAATCTGGCAAGCGAAGAAACTGAAACCGAACCATCATCGCATAACTA
The DNA here is from genome assembly GCA_029203775.1 of Neoneuromus ignobilis. Classification (NCBI taxonomy): domain Eukaryota; kingdom Metazoa; phylum Arthropoda; class Insecta; order Megaloptera; family Corydalidae; genus Neoneuromus; species Neoneuromus ignobilis. The sequence goes on along the minus strand of CP092090.1, from coordinate 4,116,257 downwards.
ATTAGCACTACATAAAACTTTTTTACATTCATTATTCATATTCGCACAATTATTTTTAAAAACGTACATTGTTACGAAATGATGCACGAAAATCATATAAAAAATTAAAAAAATATAAGTTAAGTATGCCGAAGCAATGAGAGCGTAAAGTGTAACAAAAATTCACGTATTTTCTCTAAAACTCAGTTTATATGGATATCAGCAGAGATGATCTTATTTTACTTACAAGAACAATGTACAAAAAATAACTAAACGTTCATATTTTTTTAGCGAATAAATTAAATCTCCTACGCTAAAACAGTTCTGAAAGTGGATGAATTAATTTAACAAGTATATAAAAAAATTATGTTTTATAGCTACGTTTCCATTCTGGGAATTGAGTACTGCATTTTTGGAATATTTATTAATATATTTCTTTTTCATAATGACAACCTACACTGATATCCAATTCATTATAATGACAGTTTATGACACTTGGTAATAAATATGGTTGGTGTTAAATTAATATTATATATATATATATATATATAACTTTCATTAATGAAATGAAAATCTATAACGACGTTAATTGAATACGGTTGAAAATAAATCATAGGTTAATAGACTGCTTGTCTGTTTCGTTCAGAGGTCATAAACTGGATAAGGTGGGTGCTACGTCATTCTTCTACATATGGTCTGCTGCCTTGCGGGCTGGATTGATATTTAACAGTTGTAAATGAACAAAGAATAATATTAATAAATAAAGATGTTTATTATATATATATATATATATATATATATATATATATATATATACACGAGTAAAAAAAAACTGAAAAAAATATATAAAAATATTTTAATATAAAAAAATAACTTCTGAATTGAAAATATTGCATTTAAAAAATTAAAAATCCTAAACATACAAAATACGCAAACTAAAATAATTTTAAAAAAATGTTTCTTATATTTCGTTCAATGATTTCAAAAAATAAATTCCTGTGAAAAGAATAAATATTTATAGGAAATAACATTTCTGGAATACGCGTTTCATCGCACTTTCATTTTTCACTGTTTTCAAATAATAAAAAAAGGTCTTTACATTATATATATATATATATATATATATATATATATATATATATATAATAAATTGTCGTTCTTTCTGTATAATTTATTACATAGCTATATACAAAAATCGACACTCACGTCGCCATAATGTGCTAATATATTGACGTTATACGCAGAACAAAATGTGAAACAGAGATGTTTACTTAACTAATATAATACACCATACCCATTATATATATATATATATATATATATATATAAATTTTGGAACAATCTTCAACTCGATGTGAATTTACTGGAGTATTATTCCATAATAAAAATCTAATCAAACTCTTCTGTGTTTACTTACATTTTGAGAATAAAATAATCCATTAACTGTGAAACAATTGTGTTGGAAATAAAAGAGAATTTTCCACCTTTAACACAAACTTGGGAATTGTTAGTTAGCTTAATGAAACAAAGAAATTGAACAAAACATAAAAAGGAATAATTTCTTCCAATCAAATCACTCGTAAAAGTATACGAAAAGTAATATAAAAAAATAATATAGAATTTAAATACATACATATTGTCGTATTTTATTTGAAATGGTAAATATGAAAAATCTAATTTTAAAATTTTTACAAGAGAATTTAAAACTATGAGAAATAAGTAAATAAATCATTTATTTCTATGTTCATTAGATTATAATATATATAAATTGTCGAATTTCACTCCACTACTGTTTGTTATCCATTATGACAGGTTATAAAATAAACTACTTTTTTATTATTTAAAAATAATAATTGTGTTGTATTATGTAAACAAATATATTTCAATATTTCATTTAAAAAATCTGCATATATTTTAAATCCTTGCATAAAATAGTATTTTTGACTGATTTTTTTATTGTACTTCCAACCGAAAGAAACTAATTACAGTATATTTATAAAAATACTTCAACACAAATGAATCATTCATTCACAATATATAGGGTCATCCAAATATGACATCTAGATGTGTTTTATTAAAAATAAACATGTGTATATAGGGCGATGTATTATTTATTCTGTTCCTTTTCAATGAAATACAAATCTAGACGTCTCATTTGGTTGACCCTAAATAAAGATTTTATTAAAATGTCCAATAATCATTTCATTGTCAAACCACTAGGTTAAAAATATAAAGATATTTTAACCCTTAGTGACTAATAGTGGCCCTTTTACTTTTGGTATAAAAAATGAAAGTTAAAATTTGCACATAAATAAATCACTTTTATTAATATTATTTCTATTTTTATTATCACGAATTTTTGTTCTAAATTTAGTCAATCTTCATTCGTCTCATATATCATTAGAAAAAAAAGTTTCAACCGTTGAGGGTTAATAAAGCTCTCTGACAATAAATAGAAATGCGTATCAGATTCTAAACAAATAAAATGAACAATAAGTGATTATTAGACAATTTTATGAAATCATTTCATATTCATTTATGCTAAAGTGAATATGTTACATTATCAAAACATATAGTTATACAATTATATCAACATATCAATAGAACTATATTTCATTCAATGATTTTTTTATAAAAAAATTTCATTGGAATTTAAACAAACAACAAAATGGAGATTCAAAGTGATTTAAAAAAAACATAAATATGAAAAAAATACTGATTTACATTATTTAAAAAATAAATAATCAACAAAGATAATTAATTGCAAATGAAGTAAAATTAATATTCAATTTGTAATTGAATTCTATTTAATTAAATATTTCCTTGTTCTAATACATACATTTGTGTGTGTGTGTATTTATGTATAAAAACATATTTAAAAATATACATTTACTTCATATTCAAAACATTAAATACATAAACAACAAAAATAAAAATACTAAGAGTAAGAAAAAACATATATGAATAATTCATTCCATGTAGAATAAAAATAACTCGAATTCTACATTTTTTTAATTAAACACTTCTTTCATTTTTGTATTCTGGCATGACTTTGAATAAAAATTAATATTACGTATTATAAAAATTACACGAAAACGAATTTACCGTAAACGAAAAACTGTTCAAGAATACGAAATTCAATAGAATTAAATACAAACAGGAGAAAAAAGAAAACATAACAATAACTGTAAAAGATACTTTGAACAACGAATATCAGTTATGTGTTTAGCAACGACAAGACTGTCAGGAAATATCTTGCTGTTTAGGAAAAACTACTTCCAGGATGACAACAACGTAGCATGGAGTCGAAGTATATGGTTTCTAGAGGAATATTCTGACAATTTTATAGTCACAATTTAAACATATATATATATATATATATATATATATATATATATATATATATATATATATATATATATAAAGAAGTATACAACGCACATCTGTGTAAATGTATAAATGTATTTGTTGGCACAAATTCAAATTGCGTGAAGTTAACAGGTGACAGAAAACTGTTAAAGCAAACGTTCTGAAAATAGCACATCGGTATTACGTAAACACACACACATGTAACGTCGATATATCGCACATGTTTCCGCATGTCGCGAAACTGACCCATATAGATATCGGAAACATGTCCGTTCTGTACGACGACGACGATCGACGATGACGTCTAACATTTTTTTTTCTATTTCCATGTCCAACGAATTGTTTTACGAGCGTATCGTTCACAGGAAGATAAAAACATATCCACACACGCGACCGACATTAAATTTAAAAGAACGCGCATGCACGTCGTTCGAAACACCTGGAAATCGCAACCGAATCAATCCGGAACGATACTCATTCGTGTGTGTATGTATGTTTTGCAAAACGTGCATCTGTCGTCGTCGGACCGTGCAATTAAATGACAGGTCTCGGTGTCACACGTACCGATTTCTTTATGCGATCGAGTAAGATTAGTTTCGGATGAAATATGTTGTCGAAATGAAATGAAAAACTCGGTGAACCTTTTTTTTATTATTTTCTAGATCCGACCATCGTATATCTGTATAAACTAGGAACATATAATCTGATAAAAAGATTTAGAACGAATTTAGTCTGCAATGCATTCTTAATTAACGCATTTATTACGAAAAGTTTTCAACGTTGCAAAACAGTGCATTAAAACGGATTTCAACAACCCCTTTCTACAGTAATGTACCGATGTTAATAAACTTTTTAAGTACCAAATACATTAAACCGATTATATAAATTCCAGCACCCTTTTAGTACAAAGTTGAGGCATATATTTATACAGAAAATAATTTTCAGAAAAAATTCTATAAAAAATAAAATCAAATATTTCATCCAATCACATTTTTATCATTTTTTTTAAAAAATTAATATAATTAGTACTTATATATATTTAAAAAAGAATAAAATGATGAAATTTCAAAATTTTGTAAAACTGAAAAAATATGCATATAACACAAATAACATAAAATATGTTTAATAAAAAATAATATTTGCTGTATTTTAAAAAATGCAACAAAACAAACATTTTTTAAAAAATTATTTAAAGTCAAATGAGATAATTTGTATAAAAAATATTTATTTCTTTATAATATATTAAATTCTCTAATTTTATCCTCCAAAAGTTAACCGGAAAAATATGTTTACAAAATAATTATGAAATAATATGTTTAATAAAATCCTATTACCAATGATTTATAAATTGAACATTACCATTATTTATTACGACATTTACGAGAATAATTTACAAGCTTTTATACACAATGATTTGTTTATATTACAGAAATCAGTCTGCTGCTTGTAAAAAATCTTTATTCCTAATTCTGGTTATAATTTACTTCATTAATTCTTATAACAACCGAAAAAAAATTCTGAATGGTCTACAATATATAAATATTTCTTCGTAGAAATTTATGTTTTCCTCAAATATTTTCCTTCATTTTTTCGATATTAATTCATAGTTTTATATACATTATAAGAATAAAACAATATTTTAAAATCATATTTCATACCTACCGTTATTAAACAATAACAAAAAGGAATTTTCTAATCAAATTCAATGATTATATAAAATTCAAGTAAGAAATTTACTAACAACGTTTTAAAAATACTATTTAATTTTTCAATTTAAAACGAATTATTATATTAAATTTCAGTATGAATAAAACTGATCGTTTTTAATTTTTATATCTATAAAAATAATTTTTATCCTACTTAATCAACATCAAAATAAGATAAAAATACATATTAATATAATTCAATTTAATAAAATTTCCAAACGAAATAAAATATAATCTGCAAAATATTTCATTCATAGTACTAATTGTCAACATTAACATGAAACTATTTAATTATATAATTCTGCTGCAAAGACATTAACATGAATAGAAATTACAATTCTACACGAGAGACATAAGAATCGTTTAAGTTTATTTTTCTCTTAAGAAAATAAAACAGGAGAGGAGTGACAAAAAATTGTGTCATGTAAATATTTCTTAGGCAAAAACATATTCTCGATTTATTTATTACTAGTCCTGGAACAAACAAGAACATTCCACTCAAAAACAACAACATAAACAAAGACAGACATTTATACATCTACATCGATGCACAAAAAAAAGCGAACGATTAAAAACAGAACATCAAAACGGCTACCAACGAAATACGGTCGAAAGCGTGCCAACCAAAAAAATATATAACGCAAGAAAACAAAAACACTAAATGAAACTGAACAGCGGGATGGGGAAAAAAATATAGCGGCTCGATGCGGACGAACGACCACTGTACGGGTGCTATAAACAACATCGAACTGGCGACAACAGTGACAGATAAGAAATGACGAGGATACCTGAATGGTATCGCTTCTCGTTATGCGTAACGCGTCTTTGGGTGCGTCGGGCTCTCGTATGTTGACGCCCGCTGCCTCCACCGCCACCTCCGCCGCCACTAACGCCGCCTCCACCTCCTCCGCCACCGCTGCCAGCACCGACGCCGGCGCCCCCGACGCCATTGCCACCGACTGCCGGCGCGCCTGAACACGCCGCAGAAAACAGACAGTACGTGAAAGCACAGACTCACAGAAAAATCACACAAGATGACAAATATCAATGTATTTGTAAGTGTATGTGTGTATGTACATAAAATTGTATGTATGTGTGTGTACAAATTTGTGCTGCAGAACGATTTTCTCGGCTCCTTATAACAATGACGATAAAAATTCACAAGATGTCTTCATACAAAATTAACAAAGTTTAATAATTAAGTTTAATATACCATCAAACTTTTTTTTACAGATAACTTGAAATCTTTTTACGTCTTAAGAGTAACTCCTTTTAAGATCTGTTATCAGAAATTCGTACACGATTTTTTTTTTAAAAAAAATAACTAATTATAAAATTAATTATTTTCTGATAAAATAATATCCAGGCTTTTAAATTCTACAAACGAACACTCATTCCAACACCGCACGATTTTATAAGTATTCAATAATTACTTATTATTCACTTTATTCGCTAATAGGATTTTCGAATTTGTGGTATTGGGGCGAATGATTCGTTTGTGATAAAATAAATTCACTGCAATACCAAATCGAATATTTCCATTTTATTAACAATCGATTTTATTAAATAATGAACACAAACAGGCTCAATAAAATTCTTAAATCCTGATTGCTGTTCATGATAAATTTCTTGAATAAATTTTTACTACTGCCTCATTTCTAATCGTTTTTTCAATAGAAAGTAATCTAAATTCTAATGAAAATTATAATAATTTGACGACAGGTTTGATAAATTAGGCGGATAAGATAATCCATCAATTACTAAAAATATATGTTTTTCCCAACAACAACTACTATTAATTACAAAAATAGTTTCGTAGCAATTTACATATTATTCAAGATTGTTTCAAAGTTAGTAGAATAAAGTAATAAATGCAGAAATGAAATTTATTCATAGGTTATATCAATAATGGGAAACTAGTGATATGCGTGCTATACGATGACAAGGTTAGGTGATACATGATAAAATAGTAAGAGAACAAAATTTAATAATGTTGTAGACATATATATAACATATAAAAAATTATTTAATCAATTTAATCACCTCTAATTGTCGCAAAACCACATTTTTAATCAAAAAATTGTTTTAATTTTAATTTACAATGCTAGACATATTCTACGAAATAATATATTTGAAAAATTGATCGATATTAATTATTTTAAAAGATTTTTTTTTGATGAATTCCGTTTTAATTAAAAACAGTTTATGTAATTAATGCGGATATATATATATATATATATATATATATATATATATATATATATATACATATACATATATACACACACACACATATATATATATATACATGTCCTCAAATTGTATAAAAAAATAATAACATACGTCGAGTTTAAAATTAACAAGTTTATTTTTGTACTAATTTCATTACAGACAATGTCTTTTTTTAGGTTGACGTAATGTACTTTTTAAACTTAATTTATACTTCAGACCTTCAGAGACTGTTTCTGCTCATCACGCGATTATTAAAGTGTGACAGTAACTTTTCTGAATACAGTTTTAAAAATTATCAACAGTCGTAGAATTTTTCCATTTAGATGATTATACGCTTCATGTATTAAAGTTCAAAATATTAAAAAAAAATTCCAAAAAAATATCTTTATAACTCTTTTTGTCTTTAACAATTAACAAAAAAATATATATAAATATCATTATAAAAATCATTCGAGTGAAATCTTTAATCAAATTAACACCAGAAGATATCAAAGAGAGAGATTTTATAACATTCTAATAATAATAATAACATTGCCATCAAAATTTGAATTAAATTGTTATTATTATTAACAAAAAAATGAACAATAATTAGTTATTAAACATTTTTTAATAAATTATGAAATTGACGGTGATAATTTAATTTGATGAAGGTGAATTTGCCACATTTCCTATTTACGTAAATTGAATTCTTAGATACATCTTTATATAACGACAACGAAGTTAATTTCTTAGAAAAATTAAAGGAATTTGCATAAAATTATTGTACAAATTTTCCTATTTCATCTACTATTCGTAACTTAATTTGATAATTATAGGTTTTTATTTAAAAATAAATTTATATCATTACAATAAATGAAACTGCAATTTAAAAAATTATATAAAATATTTTAAAAAATACATACGCACTAAAAATATGTAATACATAAATATTTTTATAGAGACGAGATAGTTATAATTTCTCATAACTGAAATTATTGTAAAAAAATTCTAACTCATCTTTTATTTATAACTGGTTTTCGTAACAATTTAACAGAAATAAACAACACATTGTAAAAAATTCAAATTATAAACAATTATGAAAAACTAGCCACAGTAAATATAGAGGTAATTGGAATTATTTATTTTTTATACATTTTTCTACCTCGCTTATTATTTATAACTGATTTTAATAACTTTTAACAAAAAAAATCGAATTTACACTTAAAAAAAATCAAAATTCATATCAATGGAATAAATTAAATTGCAATTTTAAAAATATATTAGATTTAAATAATTACATAATTTTAAAAAATACAGAGAAAAATATAAATAATATTTATATAAAGACAAGATCATAATTTTTCGAATTAAAATTAATAAACAATTTTTTCTAATTCATCTCTTATTTACAACTGGTTTTAATAACATTTAAATAAAAAAAACTTACAAATTAATTCGAACTTAACTTCAAGTCGTAAACAATTTTGAAAAAATTTAATTACAATTTACTATGTAAGTAATTAAAATTTATTTATTAACAATATTTAATTTTTTACTAAATAATACGTCTAATTAAATAATAATAATAAAACGTGCTACTCTATAAGGAATTTTATATGAATGTCATTTTAAAAAATGATATCATCGTCGTCGATATACAAGAAATAAAGAAACTGATATGACTTGCAAATATAAAAAATAGATACATATATAACTACATAATATAATAAAAATAAATAATTATTTAAAGATAATAAAATCATTCCTTTATGAAAAAATAACTTCACGTTTTATAAACTTGTTTTGTAATTAATTCTTTGATTAAAAACCTCTGAGTCTTTACAATTTGCTACAATCGATTTAAAAATAATCCAAAATATTAGTTACTATTTATAAATTATCGTTTAATAAAAAAATATAACTCAAAAAATCTGAATTCAAGGTGTACTTTTAAAAACGTTTTAAATAGCAAACCATTAAGGAAAAAGTGTTATTTAATTTGATAATTACATGAAATCACATTGAACTGACAGTTAAAAAACAGATTAAAAAACTAATAATTATGTTATTATTTTCTAGGTACGTGTTTGATATTCCTTCAGACTAAATTAACTTTATTTTAATATGTAGATTAATAATGCAAGATGTATTTTTAGCAAAAAGAAAAAAATAATAATATTTAAATTCTTATGTTAATATATATATATATATATATATATATATATATATATATATATATATATATATGTATGTATGTATAGTTGATGATTTTTCGGATAAAAGAACTGCTTCCGACCCAGTGACTGGAAAAATCTCAATCCCACGGGAGAAAAAAAATATTCTTTGTAAGCTCATGCACGAAAATACAGTGGCATCGAGTCGTCCCTTGATAAAAAAACATTCAAAACGTATCTGAGCACGAAAAAGAAACCCCGTCTATCGTTGGATGTGTGTACGTATGCGTTTCGCACACGCGCCAACCGTTCAATATGAAAAATTCTGTACGCCTATCATAAATTCAAACTCGAGCAACAACATGTGCAAGAAGTTACATCCGTCATAACGTCACCCGCATTTCTTTCAAGCGGAAGCGAAACAACATGTGCGTGCACCTGTTTCGAGGATTCGCGTACAACTTCTGACGTACTGTTTGACTTATTTATGTTATAATGCGTGTGCTGTATGGGAAGATTGATTGATTGATTTATTGCGAACAGAAATGCACGAGTCAGAAAAGTTTCCGAATCTAAACTTTTTTCCCTGTTTACGACACGCGGTTGACATATCGATTCGTTTACATAATAATTTTCATTGGCTTTGTTGTTTTAAAACAGACTACAAGAAACCTTACATGGGATTGATTTCAAAAAAATAAACAAGGGTAAGAGAATAAACGACTTAATCAATACGTTATTTCCACTTAAAAAAAATCATGGCTAAAAATACCACTGTCAATCTCTACATTACTAAATACAGACAAATTAATTGAAAATTCAATACAGCGTTTTTATGATAATGGCATGGTTGTCGAAATGTACATAAAAGAATAAAGTAAACAATAAATATTATTGACACTTTCATAAAAATCCTGTGATTTTGAGATGAATATTCATTTGTACAAAAGTTGATTTTCTAAATTATTAGTCAGGAATAATTACTCATATAAGTAAGTTAAATATTTAGTTATAAACAAAAAGTGAACAATACATGATTATCGAACATTTCATAACCATTGTGTGTCAGAGATAAAAATTCATTTGTGTTAAAATAATTTCTCATTTTTAATAAATCAATAAATAAGAAAAAACAACTAAAATACACATATTTTTAAAAAAGTGGAAATGTTTAAGCATTTAAATTTGGAAGAAAATTAATATTAAATTTTTAATATACAATTAGAAAAAAATCACTTATGCTATGGTATTTAAAGATTAAGTTTATGCATTTTATACAAATCTATATAATAAAAAAATCATTAAATGCTAATAAGTAGATAAAAATTAATACTTTAATGACCATTTTATGAGCAAACTTACGAAAATATAAAAGAACATGGGTGGTGTTTTTTTTAAAAAATATAGAAATAAATGAATATAAGAATAAATAACACCCAGCAATGTGGACAAATAGTAAAACTTATTTTAAAAAAATATACTAGCTTACAAATCATTTTCATGGTAATTTTTAGCTAACAAATAAAAAAAACTTAAACATTCTACTTATTAAACAAATTTAACTTTACATTGCTTTCTTAATCTTTAAAATAAAATCCCAGCTCTGGAAATGAAATAAAAAAAGTTATTTCTTAATAAAACAACTAGACTTCAAAAATTTGTGGAAGCAATAAAAATAAAATAGTAAAGTTTAGTTTAATTTTGAAAAGGCATTTCTCTTAATATTTAAAATATATACGCGAGGAAAGTGTATCTTGTTATTTTGAAATATCAAAATTAATAAAATACATGACGTTAAAATAATGTAATCAAAAAATGATTTGTGGAAGCAATGAAAATAAAATAGTTATATTTGATTTCATTAAAAAAACGCATTTAGCTTAATATTTAATACGTAAGTAATGTATATACAAGAGTAAGTGTATACTTGTTATTTTAAAATATCAAAATCAGGAAAATACAAAATGTTAATAACGTAACTATGACAAAATTAGCTTTTTTAAATCTATCATTATTATTATATTAGTTTTATTATAAGCCATTACAAAATGTCTGAATTTGCTTTTTATTTTAAACGAGATTAAAATAACGCTACAAAGTAACACGTACAGTAGTAATTAAGATAGTACATCTCTTACGAATTACAGATAAATTGAGTTAAAAATAGAATATTTATTTCAATGAGGAAAAATATTTAAATTACACTGTTACGAAAATGTGAAGGTAAAAATCGAACAAAGTGAATATTGCAAAAACGTGCAGATGTTTTCTCCGTTTCGTCGAAACGAGAAATTCATTTATTAAAATTCAAAAAGAATGAAAACACCCACAACGCAAATAACTAGTTTCCTAGTATTATGAAACGAGATACACTCACTCATACATACATACATACATACACGTAATAATAATAATAATACTGACGTCAAAGAAATGACCGACCTTGACATTCGACCGGCACGGAATGTAAGTTTTTTTTCTTTATAAATGTTTTTTTCGCGTGCCAATCGAAAAACGATCTGCGCATCTGGTGCATGAAGGAGCGCACATTCCGAATTATTCAGTTACATTGCACCCTTAAGGTCTTCGACGCAACGAACGCAATTTTTGTGTTAAATTGAGCTTACAGTTTACACATACGTACACACGCGAACACGGGAACGTTTAATTGGATAACAGTAAAAATGTTCTTTTTTACAGTTCGTTCTCGTATCGTAAAAAGCATCTCTGATGCAAGGTGAACTCCACAGACAATATGTGTATTTAAATTTTATATGGCGATTCGAATGAATGAGTAAACTTGGAGAGATGTTTATAAAGCGTTATATGGTCAGTGTGTTAGTATTAATAAAACTATTAAATATTTATTACACAAATAAACTTGAACATATGGTATTTAAAAAAAATTACCAACATGTAAAAATATAGCGTTTTTTTTTAATCGAAAATAAACAGGATTTAACAAAAATATTTAATCCTTGAAACCTAAACAGTCTTTAAAGTTCGACTTGTTTTACTTATTTAATATGAAAAGATTTTTTGATATTACAAAATATAATTATATAGGATTTTTCAATAAGAATGTCAGGAATTTGACAATCATGGTGGTCATATGAGTGAAATTATATTCCTTCTTAAAAATAAAAAAAAAAAAATAATTAAATACTTTTTGTTTTATTTCAATTTAAACTTCTGAAGTGCTTATTGGAAACCCCTATTTATATTTTCATAAATTAGAATAAGTATTATATTTCATTTAACCAATATTAAAAAATATTTTTTTATTAGAATTAAATTTTATTTTCAATTTAAAATACAACACTACTAAAAAATCATTGATTTTTTCTTGAAAAAAAAAAATTTCACAAGTTGAAATATGTGACATTAAACATAGTTTATAATAAACTATTAATAGAAAAATACAAAGAGAAACTTTTGTAACATAAAAAATTAACAACGTAATTTTTAATTAATCAACTACTTTATTTATACAACAAATTTCAAATTATTAATTATTAAGCATGATTTTAATTGCAGTTCAGTGAATTTTACATAACAATTTTCTTAATAAAAAATGACAGTTCGTAGACTAAAAATCAAGTACATAAACTGACATGCTGACATACGACCACGTTACACTTTTCAGTTTTATTTTATGAATTTTTATATACAAAATGTTTTTTTATACCTGCCGTTTTTTTTTAAAAAAAAGCATTCTAACAAAATGACAAGATTTAAAAATAGTAAAAAGAATGGAAAGATAAATGCATGATGTTACATAGTGCCCTCATAATTTAATTATAATAATAAAATGTCACATATTTAGAATTAAATCAACTATTATGTTTCCAGGTCCAGTTTTGTACAAGTTATGTTTTTTATAACCAAATTATTATTATTTAAATGAAGATATTTCAAGATTAACTGAAACCAGTTTCTTGACACTGTGACATTAAAAATTTGCATGGTCGAACTCGTTAACCGATCCCAAGATTTATTTATGATCTCTTCAAACGACACGAGATGTTTTTATAAAATCTGTTTATTTATTTATATTTTTTTAATAAATAGTTGACTTCGTACAAATGCTACGATGTATTATGAATTAATTTATCTATGATCTACAAATATATATATATATATATATATATATATATATATATATATATATATATATATATATTTGTATTTGGAATGATAAAAAACAATCTGTAAGATTTTTCTAGTTCATCAACTCGAAAGTCGTAGATCTTGTTCTACAAAACTGAATAATTGAATCATCTTGGACGATTTAATTTATTTTCCAGAACGATATCTAATTATTAATATGACACTATTATATTAAAACAACGATATTTGTTCGATGTACAGAACTGCCTACATTTTGAAATTTGACCGATTTCTAATTTATATATTTAATTAATGTCAATTGAAGTAAATGATTCGATCGATCGATCAATTCGATACTTGTAACAAAGTATTTCGACATTTAATCTAGAAAGTGTACTGAAACTAGTTTTCTAATAAGCTCGAGATGAAAATAGTTACAGATTTTAATATTCAAAAATATGAAAATGTTTTATATTATATATAAAAGATGCGGAAAGAAATCAGTTTACATAAAACGCCGTCAGCGAATTTACAGAAATCCAAGTGAAACAATAATGAAATCAGGAAGGTTTTAGACGGAACGCTAACGTATAAAAATAAAATTCGATTACAGTAAACGTATTCAGCGATCTGTTAACGAGTTCAAATTGAGTTAAACTAAATTATCGACGGCGAGATACAATTTAGCCGGCGCGTACGGTCCGAGGAAATGTTACGATGTCAGTTTCGAAAAATTATCCCGATGTATCCTGTTTGTACGTCCGATTAGTCTTGTTTTATTTTTACAAGTCCGTTACACGTTTTACAAAACTATGCTCATTGTTTGTTGTTTTCATTTCCTGATCAACTCGACTGCGTCGTTATTCAAATTAACGTAACATTTCCCAATTAAAATGGTACAATTTGTTGAAAATTATTTTTCACCCAACTTTATATATATATATATATATATATATATATATATATATATATATACGTATAAGTAAAATCAGAAACATAGATACGACTACTGTACGACTCATAAGTATTAAAAAAATAAAAATATTTTTATTTGTAGTTGAACCAACCTTGTTAGTCAAATCATTGAATATAATTCTATAGCAGGTAATGAAAAACATAAATTTTCAAAAAAAGATATGCATAATAATTTCTTGTACTTATGAATCGAAAATTAGAACACTGCATGCAAAAATAACATAAAAACTTTTAAAAACCCAGCGAAATATGAAAAGGATAATATTAGGAATTTATAAATGCGATTAGAAAAACTATAATAGGATGTTAAAATATAAAAACACTCTTTTTAAATGGATGTTAGAATATATAAGGATAATTGATTTATTAGAGTAAGTAAAACTAATGAAATGGGAATGGGCAGAACAAATAGCAAGACGAGAAAATAACAGATGGACAAACATTTTGGAGTGGCGACCAAGAGACAAAAAGAGATTAAAAAAGAAACCCTATCAAATGATGTAAAGTAATGTGGAGACAAGGGATGGATGAAATTAATTACGGACAGAAAACAATGAAAAAAAATTAGAAAAACCATTAGGATGACTTAATGATATTCGATGAGGTTTTCGCCCAGCAGTGGGCTGATATATACAGGTGACCCTCGTATAACGCTGATGTTATTTTTTATGGAAATACCGCGTTATATAAATCAAGTTATACGAGAATAAGATCAATGGTAAAAGGTATTTGTTTTAATATAAATTCGCTATTTATAACTACATACAATATGGGCAGATATAAATTTAACGAAAATAAAATTTTAATTTCAAATCTAAAACTACAATTTTTTACTATAATTTGTAGACTGCTTTATTTAAGTATCGCTTTATACAAGGGTTACTTGTATATGTTTGTGTGTGTGTGTATATATATATATATATATATATATATATATATATATATATATATATATATATATATATAGGTGTTCCATCAGGAACGCATATTCATCATAGTTCAAAAAAAGATGTTTTAATTAAAAATTAAGTTATACGCTCCTAATGCGACAACCTACACATATAACAAAAATAAATTTATAATTTGAAAACAAAAATCTTTTTTAAAAAAAATAAATTTCACATATATCATTACTTTTGCAATATTTAACTTATTTTTTTAATAAAATGTATATATCAAAAAAATCATTTAATCTACTGTAGTATATCAAAAAAATGTATTTCTGAAAGTTGACAGCTCGAATAAATTTTAAGAAAAAAGTAACAGATTACAAAAATACATTTTTATCGTTTCCGGTTTAAAATGTATATTCAGAAATATTTTTTCTCAAAACGAAAAAAAACGTAAAACGATAATCTGTTGTAAGAATTTTTATTCATAATATTATTAAATATTAAAGAAAAAAATATTTTATTAAAAATAATACAACCTACACTATGTAGTATACTCGTATATAACCGAAAAATAATGAAAATCTCTTCTAATGAAATTATCTTAGGCAGAGACATCTCGTTGATATATTACCACAATTTGAATAAATCCTCAAGCTAAATTGTTTACATACAATCGAATAATGAACACTCGTGCTCTAAGAGCATTAGATGAAGATCCGTTTCTGTACACATATTATTCTATTCTGTTAAAATCGTATCAGGTTTAATCGTTTGATTTAAAAACAGTTCGTAGAAATACACATTCCGTTTATAATTGTTTTCAAATCCGAGATCACATTAAATTCAGATCTTATATAGAACGTATTTTAAGACATTTTCATTTTCTATACCTTTATATGATATATTTGTAGTGTTAGTAATATAGATCATACGTTATATTGACGACATTTTGACATTTTCATCGAATAATTTAAATATATAAGAAATCGTTGTAGTAAACAACACTATTTACAGTACTGAAGTTTAAAAAAATCTTTTTAACACAAATATATTTATAAATCACGCGAAATAATTAAACTAGTCTAGTTATTTACTGAATAAAATGAATATAAAATTTAAAAACAAATAATTTTACAAAAACGTTTCACAAAAATGATTAACAATAAGTACTTACAGTGGTGAGTAAAACTGGATACATGATTCGAATATTTTCGTTAGTATTAAAATATTTTATTATTAAAAACCAAATTAAATATTATTATTTCATATTTTTGTAGCTAATTTATTGAGTAACTTATTTAAAAAAAATCTTTCCAAAAATAAAATATATAACACAAAAAACATTCTAATCGTCAAAAAAACAATCTTATTTTTTAAACCACTGAAATTTTCTTCATTTTTTATACTTTTTATATACAATTAATTTAAATATTAAGAAAACACTTCGAATGTACTGCTCAGCTTTAATATAACTGACGACAAATTTAGTGACATCCATCAAATATAGAAAATGGGGAATTTTCTAAATAAAACAAGCACAATAGAAAACGTGCAAAAGGGAATAAATAAAGATTACAATTTTTTAATTTTTTAGAAACAAGTTACTATATTAGCAATAAAAATATGAAATAATAATATTTAATTTAGTTCCTGATAACAAAATATTTTATTACTAACGAAAATATTTAAATCATGTATTCAATTTTTCTCACCACTGTATACAAAATTTCAATCGAATAAATTTTGAATAAAAGTTTCACATGTCTTTTGAATGAACGATTGATATATCAATAACAAATATTTCTCATAAAAAATTTATTATTATTTTAAAATTATGTTTGTATAAAATGAATCTTTTTTCTAAATAAATCTTTTCAGTAAAAAAAAAACATATTGTAGATATTATTTTATTTATGAGAATAGCATAAAAATTTATATAAAAAGTATGTACGAATTTATCTTAATAGTTCGTCTTTTTACTCCAGTGAAATAAATACGTAGTAATTTATTTCACATTTTTCCGGAAATATATATGTAAGAGATAATCGTAAATTATATTTACAAAGCATTAGCGTTACAAAGCGGCAGCGAAAACGAATAGCGTAAAGCATCACTGCTCGATGAAAATAAGTCGACCGATGTCGTCAAATTAACGTCGACTCTATGACGAAAATAAACCACGTCACATTAAAGTAATGCGTCCGGAGTGTTTTTTCCCCTCCATATACAAAACATATTACACTTTCATCGAATTTTCCGTACTGTCCTGAAATATAGATCCGATCAACGTCTTAATGTTTTCTCATTTCATCTAAAGCACTCACTAAAAAGCTCGCAACTGTACACAAAACTAATTATATAGAAAAATCTATTTTACCTTGCGTCTGCTTGACGATGTACGGCGTCAGAAGTCTGGTCCGTTTCTTTTCATAGCCTTTTTGTGTGATATCGCCTGAAACAGAAAATGCGGTTTAATAAAAGATACGTATAAATTAGATAAATATTTGGGAAATGTCAATAGAGAGAACTGAATATTTATATCGGACTGATGGATGATGTGGGTAACTTTCAAGATAAAATAAAGTGATGAATAAAATATCAGATGGAGAATTGAGAGAAGTGAGTTTTCAGTATTTTTCGTTTGCTGGTACTCGGAATTTCTTAAATTGGAATTAAATATAGAACAGATCAATAAATTCAATTTAATATATAATTATTTTTGTACGAAATTAATTAAAAAGATAACGAAAATAAATTTTATATGCAAATAAATTACAAATGAAAATAATCCTTTAAATATTACAAATAATAATCTCCAACGCTTAATATATTTATGAATAATCTAGTACCTGGCAAATTATTAAACTTACTACCTAAAAATGTTATTTTATGATATGGTATTTTAATAAAAGTTGATTAAAACATAAAAAATAATTTTTAAAATTAAAAAAATACACACAAACTAGAAAAATATTTTTTCAGAGTCAGAAATGAAATAAAATGTAATGAAATAACTATAAAGATGATAAAAATATATTTAAAATTTTAAAAAATATATAAAAACTGATTTTTTTAAAAAAATTCAATAGGAAAATAAAATATAATGATATAATTAATAAAAGTTGATAAAAATGTAAAAAATAAATTTTAAAATCATTTTTTAATTTATTAATTAAATTAATCAGGAAATTTCAAGTACTAATTTTTATATACTTTTTGAATTTAAAAATTATTTTTTACATTTCTATCAAGTTTTATTAATTGTTTTATTATTGTACATGTTATTTTTCTATTGACGTTTAAAAAATATTTTTAGAGTTTTTATATATTTTTTGAAATTAAAATTTTTTTTTTTGGAATTTATTCTACTTTTGTTAATTATTTTATTATATTTTATATTTCTATTAGTTTTGATAAAATTTTTTGGAATTTTTATAATTTTAAAAATTAGTTCTTATATTTTTATCGATTTTTAAGAGTTGTATTTCTGTCTACTGCCCTCGAAAACTTGGAATGCACATTGGTGACTACTTTGAAAAATTTTAAAAACTAAGTGACATTTCTTTTTATTTTTTTTTTCATTTATACTATATAAGCTAATCATGTGAAATACATAAACAAAGACACAAAATCTTTTATTTATTAATCCCTATAGAACTTTACAGTAGTTTAATGATTTTTATTGAAATACAACTTTGCATAAAATAATACACACTTTTTACAGAATTCACTCCGAGTATCTGGTAGGTATATCAATAAAGCTTCCGATTACAAAGGGTTAAACAGCAATACCGATGAATTGCTGGATTTTCTAACTGATCTTTATTCTTTATTGTATTGGTAACAGTTTACCATAAAATTTATTCCACAAAATTTTATTAGCTAGAAAAATTGAGCTATCAAAGTGGAGAAAAGTTAAAAATACACAATTTAATAAAATATCTTAGATTTAACTATACAATTTTAATTATTTGAATTTATTTCTATACTAAAAATATTTTAAAGGATTATTTAAATTATTCAGACGAAGAAATTTATTTATAAAAATAGAAAAAGCCACATACTGCTTGTAATATTCATTAAATTTATTTCAAAAACTCGGATGTGTAAAAGATATACCATCTGATAAACAATTTGTATAAATTTTGGACTCGTATAATTTTTGACGACCTGTACTTAGCAATTAAATAACAAACGGTTGTCACTTGTGCTAGTACTTAAATTAAACTCTTTTGTAAAACCATGCGCATACAAGTTCAACATAATATCTGTGTATGTCACGGTCAGAGGTTAATTAGGCTGTTATTACAGCACGAACAATATATGTACGAAGAAAAAAAAATAAACAAAACTCGTTATTAAAACGTACGAATGTTTTATCTCGAGGATGTAGATCATTAAGATACGAGGCCCGCGATGAAATTAAATCTCGGAGATTTTCTGGTGCTTAAGCGCGTTAATGATAGGACGACACGAATTAGCTCGTTTGTAGTAATTCCCAGTGGCTTGGGAAACAGCGAAAGTGTTTCGACGCGGTTTCGTTTAAGTGTTTCAGTGTATGGTCGATTCTGTATAATGCTCTGGTCGAGTCGAGATTACAGTTCGAGTAGTTGGGACGAGATAAGCGTATTTGATTGAAGAACTCATCAGCGAGATAATCAGATACGTAGATAATTAGAAAGTTGCGAAATCTTTTTGATTGGAAGTGTAAAGAGCCATTTACCATGAAGAAGAATCTATCAAGTCGATGATAATGAACGTGATTGTTATTGTTGGAAAAACGATTGGGTTTGGAAATAATAACTAAGTATCCTTCATAGTATCCAATAACATTATGCTAATTACATTTTAACAGTATTCCTCATATTGTAAACGAGAAGCCGTTAAGAAAATTCAATAATATGGTTATTACTTTACAAGTTTCTGTTATTATAAACATAACACGTACAGAGAACTTTTTACATACATAAAAACGACGAATATAAACTTCTCGTAACAAAAAGATGATTGTTATTGCAATAATATTTAATTAAAAAAAATTATAATTTAATATAAAGTTGTTATTCTTAGACAAGAGGAGATTAATTTTTTAAATCAATTTTTAGTACTTTTTAATCAAAAAATTTAGAAGTTGTGAATTTCTTTTCGTATAAAAGACTTATATAACATATTTATAAAAGAAAACCAAAAATAATAGCATAAATTTTGTCATTTTTTTCTAATTTCTAGTTTGATGAATTATTATTTATTTATACAAAACGCTATATCTATTAAAATTATTGACAAGCTAATTTAATTCGTTTGTTGTAAAGATTTTTTTCTTATTTTAAATGAAGAATTTTTTATTTGTTTTAGAAAAAATAGTTTCACAATTTTTTATTACTTTTTTATGACACCCTTTTTTTCTTTCGCTTGTTCTATTTTTATTTCAGTGTCATTTTATCTAATCTCAGAAGTTATTTGTTATTTTTTTTGAGACAATTAAAACAGCATTAAAAATAGAATCAAATTTCGAAATACATTATATATGAAGAAATACAATAAAATATAAAGCATGTAAACATAAAACTAACTGAATTTCCTTCATTTTTTTATTTTTTTCCAATTTCATATGACGAATTATCATTTATTTATCTATTTTATTTATTTAAACAAAACAAATTATTGAAAAGCTGATTTAAATAGTTTGTTATGAAGATTTATTTTCTTAACACAGTTTCTTGTTTATGACATATTTTTATTTTTTGTTTGTTTGTTCTATTTTTATTTCAGTGACATTTTATCTGCTCTCAGAATTTATTTATTATATCTTTTTTAGACAATTTAAATAATATTAAAAATAGAACAAAATTTCTAAATACATTAATATATTAAGAAATACAATAAAATATAAAACATGTGAAGATAAAACTGACCAAATACATTTCCATATTTTTTTCTATTTTTACCAGCTTTGTTTGACAAATTATTATTTATTTATCCATTTTAATTCTTCAAATAAAACAAATTATTGACAAACTAATTTAAATGGTTTGTTGTAAAGATTTATTCTCTTCTTATTTTAAATGAACAATTTTTCATTTCCTTTAAAATAAATATTATATCTTAATTTCTCAATTTTTTATTACTTTTTTTTCTTTCACTTGATCTATTTTATCTGATATTAGGAGTTATTTATTATTTCTTTTTCAAACAATTTAATATTAAAAATAGAACCAAATTTCGAAATATATTAATATATGAAGAAATACAATAAAATATAAAACGTACAAAGATAAAACTGACCATGTATATTTTATAGAATACAATTAATACATTAATAACAGTTAAACCAGTTTACAGTATTATAAAGTTTAATTTATTCACATTTTTTAAAATGTAGATTTAAATCGCTAGAAAGGTTGTAATTGAATAACGTAATAAATGAGAAAATATCAATGTTGAAACGTATAAATGTTATAAAATACATAATGACTACGTTTGATGATTGTAAAGTTTGAATGATCATTAATCGATTAGTAATTGAATCGAATTAGAGAATGGCCTAAGGACGAGAATTGTTTCAGGGCGAAAAAATATCAATTGCGATTTATTAACGTGCACTTTTTTGATGAGTGAAACTGATTTCGCCTCAAGGTGATAGAGTTAAAAACCGACTACTTCCATAAATGTAACGTATGATATAATAATCATTTGTGACCTTCTCTCAGTTCATTAATTTTTGTTTGAATCACGGCGAACAAGACGATTCTATATAGATACGTAGATAAATAATTATTAAGTATAAAAAACGATTAATTAGTAGAAACAAACAACGTTCTTCTGCTATTAAAAACAAGTTCAAATTGCAAAATGTTTCTAGGACATATATAATAACAATAATTATTATCGTTAACAATGATAGAAAAAAGAAATTTGTTAACAACGTGTATATTATCTACGAATTAAATCGACCCGACAACACAACGTTTACGAAACATCAATTAAACATTACTGACCAAGCGAACGATCAGTTCCTCAAACAATAAAGAAGAAATATTTACATATACGTAATTTTCTAGTTTGCGAATTAATTAAACGCTGACGAGTTTATGTAATATTTTATAAAACAATTATGTACGACGAATTTGATATCTGCTCATTGTTACCTTTCGACAAGGTCGCCGACGACAGCTGCATTGCGTGTATAAGATTTCTTTCAGTTTCTTTTAATTTTATAATTATCATTGCGATTATCTACATTTGCTGACAATTATGAATTCCGGTAATAAGAGACGTATTCAATAAAAACATATAAACACATTGTAAATGTACATATATCAGGTACTTCGAAAAACTTTTGCTTTTCTTATATGAAGATATTTTTTTTTTAATATATTTTTAGTTCGAAGTAAATTCATTAATCAAAATATCAACCTTTAAATCTTAAATTTTATTGAGAAAAAAAACTTATCACTTCTTTTTTCAAATAACTGTCATTGTTAAATTGGTTCTTTCTCATATAGTTATCGAGATTGAGAAACAAATGGAAATATATTAATGACAGATCTGACAAATATGGTAAATGAGACATAATTTCCCATTCAAGTTCCATTATCTGGTTATAAATCTTCTTTGACACATGAGGTTGAGCGTCGTCCTCAAGAAACAGAACTTTCTTCCTGTTTTACCAATACTGGATGTTTTTTTTTAGAAATTCCTCCTGAATCCGATGAAATTGGTCACAGTAGATACTGGCAGTGACGATTTCTCACTCTTTAAGGAAACTTATGGTGAATGATTCATGCAGAAATCCACCAAATACATAAAAAAAATTCTCTCTATGTTAGTTCCATCTTTGGTGTTTAATAACCAATGATGAGACCTCTTTTAATTAGAGTATATGATGTCCATTTTCTATTTACTTATTTTCCATTTATTTCTCAGTTCAACCAGATGTGATTTTATGATTTCTTCACTTACATTAAATGCAGTAGTAAGTTTTCGTCAGGTAAATTTAGAATTTGTCTCATTTACTGCCCTGAAATCCCACTGATTTTAAATTTTTGGAACCAATTACGAGCAGTTTGTTCCTTTGCTGTATCTTCTTCGAATACCTTAAAAATTTTTCGACAAGGAACCAAATTTGAACTTGTATAATAAACACGCACAAGTAATATGTTTTTGTCCAGCCATATTAAATGAGTAAAAAAATACAGATGATGTTCACTGTTCAAAATTCTAGTTAATTACTATCATGTTATAAAAATTCCAAAAATTATGACTAATAAAAATCAATAAGAACTTTTCTAAGTACGTGATATAAATATATGTGTATGAAAATTCCTTTTTGAAAAATATTGAAGACGAAAAAATAATTCCATGATATTTAAAAAAGAAACGTTAAAATATATGAATGTATAAAATTACGATATAATTTAATTACAATTCATGTAAAAATATATTTAATGAAATTGAATACAGGAAAATTGAGAAACGTACAATTTATGTAATTGATGAACATAAAATTAAGCGGAAGAGTTATTAAAAAATACAAAGATAGACAACAATACAACATTGGGTTATTAAATGTGAAAGTCGATTTAATTTTATTCTACAAGATTAAAAAATAAAGCATTAATTTTTATAATAAATTTGTATACGAAATAAAAAATAAAGATAAATACATGAGTAAAAAACGAATATATAATTTCTCTTTCAGCATATTTTCAACATTTTATAACTTATTGTTGAGTTGTTATTATCCCAATCACTTTTCAAATTTTCTTCACCATGAAAATATGTAATGGTGTCTCGTCTTAATTGAAACTACTATTTACATATTAATTACATTTAATTAAACACTTCTATTTAAATGTTTCGTTGATAAATTTAATATAAATTACTTAACAGTATGCAATTGTGTGCTTCAATATTTACTTTTACACTCGAGAGTATTAATAAAAATGTTATTGCAATATTCAAATAATAAATCAATAACATATCAATATAATATTTATTTAAGTAATCGACATTCTAATTCGTTCCATCAGACAGACATAAAATAATAAAGTTCATTTTAAATAGTAATCATTGTACAAAAAATTTGTGAAATGGATATTTAATATATTTTTTTTTAAACAAATAAATTATATCACAAAAGCTAATAGATAACATTAAACCAAAATAAGAACTATAGTCTAGGTTTTCACGTGCAATTTTAGTATTTATGAACGTTTTATATTCATGCCCTTGTAATATGTTATAGATAACTAGTAAAAACTTGTTTGTGTTAATGCCCTGTTTTGTATTTATACCCTTATTTTACGCTATAGATCTGTAATAAAATCCATTTTATGTCAATGTTTCCGTTTATATTTTAACTACATAGTAACTGAACGATTACTTTTAATATAACTCATCCACTTGTACACTTAAACATCACAAATATACTCATTATCGTTTAAAACATCTACAAGTGGTAATTCAACTTTCTTTCTTCAACTTTTCGATGAAGAGAGAATTGTCTCTGACTATCATTCATACTAAATAGACGTGATAAAATTATTATATATACTGTGTTTTTTTTAAGTGTAATAGAACTTTTGATAGGGATTTAATTTAAAGTTTGATCGCGCTTAAAAAACACCTATATTTATTTTTTTAACATAACAATAATCGATAAATGTTTATAATCAATTTTTCAACATGTAATAGTTTATAAGAGACATTTAAAAAATAAATTATTTAAACAGTGAAATTAAAAAAAGTCTATTAACGTAATATAGCCTCATAATTCATTTCCGAGAATAGTAATTAAACTACTTTTAAAAATAATAAGTTTAGTTTCGAAAGTTGAACTTCCTAATATCTGATATTAAAAGAAATAAGTTTCGTGTATAAAAAAGTTCTTTTTCTCTATAATTATTATTTTTAATAATAAAACTATTGAATTATATATATTTGAAATATAATCGTTCTTTTTCTGATCATAAAAACTGTAACCTTTGAAATATATTACATAACAAAATTTCTTTATCTTTAGTAAAATCGAAAACGTTTACTTTTTATCCATTGTACGAATTATTCTTTATAAATGTAGAAAAATAAATTGCATTCAGAATTACAAATATAAACAATATTTCCTACGCAAAAAGTATATAAAACAATAAATGTTTATTGTCTTGACGATGAATCGTCTCCTCTATTTTATGATTTTTAAAAATAGCCATAAAACTATGTTAGTAGAATACAACATCGAAATGATCGAAGGGCAACGAAACGAACTGTTTAATTTAAAACACGAGGAAAAAAAACGAACGTATCGTTCGATAACCAGAATCGAGATCCAGTTCATTCGAGTTAACAATTCGGATTCCGAATGAGTGTATTGGTGAAGAACTGAACGAACATTCGAAAGAAACTTCTGTCCGATGTACAACAGTACCAGAACGTATGTTGAAAAGCGATCGTGTGAAACAATCAAGGAACGAAACGATAATTTTCGATGAGAAGAATGTAACTTGTTACATCTAACTATCGTTCGTCCGCCCGCCCGTCCATCCACCATCACATATTTTACGTTATTATTTGTGTTTGGACGTCGTTGTCTTTTTGTCCGTTGCTCCATAGACGAACAACAACAAGTTGCCGGAGGCTGCACGAACGAAGAAACAGGTTTTATTCGGAGATAAATATCGTTCGATACGTCCTCATCTCATCTGAACACTCTCTTCCATAAACAAAGCTCTCGCTCGAATGTTACACATTTCTCTATACGTTGCCTTTAATGAATCATTCATTCGATGTAAATTTATACGTTTTATGATGAAAAATCGAGTCAATTCTGAACGGTTTTAGAAGAACACGTGTACTATTCATATAATCACATATTCATATGGGTACATCTATACAATGCAACAGTATCTATTTGTAAACGAATACATAGAAGTACAAACAAGTAGCTATTGAAAAGTATCTTATTATTTATTTTTTAGTTACGAGCAAAGAATTCGTTTTGAAAGGAAGATCTGACATTGAGAAATGATAGGAACATCTCTGGGTGTAAAAAATAACAAGTAACAGTACAATGAAATTCGATCAAATCTTACAAAATTACAAACTTTATAAACGAGTACACAAACCGAATAAAAATATTTGACATTAAAAAAAATATGAATTCGAGAATTTAGAAGTCTTAAGAGGTCGTGATTAATCACAAGGTCGAAAAATTCAATTTTTGGATCTTGACATTTTTTATAAGTATAATATCTGGAAAATATTCCCTGAAAGTTTCAAATTACTTCGATTAAAATCGATGGAGATATAGGTTAATTATTTTTTTTTACAAATATTTGTGTATGTAAACTGGTTTTGAAACTTTAAACACGTTTTTCTAAAAATCGTATTTTCAAAATTGGTAACTAAAATATCTCAAAAACGGCTGCTTCGATTTATTTCAAATTTTGCAAGCTTATTATAAATACAAAAAACTAATTCTTGAACGGAGGATTTTTTCATTGCTTAGTTTTTTTTATTAACTAAAATCGAACGATTTTTTCATTGAAAATCGAAATTTTAAATTAAAATGTCCAAATCAATTTGTTACAAATTAATATTTCGAAAAACTGATCGTTTAAGGATTACATAATTTAATGTATAAAATACATAAATCTTCTTCATTTTTTGATTTCATACGATACAAATCTGACGTTCTTTTTCAGAAGATCTATGGGAGAATGACCATTTCTCTTTTATTTTTAAATATTTTTTATTGAAAAAAATTGTGTAAACTTTTTTTTAAATATACGTTTTTAGATACCCGAACATTTATTGAAAAACTTATAGTTCTTGAAAAAAATTCCAAGAGTCACGTTTTTTCGACCTCCTGATTGAACATGACCTCTTCTTAATATATGGTCATCCAAATGTGACGCCTAGATTTGTGTTTCATTCAAAAGAAACAAAAAACTATACACATATTTCTTTCTAATAAAACACAGTGTCACATTTGGTTGACTCTATACAAAAGAATCATTCGCTTCAACAACACAAGATTTATAAAAGTGTTCAGTTATTGAAAAGTTATTGAATTTTGGTTGATTAATTTTGTACAAAAGAATTTTTACATTGTCTAAACAAAAAATATTTTAGTAATTTTTTAATTGAAAATCTGGAAAATTTTAGTACAGAAAATCATTAAAAATATTTCTTTAATTTCATACCTGATATTTTTTTGAAAAATCCATTATAATAAATTAAGACAATTGATGTATATTTCCAGTAAAATGATCTTTTCTCAAAACGCAGTAATAATTTTTCTCGAAAACAGATACATTTTAATTTTTTTAAATACAATAACAAAAAATCACATCGATTAATTTAAAATCTGGAGTATAAAATTCTACTCATATCTTATTAATATTAAACTTTATTTTTATCTTTAAAAGCATTTAAAATTCAATTTATCTCTCGTAAAAGAATCTAATTAATATTCTAAATTATAATAAAACAATAACATTGAATAATCATTTATAAAAAAAACTTTTTATAATAATATAAAATTATTCAAAGAAATGGGTTGGTTTAAGCAAATATTTTCTTACAAATCTTGACATTGAAATCGTCGTATATTACAAACAACGACAATAAAATCATTTGCATGTTCATTTTGTAATATCAAAAATTATACAAACGTTTCAAGTAAATAAACACACGACGAATTGAAAAATCGCACTACCTGTTTTAAGAAATGAGAAAAATCAACAGATCATGTGTACATACTTAAAAAAAATTAAGCAATCTCTTCAATGTGCAGCAGATGGTGACTAATTGATATTTGTATTTTTATAATGAAATAACTAGAGTACAAATTTCACATACAGGACGATTGTCAACTACAATAACTAAATCTATCTGGTTTTAAAGTGTGTCATACAGTTATCGGTACAATCAGGCTGTATTATGATTTCTTTATATACTTCCTGGATCTTACGATCCGCCTGCAGCTATTCAAAAATAAATAAACAATAATTGACTTTGCAGATATCGGTCGAATGTTTCTCGTTATAATCTCACCTTTCTTTTTCTTCTTGCTCCTTCGAATGGACGATCGATTCGGATGTACGCTGCGTCTCGCTACATACGACACCGTACGCTTTTTCCCTAAATTGGACTTCCGTCTGTGTACCGGACGTTTCTTCGGTACAGGCGAAACGCCCAAAGGCACGCATTCGATATGACTATATCCGAAAATTTCACTATCGACGTCGTCGTCGTCGTCGTCATCCGTTGACGCGCAACTTGTATCTGTTGATTCCGCATGAAATCCTCGATGACGATTTGAACCCCGTGTTTCGACACGGACACATGAATCAGATGACGATGACACGTCACTGGACCTACGCTCGTTCAAAGGAAACAGATCACTCGTGTATTTCGTTTTATAGTTTGATCCGATATGTGGTACAAGAGTAATGCTATCTTTTTCGTTGTTTTGTCTGATACGGCCGAACATTTTAACAAATTCATTATTACACACCGTCGTTCCATTCAATCTGTCCGATTTTTTCGAATCGTCCGACGTACAAGTTAAAGACCGTGATTGATTCGTTCCATCAATCGACGGATCTGACGATATCGTCTCAGATTTATCTGTGGACGAGCGCTTTTCAGGCGGCACGAACATAATCGGATCAAAAATCAAATTAGTTTTAGATCTCGGAGTTCTATTTACAAATACCTGATAAAGATCATATTTCAACGATCCGTTCTTTTTACTTTTATTACACTTTTTATTCATCTTATCGTAATTCCTTTTAAAAGAATATCTCGCTTTACTGCGACGAAATTGTTCACGCGAAAACGGCGACGTCAACTTTTCTTGTATTTCGTTTAAAACCTCATTGTGATCCCTAACATCTGTCTCGGCGCGTGGTACATCTTTTACAATTACATCAGTCGTTGTTGTATGAATCTCCTCGACTGAATTATTTTCTTTAATAGACGTTTCAATTTGAAATTTATTAGGTGTAATACGTTCAGGTACAATCGGCGGCTCTTCATCCAAATTAGTTTCTAACAAAATAGGTGCATCTTTATATCCATGAAATCCATTATCGTACCATGACCTTTCGAGCGTACTTTCGACTGAATACTGAGCTGAATTCAATTCTGAAAAATGTTTCGAAGACAGTTCAAGAGTTCTAGCAGACATGACAGTCGGAGCATCCATCCAAATTCGACCTAAACTAATTGTTAAAGAACACATTTCATCTTCGGTAATTGCATCTCGAATGACACCGTTCGTTAACATATCGTGTCTATCCCCCTGTTCCGATTCCCTGAACACGTCCGACGTGTCATTGCTCCAGGGAAAAATCTCAATATCAGAATCGTAACTGTCGATACTCTTATCTAATGAAAAATCACTCTTGTTCACCGTCGACGTCTTCCACAGATTCGTTTGTTCACATTTAATCGTTTCAGGTCTCGTATCAATTATATTCGATCTGTTGTTATTCGAAACTGTCGATTCGTCCAGCGGTGGTAAATGATGCTCGAAAGCAGGGATATGAATGACAGTTTTATCCGACCGTATTTCTTTCTTGATATAATTCTCTTTTATCGCCTCGACATCCTCATAATTAATAAAATCTGAAATACTCTCCGGTATTTTTTTCTCCTCGATTATCTCTATCGGGTCTTTACGTATACTGTCGTTCGTATCGACCTGATACACGGGAGTAATCTTGTTATTGACTGGATTTTCTGGCTTGACAGTCGGTTCCGGTGGAACTGTGTCGTCTTGTAAAAGAGCCAACTGCTGCTTCTGACGTTTCTTTTTACCTCTATCTAGATAACTCCTACGTATCGAGATCCTCTTAAACGATTCGCTTCTCTTGAACGACGCTTCTTTCTCTTTTTTCTTTCGGCCGCCGCCCATAAGCCGACGTAAATTTTCGAACGACAGCGGCTTCATACTACAACGCTTTCTTTCACTTTTTTCTTTTGAAAAGATTCCCACGTACAAACGTTTACGAAATCGTCGATCTAATACATCAAACTTGTGTAAAGGTACATCGTGCGCCTGAATACGTACGTACGAAACGAATATCGTATTTAGGCGTAACAGTTCGAGATTAATATCTGAAATGATCGTGAATGGACGACGGCGAGGAGAAACAGCCAGCGCTCGGTTATTGTTCTAATGATCACCAGTTATGCACATATTTATACACATATTGTGTCGATTGGGAAATCAAAGACGGTAGTAGAGCTGTTTCAGACGATGTGGTTCGGCCGCACACACACACATTAACACAACAGAGCACAACGGCGCTCGTATCGATTTCATAATAAACGAACGAGCGTAGTGTAAATAAATAGAACTAGTACCGCACCTCGGTGAAAACATGTGGGCTTTTTTTGAAATTGTTATTGTATACAAATTTATGAAATGTGCACGCGCTTTTCAGTGTTAGCAAATCGACAGGGTCGACCAAACGTGCACCTTCTCTCACTCTATTGTTCCACTAATGTAATTCCACTACACACATAAAGGTTGTTAGCACAACGCACGGCTTTCAGTATTTATTAGGAACTGCACATAATGAATTATGAATTATACATTCATACACGTATATATAAATATGTACTTACGTGTACATAAACTATTATTATAGAATCTGTATAGATAACTGGCATCAATTTAAACTTGAATCTGTTTTATACTTCCTAGAAATTTAAATATTAATGTTTTTGCAACGCTGATTCAAATTATAATCGAAATTATTGAATAAAATTGAATAATTATATATATATATATATATATATATATATATATATATATAAACAGTTATTCAAACAAATATAAAATCACTTTAACGACTTCGTCTACCAAATTGAAGTTCGAAATAAAATTTTATTATATTTCTACATTTCATAATAGGTTTTGAAAAAAAAGAAGCATTTACTTTTTATTATTTGCAAAGAAATAAATGGAATTTTTATTCAAGCCTCCGCATCTCACACTCTATGTACAAATATAGACACATTTCAGTATTTGTCTCTACCATTAAAATGTGTTCTTCTTGAGTACTTTTAAAACATTTTTTTAAAAATAAAAGACTTATCTTTCAATCATTTTTTTGTTAATACGAATATGAAATTATATAAAACTTTATAAAAAAGTCCCGTTCGTATAGTCGTTACAAACGACTGCATAAAAAAGCTATTAAGATATATAATATACAATAAAACAATATTAAACTTTTTTTAATGTATTTAGATGTAGATTTTTATGATATATGAAAATAGGCTGTCATTTTTAAACAGTATTTTTTATATGTATTTTCTTGGATTCGTTTCGATCCACAGACGTATAACTTTTGAAACAAAGACTTGAATAATATGCGCTGTTGAAATTATTCAAATAAATTTTAAACTGAATTTGAATACTACATATCATAGCTTGTGGTTTTTTAATACATACTTGTTTGTTGGTTCACTCAACTATCAATTCCCAGAAAACAATAAATACACTTCTGATACAAGTACTGAATACTAAATTTTGAATAATGATCTTTTTAAGTACGGTTTTCTGAAATTTAATTCTACAAAAATTTATTTATACCTATTTTAATAATTATATATCTAACCTTGGATTAAAAAACAGTTTTATCAAAATGCACTCATAAAATAATTTCAGAAAACGATCAGATAATATTTTTAATTAAATTTATTCGACCTTAATGTTAATATTTTCCTTTTTTATTACACTGACAAGTCAAAAGAATTTATTAAATAACAGGTAAATCCCACAAAACATTCCTAATGTTTTTTCATCTTTTTCCGGGTAAATAAATTCTTACACAATGTTACATATAAACCACAGATGACATATTTTCGACTTTGGAGGTCGATTAACTGATTTTCATATTAAAAAAAATTACGAACAACATCTGGCGTTTCTACTAAACACGGATGTATGAAAAAAACAGTGTACCTACCGACTGTAAAAAATATGTTTCAGTGAAGAGCAACTGTATTATATTTTTCATAATCTCGAGAGAGAATTTTACTGACACATTAGTAAATAAACTATATAAATAAAAACTCCCAAGTGTTTATTCTATACGTAACACTCATACTTTTTTCTGTACATATTTTAACAAATTATACAAACGTCATGAATGTACATACATATCGTGTATATGAAAAGATATTTTTAGTTTTATACCTGTAAAGAATAATCTAAAACTATATTTGTTTTGTTCGTTTTAAGACGAGATTTTTGATTACATACAATGAATAACCGGATAGAAAATACATACGTGTCAATTGATGGGTCTAAAAAAACCCTTTACCAACCATTCACGGGCTAAAAGAGATTATTTAGAAAATGTTCAATAGATGTAATATGAACCAACGTATCCATTTACATATTTAGGATTAAAAAATCTATTTATTCGCTTCTCATTTTTTATATAAAAATTATGTAAAGATCTCTAAAAAAAGCTTTGATGTATATATTCAATAGTGCGGGTATACCTGTTTTCAAATCCTGTTTATTATATTTCTATTAAGATAAGTAATAAAATACAGCTTAGAAAATGACAGTCACATAAAGCTACAAATATATATATATATATATATATAAATGATTTTAAAATCACTACTACTTAAAAATTTAATCCTACATTACAAAAACTGACTGACTAAGTATAATTACTTAATTAGAATTTCTCTACAAAAATATGTATATTATGTAAAAATATGAAAAAATTGAGAAATATTTCATAATTATATATCATAAATGAATATTAATTAAAACAAATTTTGCACTTTCTTATAATTAATAAAACTTTATCTATTTTTATCTACATTTAATTCTTATATAAATTAATTTAAAATTGAAATTTTTACAAAAAATATTCCAAGAAACTTAAAACACAAATCGACATTGTTACAAAACTTATATGGATATGTAAATATAAACAGTAAGATTTTAATTCAGGCTAATGTCTCTAACAAGTTTAAATATGAATAAAAATAAATTAAATAAAAATTAACATGAATACTAAACAATTTAAATTGTTCATTTAAATAAAAATAATAATTATAGTGAGGTTGAAAATTATGAGATGGTTAAAAAAAAGTATATAATGAGCTAAACGACCTTGTCATAAAAAATGATTGCTTCTAAACTTGAAACATGTTTCGAATAAAAAACATTAATTCTTTTTTGGACTTACACCTGATGAAAATATTTATTTTGTAAATGACATTTTTTCTAATAGATTCAATTTGTATTTAAATTTCAATGCAGATATATATATATATATATATATATATATATATATATATATATATATATATGTATGATAAATTTAATTAATACTGGTTTATGTAACAGACATAAGACAATATGTTTCATCGAGACGAGAAAAGAAATGAAAAAATTGCGAAAGTCTACCTCTGTGTATACTTCACAATATTATAAAACATACTAATGTTTATAAACAGTCATAAAGTGTTTTACGACTAATCGTAAATGAAGTAAGATAAAAAAAATATAACTCCAACGGATAATACATTTATATATTTTTTTTAGAATGTCATAATCGAGTACTGAAAAGTGTGTCACAAGCATTACTGGAAAAACAACTATACTTATTAAATAGTGTATGATAAGAGAACCCTCTAAACAGTTATCTATACAAATTTCGATAATACGCCTTATATATACAGATGTATGTATGCTTTATCGTTTCCTCTACATATTCGGTACGACATGTCGGTAATACGGTCATCATACCTTTCGTAGAAACACAAACCCAAACATTATCACAACACACAGTTCACGAACACGTGATATGATTTTACACAAAAGCAACAATAACAATACAGGAAGTAAACAACTAACGTATCCATTTTTGTCGTTATTATAATGACAATTCGCCGACAACACGCACCGAAAACTAATCATACTAAAAGAATAACATTTATATATATATATATATATATATATATATATATATATATATATATATATATATATGTACGTATGTATGTATGTATGTATATACTTTTTAATGATCATACATCGACTAAAATTTTCATAGAACGTTTTAATGAACATAGAATCCGCACAACAACGACAACAACGCCGACGATGACATCAACGTCTTTTAAATATTTATGTAAATTGTATCCAATTTACACGCGTTAATACGTCGATATAAATGCAACAGAACGTCGAAATTAATGAATATTCAAATGAGTTTATTAAAACACTAATTGTTTATTCGTCGTCGGTGTCGTTTTCATAGTTCAGTACGTTCTCGTTGAAACAACACGGAAGATGTTTCGACACAGAACTGGACGAACGATTTTTTGGAGCACGGCTAAAGACACGGTCGTTGCGGTAACTACGACGGCCGTGTTTTTCACTTCTCTTCAACGAAGAACAAAGAATTATTTATGCATCGCACGACGTGCCCATTATTATAAATCCGTTTGTTTTACTACGACCGATGTGGATGATCGTACTCGTCCATCACTTTCATCGATTTTCACTATCACTTCAGTATTGTTCGAACCTCGCGAAGAAGTCGAAGACGTGCTCGACGGGAGGTACAAAAGTATATTTATACCGAACTATACTATACATAGATCCGTCAGTTCTTCGACTCGTTTGTTTATCCGAATTTTATACACGTGTATCGGATCAATGTAGATCGTTGTTCTTCTTGTGCAGTGTTTGGCCGCACGGACCGCACTGATGGCCGCGCACAGATTCACGCATCGCGCTCTCATGTGCCGCGATATTATTGCTCGCTATCGCCACAAGATACTGAGACTACTCTCTCGACCAACAACAACGGATCGCCCCACGCCCCACACAGAGAGCACGCTGGCTCGCCTTACATTTTCTGCTGACACGCCAGTCGCCGCTGAGGTGAATACCTGAGCACGGACAGATTGTGGCCGAAGCGGCAACGATATCTCCTCCTTCGTCTCGTTCTTATTATTCAACGACGACGACGACGATGCATCGCGTTATGTAAATCTGATCTTTTTTTTACTTCGTACAGCATCTGTGCGGATCGTTCGTTTCGAAACCGATTCGAAATTGAGTCGATTAATTTCAAATCACGAACGTTCTAACACATTGAAATATGTTATTACTTTTTTATACCAGTTTTCAAGCTTAACTTCGATATTGGTCGCCTGCTGGGTGTAAGAAGCAATGCATGCATTTTTTACGATTATAAATTTCTTGCAACAGGATTTTTTTTAATTAAAATGTTCTATCTTAACCGAACCGTCTAACGTTTTAATTAAATTGTTCACATCGTAAATATTTTTTTAAACATATTAAAAATTAAAAGTACACGGTATTAATTACCATATCTCTTTTTCCATTAAAATATTTATATATAATTAGAAAATAAACACTATTTCAACATAAATTCGTTCTTAAAAGATAAAAATAAATATAGTCATCCAAATGCAATGCCTAGGTGTGTGTTTCATTAAAAAGAACCAAAAGAAACTATACACATGTTTCTTTCTAATAAAATACACATCTAGGCGTCACATTTGGATAACTCTATATTTACTTATAAAAAACATAATCAATGTAAAAATAAGAATATACGTTTATAAAAAAAATGTTTATCACTTTAGTCATAAATTCAGCTATATATAAAAACAATAAATATTTATCTCTTTTTTAAACCACAAAACTTAATGAAAATATAAAAAAATATTTCATATCAAATAGAATAATTCTTGAAATTTTGATAAATAATTTTTATGAGAGCAAAGTACACTTCTTGTATATTTTTTTAGAAATATTTTAACAACACAGTTTATTTTAATCAATATAAAATCTTATGGTTATTATCTCGATTTTTTTAATAATTTATATAAACTACTTTTTATGGTTAATTACACTACTTAATCGTTATTATTCTAAAATTCAAACTGTTATATATTTGACTAAATTTTACACATATAAATATCCAAAAAAAATAGAAATTTAATGATATATTAAAGTATTTCAACGAATCACAAGATTTAAACTGTACTTTTTCGATAGAATAAGATTGATTTAAAAAAATCATTATTCAAATATATTGATTTCATAAATGATTTTTTATTTGTTCTTTATTTATTGTTAATAAATAAAAAAATCTAACATATATATATATATATATATATATATATATATATAATGAAATTATAACAGTATTTGAATTTTGCAAAATATTCCAGCAGCATGAATGCAACATTAAAATAAAGAATAGGTTTCGTGAATGTTAAAGTGCATATTATTGCACGCCACAAAATACAATAGCAACATTTAATAAATTAAAATTTGAAAGTAAATATCTATTAAATTACAATTGTCTATGTGTGATATAACATACAAAAATACCAACACAATTTACCGAAAACGATTCTTTTATATTTCTATTTCTCAAAATCCAACCGCAAAAATTCGTACAAAGTTATGTATAGAAAAACATTCAATACAAATTACAGAGAAGTGACATTTATTTGTACGACATTTCCAAGCGACTTTTTACTTCATTTTCAGTGTATATAATATAAAAACCACAAACTACGAAATACACACGAGTAAACAAATAGTACAAATAATTTATGATGAGAAAAAAATAGGTCAATCATTTATTTGTTCAGTCGCAAAAATCGTACAAACAACAGAAAAGATATATAAGTTTGTTTTTTATCATCCAGTTCGTTATATACATAAAAACGAAATAGGAGATCTGTCCGTAGTCGAAAAGAAATATTTAAGTACGTATGGAAATCGTTGATCTGTATCAAATGCATCGTCGAAACGTAATAGCATTACAATGCTATCTATAGAACGGGCGGACAGGTTTAGCGGGCTCGGTCATTGAATGCCTCCTCATCGGCACGACCTTCCCTCCTAAACATCCCACCGACAACGACACATACATAGAAACAAACATATGCAGGCAACAAAGGCCCGCCGGGCCGTCGAACGACATGACAGTGAAATGACAGGACCGTAATTGCATCCATATCTTTATTATACAAGTTGATCTCACGTTTTGCACAGTCATAAAACTGTAAACGAGATGTATGTAAAAGACGTGTATGAGAAACGGAAGACCGGTTTGACAAATCGACAGATCGAAATTCGGTCCGAGTAATTTTCAACGACCCTTTAAAAGTAATTTCGAGATATTTGATAATATTCATAGTTTTAATAAGATTCGAAAGTTCACTGAACTGCTTTTAATATTTTACTTATTTCAATAGTTGTGTATAATTTGTATAAACTAATTTTATGTTAATAAAAAATTAATCATCTTTTTTAAAAAAATCAAATCGATAAAATAAAAAAATATCAAACAGACCACAAGCATTTTTTTTAAAAAAAATCTAGTAGTAAAAATCAACTATAGGAAAATACTTGAATACAAATTACAAGATTATAAATAACAGTAAAAGTACCATTCATTGTTTAACTCTTCGAGGAATAAAAACATAAATTATATTTATTTATTACAGCCTTGTTAATTAACTCTCTTGTTAACTCTTTACTGCCAATTATCTTTTATTTGTTTATATATTTTTCTAAAACGTCATTCAATCAACATCAAAACAATTTTATTGACGAAATTTCGTAAATATTGTATAATTCAGATTTTTTAACCTCTGTAATATAAAAAAATTAGCGAACAGTTTTAACAAAATGAGATTGAAAAATTATTAAATTATTTTATTTATAATGAACAATTATATTTATATTACTAACTTAAAGTTATCTGTTTTAAAATATATTTTATTAAATGAAAAATAAAATAAAAATATTTCTGATTTAAAAAAGGACTAAAATCAATCACTTCTTTTAATTTCAAAAATTAACTGTAAAAAAAATAAACATTAACATTATTTTAAAGAATAATGTGTATTTTTTGTCAGTCATAATTAATTATGTAAAATACTATCAGAATTATTTTATTTTTTTAAAAAAATTACTTAAACTCAAAATAAAGATATATACACCTTATTAATTCCTTGTTTTTGTATAATAAATATTAAGTTTAATAACAGAAAATATATTATGAACATAGAAGTTAATTTAACAGTAAAATCGTCCAAAAAAAATCAAACAAAAGTTCAACACGTGTAATCCGTTATTATTAACATAAGTTTAATACAATAATAAACACATTTATATTTTTATAGATAACGAAAATTACATTCGTTTAATGATTACAAAAACAGTACGCTCTTATGAACTAATAACTTGATAAATTATAATCCGAAACGCTATTAAGAAGAACACGAAACCCGTTAACATAAACACAATAAAAATGTAAAGCATATTCATATATTGAAACGATAACAGAAATATTTTTCACTGAACCAAATAAGCTACCACAATACTCAATTATTTGAACCAATTACAGTGACCAACTGGCGTACATGTAACAGTATAAAAACATGTTTTTTGATATGAGAACGATTGTTAATTCAACGAGAAAATAACATTTCAAACGAAAATGACAATAATTGAAGGCTCGATTGTGTATCAACAAAATATGTCTGTTAATAGTTAGCGGTCAGTTTATTGGAGCCGTACGTTTGATATGTATTTTTCGTTTTTTTTTAAAAAAAATCTATAAATTTATACACATATACATTCCAATATATATATATATACATATATACATGTGTTAAAAAAGTTATTTAATTAATAGGAATTCAATTAACTCGTGAACTCATCTAAAAAAAATCTTTCAAATTATTTTCATTTACGTACGAAATCAAAAGTCCAAATTTATCAAATCTACTATGTAAAAAAACATGTAAAAAACCACACGCGGCGAAAGTGAACAGTCGAAGGGGGGCGTTAGAATGAGATCATGTCCCTCTATAAATTCTTCAGTTATGGGATACCTTTTTTTCGTGAACCAGTAAACGCGGTAATAAAATCAATAAATTTCTGTCGACGGCGAGCAAAACTATTTCATGTCGTTCTACAACGCCTACGTTCGATCAGATGGACCATCTAACACAATATTAGCCGTGTGTGAATTATCTAAATTGCCAAACATGTGTGACCGGTCTTTTTCCGAATATAGGGTAACTGTACGCAGTGTATGTTGTAAAATAATCACAACCTGACAGAGCGTTATTTATGCCTTGAGAGTAGTTTTTTTTATAAGCAAACTATTAATATAATTAGAAGAACTGTATTTCGTTATTTAATTGGGCAATAAACGTTATGTTCCGTGCAACATTCGCCAATGAATCAAGTTAAAGAACATTTGAAATTTTAAATTATCGAAATTAAATTCAGTACTGAAACTTGAATGACAGTTTAATATCAAATTATACTCAGCATTGTTCCTTACGAAAATAAATCTTACACTCCTAAAATATAACTTCTGC
Source organism: Neoneuromus ignobilis (assembly GCA_029203775.1). Lineage (NCBI taxonomy): Eukaryota > Metazoa > Arthropoda > Insecta > Megaloptera > Corydalidae > Neoneuromus > Neoneuromus ignobilis. The sequence continues at coordinate 4,076,399 of CP092090.1, read as the reverse complement.
CTACACAATTGAATATTTTAATATAATTGCAGATTAAATTTTTAACAAACATACAAATTTAAGTCACGTACATTAATATTTGACATTTGAAAAAAAATGTAATTTTAAAACTGAAAAATTATCAACTTATCAATATTCTTGTCTATATTATGACAAATTCACTTTCACACAATCGAATCACTCATCTCAATGTTATAAAAGAATTTATAATCACTTATTGTTCACTGCATTTACTGAAATGAATTTCTACATGCATGGATTATTATCAGATCCACATTTTAAAAATAGAATTTATTAAAATAAAAATTTAGAATTCACTTGTTGCAAGTTAAAACATTCAATAGTCACTTTTACAAAATGAATTATCACCCCCAACACCACAATATGTTATAACATTTTCGATAATAACTTATTGTTCACTTTGTTGTTTACAACAACAATCGATTAATGTGCATTTCGACAGCCATGCAATCATTGTCAGAACATTTCTGTTATAAAATCTAGACTAATTGTTTAAATCTGCTTATATAATGATTTGTGTTTTCTTTTTTATCTTTAACACAGCTGAATTATCACCACCAACACCATAATATGTTATAGTGTTCAATAATTACTTTATCGTTTATAAAAATAATGAACCAACTAACTTTTTCCAAAAGTCAACCACCAGTCAGAGATGGATTGAAAAAAGATAGAAAACACAAATTACTATATAAGTTCAGTTAAACAATTAGTCTAGATTTTATAACAAAAACACTCTGACGATGATGGCATTGCCATCGAACAATAAGTGATTATTGAACACTTTATAACATATTGTGGTATTAGGGGTGAAAATTCCTTTGTGTTAAATTCAACAGTTTATAAATAAGACAAAATTCACAATTACAGTCTTGCATTTTCATTGAATTCACTTTTATTAAAATTAATCATGCTATCCAAAAATATTAATTTATTAATGATTATTACACTTTGATATTGAATGAACAGTCGTTGAAATTTGCATTAACAAATAATGAGTACATGAGTGATTATTGAACATATTTTTTTGAGGTTACTAATTCATCTTTGTTCAAATAATTTCAATTTCTGTACATAATTAGACAATTTAATATTTCAAATATTTTTTTTATAAAAATTAAAATTAAATGTTTAAAATTCAATAAGTTGAAGGACAAACAATGAGTAAAAATTTGTGAATATGAAACAGCTATAATATTTATTACAAACTATAAAAAAATATGTACAGAAAATTCAAATCTTGTATATAAAAAAGTTATTTCAATGTAATTTATGAAAATAAAAAGATGAGTATTTTAATAGTTTCCAGTTAAAGGCATCGCCATTCATATCTACAACGGTAAATTTTACAATAATGGTAATAATTACTATCATATATCAATATATAAATTTAATAAAGATAAGTTGCATATACAATCAAAGTAAAAGAATATATGATTGATGAATTACAACGATATCATAATGTACAGACATTTATAAATGCAATAGGATTCTCTTTGTATAGAAGTTCTTAAGTAAATTCTACCACACGATGGTATCAGATAATTAAACAAATAAATTATTTCCGATCGTCTCAACAATCTTTAAACATTTCATTCTAATTGAATATCTTGTCGCCATTGTCGTGCGATGGATGAACTCTCCTGTAAACTATTCCGAGTATCAATTCTCTTGTCAATGGCTTCTTTATGTAAGACCTGCATTGAAAATGGTTATATGAAGAGAATGAAAACATAAATCTATATAGTGAGTACGTGGAAATATATCAGGTTTCGAACACGAAGATCAGACAGAGAACCGATGACATTTTGTCGTATCGTTAAAAATAACGATAATAAAAAAAGTTATACACGAGGAATCGTGTGTATGAGGACGACACCACTTCATCTAGTATTACTTATATTTGCACAACTGTATTGCAATGAATTCTATATAATATAAATATATAATATGCAACGAATCGCGGGCTGGTCCAACAGACGAAGAGTAATTTCGCATGTACGTTTATATTTGTGCGAGTGTGAAGAACAGACCAACATTTCCCTCTCGATTCATCGACAGAAGCAGAGAGATCAATGTCCGCGTATGCACACGGTTGGTCCGCTATCGACGTAGTCATCGTCATCCGAAGAACGATCGGACGGGCGTTCGTTTTCGTTCCAACGATGACTACGTTGTTTGCGTTGCGGTGGGGCAACGGACGGACGGACGGGATGCTGTAATAACGGAGAGACGTGCGATCTCGGTCTCGCTTGATCGTACTTCGTACCATTTCAACCGACAAATCGATGCCTGTTGTCCGTCTTTTTTATCAAACACGCTGATTTGTTTTGTGGTTTAGGATCGGCAGGTGTGTACGGGATTGACCTTGACAGATCAGGAGTGACGGTGCGCGATGTCCCGAAAAAAGTGACGTACGAAGATGACGATACGAAAAAAATAATCCACAAAGAATATAGTTCTGATTTTTTTCCTCTTGAGTACATCGATTCATTCAAGTGACTCTCGAATGTTTAATTGATCGTTTGAAATCGACTTTCTGATCATTTTTCATACAGTTTTTCAATTGAGATCTATCTAATCCAACCAATCACAATCAGAACATATTTTACGGTCGAATAGTTAATTTAATATATTCAAAATGAACTCGATGTAAATTGACTGGAATGTCAAGATTGGAAACAGTCGTGAGATAAATATAACTCGAATTTCGTAATACTTTGTCGAAGAATTATACATATAGTTCTTTAAACAAACAAATAAATCAATGTACTTTTGTATAAAAGATCATACGATAATGTCAGTACTTTTCTGGTTAAGTAAAATGTATGATATATTTGTTTTACACTCATTGAAATCTCTAAAGATAATTATTCGGAAATATTGAACTTAAACAGTACCTTTTTGAAGTAGCATATGTTTTAATTGTAAATATATATATATATATATATATATATATATATATATATATATATATATTGTTTGAATCCGCATTAAAAATTCAAAAACACTTATATAAACAATTATATTAAAACATTCATTTTTTAGTCAACATTTGTATTTTCATAAATACCAAAATGATATAATTTTGATTGTGCTAAAAAAACACTTAACGGTGATTATAAATGTGTTAGAGTGCACAACAAGTACAATCTTGCATTTTCATCGAATTTTTATTAAATTAAATTAATTTTTCAAAAAAATACTGATTAATTAATGATTGTTATTCAAAAACAGATTATTATTTACTTATAATTTTAAATAGTTTACAAAACAAATTTTCCTAAATAGAACTCCCATAGATAAACTTACAATATATCTAGATAAGATTAAATAAAAATTAAAAGTGATTTATTTCAGTATTAGTTAAAATATTTTTATGACTTTTTTAAATTACGGTAATTTTATTATAATTAATATAAACTCCAGTGTTTGTTTTGAAACTATGTCAAATTCACTTTAACATAATTGAATTTTCACCTCCAACACCACAATATGTTATAAAATATTTAATAAATGAAATGTGAACACTTTATAACATATTGTGGTGCTGGCAGGTGAATACCCATTTGTGTTAAAACGATATGAAAATGTTAAAGTCGCAATTAAAAGAGTTAAATGTCAAGAGGATCATTGAAAAAAACAATCAATATCAACGATTATAAAAACCATTTCTGCATATCCAGCTCAATTAAAAATAATTGATAAAATTGGCATGAAATGTTTTGATTAATAAAAATGCCTAATACTAATGATTTTTTTTGATCATGGTATTTTTACTATAAATTTGAAAAAATACATTGCATTAGAAAATAGAATTCGAAATTATTTTGGAAACTTTTATTTAATAAAAATTTATAATACTAACGATTCAAATAGGTTAATGAATAATCTTAATAAAAAATGGATTCAAATGATTTTTTGATTATGATATTTTTACTGTAAATTGAATTTAAAAAATACGTTGTATTACAAAATAGAGTTTGAAACTGTTTTATAAAGTTTTATGTAATATAAAATTATAAATGAATTATCACTCAGAAACCAGAAGATCATTCGTCAAAGACCTACATTATAGCTATCACTTTATAAATAATAAATAAATATTGAACACTTTTATATCTTGTGACATTGGGATTAATCATGACATGGAGTTATTCATTTATATAAAAATGAATTAGTCACAGTTTTACAAATGGAATTAAATAAAAATATCAGGTTAAAAATTCTGACAATTATTAAAAAAAGATATTGAATAGTTTTATTTCATTCTACCTTTGTATATAAATACTCAGAAATTATATATTATATCAAACATTAAAAAGACAAACATAAATTCAATTTTAATTCTGACAAGTTTATAATATTATAAAGAAACATATTGAATAGTTTTATTTTATTCTACTTCTATATATAAATATTTACAAATTACATTATTCATTAAAAAGACAAACATAAATTCAATTTTAAAACATAATTTATTAAAACACAGTCACTGACACGAAATTTTCGACCTAGCATTATAAGTATGTATCTATTTACGTACGTGTGTATACATAACAAAAGAAAATAATTTATTAAAAGAAAGAGTTGTACGCGATTAAAGATTTATACATATGTTTTTCTTGTTCTTTCACTTTCTGCTTGATATACAGTTATCGACTATAATAGACAATTACCTCATATATATTAATATATATATATATATATATATATATATATACATATATATACGTGTGTAAAATATTAAAAATATATATGAACGCAACGCAGTGCATACGAAAATGTTTAATAAACGACACAAAAAAAATCGCAAACGTGTGTTGTGTTTTTATTATAGCCACTCGTTTAAATTGCCCGCATGCATATGAACAATAAACGTCTCGGTATAAAATGTTAAAGAGACGTACAGTACTCGATGCTATCATATTTCACGCATTGTTGGATATCGCTTCAACCCGAGTATCTATCCTATCTGTCGTGCTCATGCCGGTTCCGCCATCGTGATACTCGCACAATTATGTGCTATTTACAATGTACGGACAAGTACGTACACGTAGCGGTTAAGTAAACCGTCGTTTTCGAGGAGTGATTATCGTGAGCCGTGCATAATACGTTGGAGACGACGACGAAGATGACTACGACGACGTCGACCATAAAACTCTATAACAGGATTTTTTCCGAAATGTTTTATTACCGGTTCGTGTTCTGTTCCGTTAATATACATCTCGTGTGACGTAGTTACAAGGGGGTACTTTAATGAAAAATAAATTTACATACATATACATAACTCTGTTTTATAATACAAACGAACGACTTGTCTATTACACTAATTAATAGTTTCCTCTAACAGAAAAAATAAAAACATTTTTTCACGTGTTCTTTTTTCTATCGTGTACGGAAAAAATGTATTCAAATTCATCAAATAATTGAATTTTATACATGTATGTAATTTTTTTTAAAACCATTATCTTCAGCAAGGTATTGAACTTCCTAGTACAACTAAATTCATACCAGTTTCTACAATACGCGCATACATAAATCAGCGCACATGAAAAGGTTCTTTGAAACTGATTACTGAAACAAATTCGATTTTTTTTTCAGAAAACCTCACAGTTCATCCATTATCTATAAATTCACTCTGACACCCATTGTGTCGCTGTTTACAGTAAAAAAAAAACCTCCTGACGTATCGCGATTTATGTTTCGAGTTTTACGATTTTCGAATCAAAATTCACCTTACCCTTGTCATTACCCTTTTTTACCTTTATACAAGCACACATATATGGATATCCGCCCTTATATATATATATATATATATATATATATATATATATATATATATATATATATATATAATTTTATTATTAATAACACGAAACATAAAAATAAAAAAAATCATTTCGCTCAAGGGTTCATTCCTCGCTATTCGAAAATGAGTATTTCGTCATATTGTCACGTTACACCCTTGACGAACTGGTAATAAAACATGTATATAAACATTTACCTTTGTTTTGATAAAAGGTGAAATGTAAAGAAGTACTTTTACGATGTAATTAAAAATCTAGTTGTGCGAGATCGGAACAATTCAACGTATAAAGGATTCATTATTTCAACGATGTACTTGTCTGTTGTAATTTTTATGACATATCAAATTAATTAATTTTATTTTATGTAAATTAAACTTGTAATACCTCCTGATGTATTACAATAAAAATTAAATATGATTTATCTACAAATATAAAAAAATATGTTTATTAAATCAAATAATCAGTTTTATTTTTTACTTCTCCACACTATAGAGTCATCCAAATGTATCGCCTAGATTTGTGTTTTATTAAAAAAAACTAATACTTGTTTCTCTATATACCACCCTATACACATGTTTCTTTTTAATAAAACACAAATCTAGATGTCACATTTGAATGACTATATATGATAAAAAAAAATAAGTAATTTTCGACCTTATTTGAAAATACATACCAAAAATGTGTTAAAATGTATTTAATAGTCCTAAAATTTTAGAGTATATTTAAATTATAAAAAGAAAAATGGATCAATGTACAATTATACAAAAATATCCACTTATTTTTACATAAATGAATTTTTCACTATAAAACTATTGTGATTTTGAAATGAATAATTATTTACTATGAAAATGAATTGAATAAAGTACCAAACGAATAATTCCAACTCATGTTTTTTCTATTTTAAAACGAATAAAAGTCGAAGACAAAATGAAAAGTCAAATCAATATTAAGTAAACATAAATAAATTATAAAAAACTCGTTATTTCTAAAAAAAAATAATAGAATTTAATTAAAATTAATTTTGAACAGAAAATAATTTTGTTAGCTTTTATCTTTATAGAAAAAATATGTTTGATTTTCTTCTTATAAATTATAAATTAATAACACCCTTGAATACATTTGTATAGGGTCATCCAAATGTGACGCCTAAATTTGTATTTCATTAAAAAGAAACGTGTATATAGTTTCTTTTTAATAAAACACAACTAGGGGTCACATCTGGATGACCCTATATAATAATTTTATTATTAATCTTAAATACCATCAAAATTAAATAATAGGCAAATGCCAATAATTACTTGTATTTTATTCGTTTCTCAGAAAGGACATAAAATAAGTAATAAAATATAATTATTAAGAATAGTGTTGATATTTATTTATTAAACAAGTCTCGGTTTCATTTTGATACTTCTTTTTGGACCCATGTATGCAAATAGTTAAATTAACTCCAGATTTTTTATTTTTTCAAAGCACGTTCAAAAAAATTGCGTATTCACTCGCCAGAATACTAAATAACAAATAGTTATATTGACATTTCCACCGATAAGAAATTACCTACATTATTTTGTACACAGGTCGACTGTTAATTTACATACATCAGTAATAAATTAAATCGATCTAAACGTACGTAATTTCGTATATATCTGTCTATTTTCATACTGGACGCATTAATGAAAATCACAAACGAAATGGTGGGTCGATCGAAATGGACGGCATTCCTCGGACGACGGAGTGACCAACCTTGACTTGTCCATGCCCAAATACATCTCTCTCCCATACACAGGCGTATCTGATTTTTTTCACTTACACTTTTTATTATAATGTCACTTTCGTGTAAAGACATAAACATAATTTCCTCTGCACACCAATTACGGACCGATTCGCCCACATGACTAGAGCACATGCACACTTACATACACATACAATAATCTCACTTGTACTTCTTTGTTCACTAGCACGGAGACAACAATTATGTCGACTCGTCTGCACATAGATGCATCGTGTGCATTTCATATTAATAAAGACAAGAACATTAACAACTTGTCTCACGTACCACCACATATATATATAAATGCATTTTAAAATTTCACTAGCTACTTTAAAAAGTTCAAACATTATATCTTTAATTTACAAATAATTTAGCAATTATAAAACAAATCATAATAAATAAATAAACAGTAACAATGATATGATATAATTTAACTCTGCTCTTAATTATTTAGAAAATTTATATTTCATATCTTGTGGTTTTTAATTACCACCTCCTCTTCGAAAATCTAAAAGCTTAAATTATTTTTAAAAAAAATCACAAGATTTAATAAAGATTTACTGTTTATTAAAATAATATATTTTTCAATCATAATAAATATATAGAAACGAAAAAAAACCCAACAAAAATCAATTTAATTTTGAAATAATTCCAATAAATAAAAATTCTAAGAAATGATCCACTGACCTACCACAGTTATTCTAGATTAGTAAATGAAATGATACAAAAAAGTCTTGGAATTGGAGACATTTCTTCAAAAAAGAAATTATGTCTGCACCACAATTCACTAAACCCACAACAAACGACTTCTCTAGTCTATAATTTACAAAATTTAGTTTTGGGTTAGTGACTACAGTGCATCGCGTGTTACTTACATCATATATAATTCACATGGAGGGAAAAAACACTCCATTTGTATAAAATAATCAGTCAAGCTAAACGTAATTTAGATCCATGATTCGTGTTTTTTAATGGACCTTTTTATACAGTCGAATCTCTTAGATTATTTCATTTCCTCAGCCACTTTAAACTGTCTTCCTTGGCATTTAGTTTACATACAAATCGACACAGTATATACAAATTAACAGGCTGGTGTTTGGTTTAATAAGGAAGTCATAAATTCTTCTAACAGAATACTTCTCTACAAGAACTGTAAGAAGAAAATATTTTTTTTAAAAAAAAAACGTTCGATATTTTTTAATATTCGATTTACTACTTGAAGTATTTTAAAATATTCTCAGTAATATCAGATAACTGACTAATTAACAATCATATCAATTATATAAAAATTGGAATTTGATATATAGATAATTGACTACTCAAATATAAAATTAAAAATGTTGATTATTTATCTCGTTAATTTTTATTAAATCTCAATATATTTTTTTATATAAAATTATTTATAAAAGTAACTTGTAATATTCTTTCTTTCCTTTTATTAACACATAAATATATTAAAATGTTTTTAAAAATAAATTATAAAACTAATAATTGAATTTAAATTTTAATTTTCAATATATTATTGGGTAATAGATTATGGAAGAAAAATCAAAAATAAATAATACTATTTTATAGAAAAAAAATCAAAAATCCACCCTAATATTTTATTTGAGAAAATTTTAAACACTATTTTTAGTACAGTTATTAACTCTTAGTTTCATATCCCAGCCTTTAAACAAAAAATAAAACTAACAAATTATTTCTATTATTAATTCTGGAATAAAATTTTGAAATTCTCAACATTGTAAACAAAAATTATGAGAAAATCGTTCTTGTTTAAAAATATTGAAAATTTTTAGAAATTTCGTATTTATCATATTATATAAATGGCATTATTAAAATGGGAAAATAAAATTATCTGTCAAATTTTTAAACCAATTTTCAAAGTACAAAGTACCAACACAGTTCCGCTTTCTAAAGTGATTTATAAACGTTGTAGTTTGAACTTAAATAATTTGTATAAAAAATTGTTGAAACAAAATTACATTCGTTACTCTACATATAATATTACGAATATTCTGTCTGAAAAATATACACTGGCATTATTTACAATTTTAATGAAATCTAAAACGTAGCAACCGACTGCAATTAATTAGTTAAATTAATCATAACAAAAATTATTCATAACATGCAGAGTACATTTATTTTTACGTAGTTGCATGTATTTCGAATGAGAATTTTAACTAGAAACGTATGTATTTTCGTATTCATTAAAGCATACGTTAATTGAACAAATTTTATGTTTTCACATAGGTACGACTATTTTTATTTTTTTAAAAAAAAGATGTATTTTTTTATAAAAAACACTAGTGTATACATACAATCGATTGATTGTAAATAAAATCAAATGATTTTACTTTATTTTCTCAAAATATCTTTTTGAAAATCAAACGTAGTTAATTGCATATTTTAATGATTGAATAACAATGGTTTATAACTGCTTATTATTATTATTGTAAGCAAATGAAGTACTGTTTTATAAATAAAATCAACGAACGACACGCTGTCTTCAATTGACAATAATCTAATGAATCGTTCACGAATAGCTCTAACCAATACCATAAAATATAATTAAATAGAATACCGAGAAAAAAATATACTTATTGATATTCGACACGAGTATCTCGAGTATTTCCGTTCGACAATATCATCATCGGTTTTGGACGAGCATCGTAAGAAAGGGATAGAATTAAAAGTTTTAAGATACTGACGAGACAGAGTATAGAGCATGAAGATAGACGACACGAAAATCGAACCAACGTTCGAAATGGCTATATGATATATAAGGCCACAAACACACACACACAAATATATATATATATATATATATATATATATATATATATATATATATATATATATGAGTTAAAATCGAACACGTATATTTTACAGGGGGTGAAAGAAAAAAACGAACCGACGAGTGAAAACTTTTGATTGCGTTTACGTTTAGTAAAAGCATCACGTTTCAAAAATACGGCCGAAGAGTGGAATATGATCAAAATAAAATAAAAAAAGGTCGCATGCCCGTTTCGAAATGTCACGTTCGTGCATCTCGTAAATTCTAATAAATATTCTAATAAATTTTTATCATCTCAGCCCGGTTCTTTTATAGGCAATTAAATATGATATTCGGAATAGAACTTACAAACATGAACAATAAATTGTATACGAATTAAAACGACTGGCAGAGACAATTTTCCATAAATAAAAAAATGTAGTCGCGTTGAAAAATGGAGATTATGAATTTTAGACAGAACTAATATAATAAAATGAACGATTTATTAATTTTGAGAAAAAAAATTATTTTATTACATCAAACTCTTTACATGCTAAGTAAATTAATTATTTAAAATTAAAATTGTTAAAAAAATAATAAACATATTTTAATGAATTTAACATTTTTTCTACCACCTAATTTAAATCCTAGAAATAACAAACATACTTGGAAAAACATAAAAAATAACTAGACTCCATGGAAATGTAGATAATAGTGATGGTCAACTGGACAGAGTTGTGGATAAAAAGGAACTTTTTGAAAAATATGAGAAAAAAAATTCTATTTTTTAAAAAATAATTAATTTAATAAATAATTAAATGTCAATATTAAAATGAAAATGAACAACAAATGACTGAAAAATATTTTTATAAAAATTTTATGGTACTGATTTCTTTATCAAAAAAATCTCTTGAAAAATAATCAAAGACTATTTTCCTGGAAAAAAATGTTTAGAACATACAAAAGACATTAAAAAAAATCTAGATTAATTTTGTATCTTCTAAACATTTTTTATAAGAAAACTAATTGTTATTATTTTTCAAATGATTAACTGTATTATTAAAATAAGATTCCATAAAGAACAGAATGAAAAAACAACACATTTGAATTTCTACAAACATGTAATTTAAATTTGACTCATTAAAGCAATTATCCGGATATTTATCACCGAATATCTCACTTAATATTATCACCATTGTATATCGATAACAGGAATCCAAATAGTGACCTTCGAACCCACATTAAACCATCGCACCTCTGACCTAAATCCGGAACTACTGAACATTTTTCATCAGCGACGACGACGCACGGACTATTCAATTCAAATGCAGCGAAGCGACGTTTAAAAAATTCATGTCGAATAATTAATGTTAATTTCGTCTATGTCGTAATTCGTTCGGTATTAATGTAATACGTAAAAGTCATTGAAATCGGGCGTGGCGGAAAAAACAATATTAATAGATATAATAACATATTAAAACGTATTTTACATATAAAAAGTTGCTTCGTAATTCAATTTCGACAAAATGCAAACTCACGTTAATAATCTCTCGTGTTCATAAATCATAGGAGAATCGAATGTTAAAATGCAATTAGCTTGTTGATTATTTTACAGGAAGTTGATGTCGACGTAATTAAAAAATAGTTAACAATTTTCGGACGATTCGAACAAAAAATCATACGATTTTTAAATTCGACGATTCGATTAGAATTCGTGACTGAAATCCAAACTTGACTTTAAACGAAACAAAAATATTTATTTAAAAAACATGCGTTTCGTACAGTTTTCGTGACTGAAACTTAAAATATTTTTATTAGATTCAAAGAGGTTATTAAAAATACACGTTGCTCACTTCAGTTCAGTTAACACATACTTATTAAAATGAACAGTTAATCTCTATTAACGTTTACGAAAAAATTTAAATACATACATAAATATAACAGATTAATTAACGACCAACAATAGAATACTCGAATACATTAATAAACATTAAATTTAATTGACATTTTTTCAGACATTCTTCTCTTTATATAATGGCTATTAATTGTTATTAAAAAGACCACATTTTTTTCTTTATTATCGGCATTTTTAAACTTGTCACATTTTTCAATAAATCATAAAGTAAAACTAACTTAAACGGTTTTTTTTTTGGACTGTTACTAATTTTATAACGTTTACAATAACCTCAATAAATCTTTTAGAACGTTGATTGAAAACCAAATAACCAACTGATTAGTTACGATTACTAAGTAGTTGAATATTCACAAAAATGTATATTTTGACAATGAACTGTCAATTTTTTACATTTTTTTTATTTCAATTGCTTTTTTAAGAATTTACACACACTTTATCCACATTAATTAATAAAATAACTATTAAACCGATGAAATTATTTTCAATGACAAGAAATAATTCATTATTTATAAACAGAATACCATTTATAACTTGTAATTGGATCTACTAAATCAGTAACATTTTTATTTGTCAACAGTGTGTATTATTGAAAAAATATATAAGACCTTAAATCAATGTATAGTCGATTAAATTCTATAAAAATTACTTAACACATTGCTCGTTAAATGATTTGACACTTTCATTGGTCACAAGAGTATTATTTTTTAGTAGACGATTAAATTTTGCTCTTTTTATGTTTCTTGTTTAACAAAACATTTTAATCAAGGAAGAATTTTAATATTTTGCACTTCATAATTTTCAACGTTATTAAGCTATCAAGTACCTCATTAAACAATGAGGTGTGGCCTATTTTCTTATCAATTATATATATATATATATATATATATATATATATATATATTGGATTCGTATATATGTACATGTGTGTGTATATCTGTTGTTTATATGCACATTTTAATTCATGTATAATAATACAAATTACATCATAAGATAATATGTGTATTTATAGATGAAACAACAAATCGGATTGTATTTAAAATACATATTGTATTCTATATTACTTTTCTCATATTTAAATTGTTATCAATTTAACAAGGAAACAATTATAATATTTATATTGTATATTAATTCAAATGCTATTATTGAATTTATTCAAATTTAATTAACATGTAAAATCATGTGTAAACAAAAAAGATGTTCGTTTATAAAATAGAACTTTGTATATATAACTAAATTCATACGCATATACACATATCTATTTATATATTTGTAAAACGTTAAATCTAGACTTGATAATTACTTTATTAATAAAAAAAATGTTGTAAAAAAATACATATTTATTGTTTGAGGTCTGTTGATATGAATGACTCATTCCAGTTAATTACTTGCGTGTATAACTAAAATAGTGAGATATTAATATTTGTATTTTTTTGTAAGTGTTTTGATAAATATATTTTTTTTAAAAAAAATATAAACTCTGTAGTATTGGAATTATATAAAATATTTTTAGTTATTTCCAGGTGTACAATATAAAAAAATTAGTTAATTATTCATATCCAATCAAATATATAAAATATAGGGTCATTCAAATATGACGCGTAGATTTGTGTTTTATTAAAAAGAAACATGTGTATAGTTTTATTTGTAATAAAACACAAATCTAGGCATCACATTTAGATGACCATATATATATATATATATATATATATATATATATATATATATATATATATATATATATATATATATATATATTCAGGATTATATGTAATAATTATATAAATATAAAATTAATTTCAGTCCCATAAAAAATTTACATGATTGATATTGGAATTTTTTAGTTAACTTAATGATCCTAACGGTAAGATAAGTCAATTTATGAAATTATAATTGATACATGATTTATAATCCTGTTATTTAAGATGATTACACTTTTCACTTTCTGATTTTACAGATTATTTATTACATCATTTAATAAAATTATCATATATATATATTTATGTGTATAAGAAATATATCTATAAAAAATCAATTTACGATTTATATCTGACACACATATGACAGTCTTCAATATATGAAAAAATATCTTTTGTATACGGACACCGCACAAAATGATGAAAACCAATTGGCGTCTGAGAATACAATACACATTCCACACGAAAAAGAACAGTCATACGATATCAATACTGTATTTTCGTACGAAAAAAATAATAATAAATAAATGAAACATTACATAAGTCTACTCGTGACAGTTCTATTAATGGAATTATGATGACAGATTGGTCGATTTTGGTGAACAAAAAAGAAGGAAAAATGTTTTTGTGTAGAAAATCGAACGCTCGCTTCAAAGTTCTACAGTGAGATGTTTCCGAACAGATGCAAAAAAAAGGAAAGAAAGAAATCGACGAGTTGGAATAAGAAAAGAATTGTACGCACCGCATTTGATGGAAGCTTTTAAACGCACTTTCCGAACACTTGTGTTTCATTTTATGTCGTTTTCCTAATGCATCGCGAATATAAAGTTAATTGCATGATACAACGACAGTCATTTGCATGCAAAGTAGGTAGAAATGCATACAAAATACGTTCGTAAATTCGGTAATCATTTGTATTTATAGCCACACTAATTTAACTTGCATAGGTTTTTTTTCCTTATATCGTTTGAATTTATTCTACTCTAATTTTTAAACAAATCTACAAGATTCTAACACAATGTTTTTTTTTATTCGAACAACAATATTTTACAACACAAATAAGTACATTGTTTGCTTTTTACAAGTACTTATTTCTATATGACAAATCGTTTCTTTAATAACTATAGCTGTAAACTAATATTCATATACGCAGTTCAATTTATCTATTATCGATTTATGACCATATAGTACTATTGTTCACAGTCTGAATTGTTTCCCTATCATTTCCTGTAGTCGTCGTAATTTACTAGTGAATTTGTATTATATTTAAATGACAATAATATTGTTCATATATATATATATATATATATATATATATATATATATATATATATATATATCAGTATTCCAGTATAAAATAAATAACTAAACAATAAACTGAAACACAAAGAACAATATAACAATGAACTAAAGTAATTAATAACATTTAGAAAATATATTTTTTACAAGTGACACATTTATTGTTCTTAAATCAATAAAAGTCATTTTATTTCTTAACAAGTTTCTTAT
Organism: Neoneuromus ignobilis; assembly: GCA_029203775.1. Lineage (NCBI taxonomy): Eukaryota > Metazoa > Arthropoda > Insecta > Megaloptera > Corydalidae > Neoneuromus > Neoneuromus ignobilis. The sequence goes on along the minus strand of CP092090.1, from coordinate 4,060,906 downwards.
CAAAAATATTTTAAAAATAGAATAATTTATTTCATTTCATTTATGTTAATCGAATTTCAATCATTGAAAAAAGAAGAATTTGCTGGTTACGAAATGATTTTTTGCTATAAATGTATTAATTTCACCATGAAGAATCGTTTTATGTAGAAAAAGTAAACATTTTCGAAATTTCATTTTTTGGTCCAATTTGGTTCATGAAAAAATCAAAATTTGCAAAATTACTAATTTTACTTTAAAATCAATCTGTATTGACTCCAAAAGGTATTTTATTATGAAACGTATAAAAATTAATGCATATTACCGGTTTTTATAAGAAAAAAAATTTGTTAGAAAATTAAAAATTAAAAAAAGTTTCTCTAAAACAAAAAAATAAAAATTTATTGATTACAAAATAAATTTTTACTACAAATATATTAATTTCATCATAAAGAATCGTTTTATGTAGAAAAAGTAAACATTTTCGAAATTTCATTTTTTGGTCCAAAAATAACCACGACCCATAGTATGGAAAATTTCATGAAAAAATCGAAATTTTCAAAATGGCTAGTTTTATTTCAAAATCAGTTAGTATTGACTCCAAAAGGTATTTTATTATTAAATGTATAAAAATTAATGCATATTACAGGTTTTTATAAGCAAAGCATTTTTTTAAAAAAATGAAAAATTAAAAACTTTGTCTGAAACAAAAAAAAATAAGAATTTGGTAATTACAAAATCAATTTTTACTATAAATATATTAATTTCATCATAAAGAATCGTTTTATGTAGAAAAAGTAAACATTTTCGAAATTTCATTTTTTGGTCCAAAAATAACCACGACCCATAGTATGGAAAATTTCATGAAAAAATCGAAATTTTCAAAATGGCTAGTTTTATTTCAAAATCAGTCAGTATTGACTCCAAAAGGTATTTTATTATCAAATATATAAAAATTAATGCATATTATCGATTTTTATAAAAAAAATAATAATTTTTATAAATATCGATTATCAGCTTACAAGCTTATTTTTTTTAAAAAAAAATGTACATACAAAATGTAATAACATATTAGAAAAAAAATGTATTCGATCTAATAATATCATTTAATAGATAAAAAAAAATATCAGGAAGGAGGACCACCAATGAAGAATGTCCAAGAAAATACCCATAGATAAATAAGAGAAAGAAGAAAATTTGTTGGAATGAACTGGAAAAACGTGGGATTGAATGGGTCGAAATAAAAAATTATTGAGAAAGGCTTTCATCCAGCAATGAATTAAAAAAGGATGATGATGATCAATTGACAAAAAAAGCGTTTTATATTTTAAACCCATTTTTCATCATGAATAACTGACATTCCTTTTAAATTTTATTCAATGAAATAAAAAAAAATCAAAATATTTTTTTGAAACAATAATCTAATTCAATGTTCAAAAATAATACAGTTGTATCAATGAAAAATATTAATATGGTAATGAATGTTCGAAATTTTTAATTAAATAAGAAGCCAAAGTTAATTCTATTTCATATATATTATTTTATATAAAACACTTTAAATATGGCCATCCATATGTGACGCCTAGATTCGTGTTTTATTTAAAAAAAACACAAAAACAAAAGAAACTATACATATATTTTCCTATACATGTGTTTCTTTTTAATAAAACACAAATTTAGGCGTCACATTTGGATGACCCTATATTTTCTCATACATTTTTATACAAACACCTATATAGAATTCTTAAAATTAAAAATACTTTTTAAATGAATTCTCTTTTATTAAATGTTCTTTGAAGAAAGTATTTGTTACTTCCATTTATGATATAATTGAATATTTGAAATTTTTCAAGTAGATGTGTATATATATATATATATATATATATATATATATATATATATATATATATATATATATATGCAAATAGAGAGAGAGAGAGAGAGAGAATTAAATTAATTTTAATAATATAATTCTTCTATTTAATATACCCATACTTTTATTTTTCAATTAAATCATTCCATTATAAAATCGAATTACTCCTCAATTCTTTAATATTGTATACATCGTTAGTGAATTCCCACAATAATAAATAACTTAATCCAATAACTGTCAAAAATATATTATTAAATGCAATTTATTTAACGTTACATCTATATAAGAGATATATGTGAAAAGTTTCAGCCCGAGTATTGAATATTTAATTAACGACACAATGCGTTCTATCCAATACATAGGAAAAGACTTTAACAAGACTCAAACTTAGTTCACGAATTCACGCCGAGGTAGCGTACGCTTACACTTTCTACAGGCGAAAGACGAACCGTGAACATATTGCTTTTTTTTGCAAATACGATATGTTAATTGTACCGTTCGTTAATTACATCATTAGCTACTATTAGCGACTATACAAACATGTACGAGTTCAAATACCGCGATGTATATATACGGTAAAGATTATTTTTAATACTAATAAAATGTACACAAGTTTACCCTGAAGGAAGTTCGTTAGTTAAATAACGAACGGAAAAAAACGAACTGTTAAAATAACTGGATCTTGATGAAACTGCAAATAGTAAAAATATGATAAAATCTAGCCATAAGTTACTCGTAGTAAAAAGAACAAACTGTCGTTGTTATTTATTTTGTAATAAGACCATCGGTCCGGCATTAACAAAAATAAATTAGTAGAATGAAGTTGTGCCAAAAATTATATTATTAGAAACGAAAAAAAAAGTTATCATAAACGTTTAGTATTGTACGTTTTTTTTTACAACTGAAATAAAACCAGAACCGATACAATGACTTGTAAATCCAGGCTAATAATATATCTCATCATTATTGAATATCTTTTTGTACATATTTATCTAGAATGAAATAATGAATCGTGCAATTTCTTACGATTGATATTATATATAAATTTTCAGATCGATTGAAATCGATACATAATAAGTGCACTGATAACTTCACAAACAATCGTTTTATTACACTAATCAAATGGAAAATTGATTCAAATTAACTTTAATCTTTTATTAAAGATTTTTCACTAGAAATACATTTTATCTTTAAAAAAGTAGTGTCTAGTTATTTTTTTTTTGCGAAAAAAATACAAACTGATTTTGCAATAGTTTATCTAATCGAAAATTAATCTAAGTTAAAAGAGAAGTATTTTTTTAATACAGCACAATTTTTTTAAAAAAATAATTAACTTTAGAACAATCACTTTTTAATAATATTTTATAAACTTATTTAAAAATGTTATTTTACATGAAATTCAATTCAGTGAGAAATTTACGTTAAAATATTTACTTTTTCATCAAATTTAATTATAAAATTATATTTGAGACAAATATGTTTTCACTGGAAATACATTTTAACTTTAGAAAAATATACAGACTTTGAAATTGAAATATTTATCTTATCGAAAATGAATTTGGAAAAGTTGGAAGATTTTTTTAATTGCAACCAATTTTTTTTAAAAAATGTTATTTACTTAGAACAGTCACTTTTATTAATATATTTATAAATGTATTGAATTTATATTCAGAAACTAATTTATAATAGAATTTTTATTTTATATGAAATAAAACATTCAATTCAATAAGAAATCTATTTTAAAACATTTACTTTTTCATCAGATTTAATTATGAAATTACATTTGAGACAAATATGTTTTCACTGGAAATATATTTTATATTTAAAAAGTGGCGTCTAGTTATTTTTTTTAGAAAAAAATATACTTTGAAATTGAAATATTTCATCTTACAGAAAATGAATATAAGCTGAACGAGAACTTTTTTAATTATAACTCATTTTTTTTAAAAAAAATATTATTTAGTTTAGTACAATCACTTTTCAATAATATATTTATATATGTACTAAACTGAAATTCAGAAACTTGTTTAGAATTTTTATTTTATATGAAATAAAACATTCAATTCAATAAGAAATCTATTTTAAAACATTTACTTTTTCATCAGATTTAATTATAAAATTATATTTGAGACAAATAGGTTATATGTATATAACGAAACATACTTTCATAATTAAAAAAAATATATATTTTTTTTAATCAAAACCAAGAAATGTATACAATCGTATATATTTGTTTATAAATTCAAACCAGTCTTGTTACTTTTCAAATTAATACAGAAAAAATATATCTTAATGCTAATGACCAATTTATAGAATTCTCTTTGTATAAATTCACAAGTGTTTCGGAAATGTAAGAACATAGAAATTAACATGTCAATTAAACCATCGTCGTTTTTAACGAAATTTACAATTTTTATTACCACTATCTATTATTATACTTCATTAAATATAACCTTGTAATTAAATACGTATTAATAAAACGATCTTAAATATTTAATTACTTGTCCGGTCACTAATATGTGTGCACACACAAATACGTTGTTTATGTACATCTGTGCACTTGTAAGGAAAACATATACATATTTAAAATTGGATATTATCCTAATGGGCATCGTTTCCTTCACAATGCCATCAACGTACGTTACACGTCGATGTGCTTGTATCTCACTGTACACATATATAAATATATTTATGTGCATGAACGTGTATTTTGTACAACGATGGTTGTGATTTACGATAATACAGATAGTTAATGACCGAAATGGAAATGTAACGAGGCTGCCATAAACATACACGTTAATTGCCTAAATGAACAATAAAAATATGACGACCTTTTTTTGGAACTAATGGAACGCGTCAGGTGTCGTATTGAAATCGAGTAGATACAATCAAGTACTTAATCTAAAGTAAACAAAAGGTCATTATTAATTACAAATATATATATATATATAATTCATAAACAAAGAAAGAAAAAAATTCGAAACAAAGAAGCATATACAAAGGTACTTAATAGGAAACCTTATAAACCTCAAGAATGAATTATTGTGCCTAGAGACTTAGGGTGATAATGAGTTTAAAAAATACATACACAATTAGATCTCTCTCTCTCTCTCTCTCTATATATATATATATATATATATATATATATATATATATATATATATATATGTATATAATTAGTATATATAGATATTTTTTAAGTATCAAAAAAATCAACGCTTAGTTGTATATTTAAATAACAGAAAAAAATTATAATTATAACATAAAGGTAGTTTACAAGAAACTATAATACATTATTGAATTAAAACTGATCAGCTAATTTAGCCTAAAGGCTTATGGAAATAATAATAATTTTCATATATGTACAGATATGTGTGTGTATATATGGATGTTTTTTTAAGCATGATAGAACTTTAAATTGTATCCCTATCTAAATTTTTATCTAACCTAAAAAAACATCTTTATATATATATATATATATATATATATATATATATATATATATATATACATACATGTGTGTGTATGTGTATATAAAGGTATGATAACGAATGAACTTTCTATAGTGATTCAATTTAAAGTTCTATCAGTCTTAAAAAACACAATAGAATGATCAAAATGAGACTAAAGGTTTTAGACGTATCTTTTATTCTTTACTAATATTTACTATCTTTCAGTCTCATTTGAGCACCTATATATGGGGAGGGGGATATATAGAGAAAGAGTCCTATCAGGAGCGCATAATACTCATCATCACTCAAAAAATAAAACATCATCGATCACCTAAAAAATATGCGTTATATTTAAAAATGCATATTTTTAAAAAGATAAAAATTTAAGTTAAGTGCTCCTGATGGATCACTTTATATATGATTTTTAAATTATACATTTAAACGATACAAAAAAATAATTTAATAATTATCCTTATTATTTCTCTTGGATTTTTCATTTCACAGAATATAATTTAACTAATTGACAAACAAAAAAAAGATATAAATAAAATATTTTTATTTTTTTTCGCTTGCATGGCCCAATAAAAATTAGTTCTTTACTTTCGTATGATTACATTTGATAAATTAATAATTGTAAAAAAATAAAATTCATTTAATAAAAAATGAACAAAAATATGTAGTAACTTTAAAAAAGATTTTTTTATCGAAAAAAAGTTCATTTATAAATAATAAAATCTTATCATTACTTACATTTCTCCCTGGAATAAAATCAAACAGAAATAAACTTTTCTGGAATTTTAATTTATTGATTTATAACTAGTAAAAAAATATTTTATAAAAATATTCTCAATTTTCTCACTTATAATAAAAAAGTCTTGAAATCGTTATTTTGTTTATAAAGATTTTTTTGTCAAAATTCAATTCATACAAAATCTTAACTAAAAATATATATAAAATTTAAATGCAACTCTGCAAACTTTCTTATATTGATTTTATACAAAGAAATAATTTCATTATTACACAGATTTGTAAAAAAATGCGGATTTTAACAGAAAACCATATTTTACTCGACCATAATATTTATTGTGGATAAATATAGACTCATATTACATCAGCAAAATAACCAACCGTGCGAATAAATACGTTTGAGTCTGCATTTTAATCTATGTCAATATCAATTGTATAAAAATATAGGTAAACATAACGATTCATTGTGGTGTAATTGCATGTATTGTCACCGCTGATCAATCTAAACGTATAAAGTAATTGATGAAGAAATATAAACGACAATCATTTGACGTTATGACATAAAAAAGCAATTGTATGTACACACAAAACCGTATGAAAACCAAATACATAATTGGATATTTTGTAACAAGGTTATCGATACCTTCAACAAAACACATAAATCAGAAAAAGTAACCTCTAGTATTGCATCGATACGAAACGTTTCCAGTTCAATAACTATGTAATTTAAACATAAAAAATATAAATAAATAAACAAACAACAAATTATATAAATAAAATAATTATATTTCTAATTAAAACAAATAATTTAATCGCAAGAAAGATCAAAACTTATACAAATGTTGTTTTATATCTGAACAACAAATCTCGAATTAAATACAACGACGAAACCATCAATTTATAAATATAGAAGTGAATAGCATAAATTAACCTTCAATAGTATATAAAATGTAAATATATTGTGTTCAATTTAATAATTACATAGTGGTCGTGTATTAATTTATAAAATAAACCCATTTATCTGCATGAAATATCAAAATTATTGCTCGTAAACGATCTGCAGTTCCATCTTCAATTTAATATTAAACGGCAAGGTTATCGACTGATTAAAATTTACAACCGGAAAAAATCAGTCGATATAACGCAACATTTACTTTTAATATAAATATTTGCAGCCATTTTAATATTCAAATCGTTGTTAATATACATAAATTTATAGACATTGAAAGATCTGAATTAATTGTTTGTTTATAAACCGCGTTCCATCTTATGGTTGTATATTTAATTAAATATTTTACAGCAAGGTTACAAACTCTTGAAATAAAAAACGAATGTATATTTTACAAAAAAATAAACAAATCGAACAGTTCTTTCAATACGAATGAATCAATTTGGTGGTTTAATCAATATTTCTTTGATATTAAAATCGCTTTGTATATGTTAATTCAAAGCATACACTGAATATTAAAAATGGAATGTAAATTTTAAAACGAAATTAAAAAACAAGATTATAAGCAATTTTCATGTAAAAATCAGTCGGTAGTTGAATCGAAATCTTTGATATTAATTTCATTTAATCACATAATTAATTTAGTTTAACAATTTCCCTAATTGATATTTTTAATAAAAATATAATATTCGAAAATCATTAAACGGAAATAACGAAATAAAATATCCATATGTATTAAAGAGCAATCACGTAAATCTAAATTAATAAGTTTTATACTGAAATCGAAATAAAACAGCGAGACATTGAAATGTAATTACGATTTGATAACTTTTGGACTTATTGGAAAACACTATAAATGAATGTAAACGTTTTTATTGGAAAAGTTTTTTTTATACGCTTCAATGTTCAAATGAAAAACTTTATTAATTTTTTCGCCGATATATAAAATCGTCTCACTTGCATTTTTTTCATTTCATTTACATAAATGTTTTTCTTTCAAAAAATATATTTAAATATTTTCTTCTATTAGTACTTTGAACAAAAATAAAACGAAACATATATAAAAATATCAGTATGATTTATTATTATTGTATTTTTATATCTTTTTTTCAATAAGCCTATTATCATCAAAAAAAAATCATTCTATAATTATTATTAAAAAAAATTTCATATAGATTTTCAAAGAACTTGAGGATTGAAAATGAAGCCCACTTCATTCTTATAAGTACTCAAGTTAAAAATAAATTTTCTGCAAAGAAAAAATATAAATTTATTTATTAAAATTACTGAGAATTTCTTACAAATACATCAAACACTCATACATTTATTTGATATAGGGTGTTTTTTAAACGTGATCTTTGCAGCCATATTTAAATCAAATCCTTATCAAAAGTTCTATCTAAAAAAACATAAATTATCATACCTTTATATATACATACATACACACACACATGTATATATATATAAAATATCTTTTTTAAGTTAGGTAAAATTTTCGACAGGGATTCAATTGAAAGTTCTATCAGGTTTAAAAAACACTATATAATCTAAATTAATTCATATATTAAATTAACATGTTATTATTATATTATTGTAAATTTTTAATTGTTCTTATTGTCTTAAAACATACCAAAAATATGTAATAAAACGCTAATTTTTATATTATAAATTAATATAAATTATCATACATAGATAAAAAATGATATATAAATTTCCAGATAAACTTGTGAATCGAGCATTAAAAATACAAAGCACATTATTATTATAAATAACTATAAAATTAACAACTACACTTTCTACAAATAAGAGACATAAATATGATTAATAAAATAAATTAGAATTTATTAATCATATATTTATTTCATAGAATCCTATACTGATTTATCTATGAAATACAAATTAATACAATTTACTGTTTATGAAACAGGAATATAAATTTCTAACAAACATACATAAATCCATTTAATGTATTCATAAATGAATTATTTTTAGAAAAAACATTTAAAGCTGATTCATGTACAAATATTCTCCTTAATAATGAATTGATGGTTTCAAAGAAATCATAAATAATCATGAAACGTTAACATATATCGACATTACTGTGAAAAGCAAATTGACGAAATGTATAACCGACTTCACAGTTTACGAAATTAAAATTTATACACAGAAATAAACACATCTCACGCACAATATTGTTTGTGTGTGTGTGTAATTTTTAAGTACAGACACGTAAGTATCGTACAATAATTTATAAAGTTAAGACTTCGTTTTCCAATCGTATTAATAATTTATATTTTTAGAAAAAAGAAACGCACGTGTATCATTTTCTTCTATTTTAATAATTTCTTAGATTCGTATTCGACCTTTTATATTTTAATTTAAAAAAGCATCCTTATTTATATACCATGCAAATGATAATGGAACAAAGAAAACGTGCCATAACATATAAATATGAAATAGTAAAGAGCATGTGCAAATTTATCAACAAGTATTGTTTAAGATTTTTTTTCATTCGAGCAATAACTTTCAAATAATTTTACGAGAGCACGTCTACATCTATTAAATTAATATTTTTTAAATGATATTCTTAAAAAATAGTTTGTTCACAAATTCATTATATATATATATATATATATATATATATATATATATATATATATAATTATGATTACATTAACATAAAATACTGTCATTTAAAATCAATTTAGTTTTTTTTTTCAGTATTAAATTACAATAAACGAATAAATTACGTCAAAACTTAATCTACTTAATGAGTTATTTAATTATTTATACTGGAATGCTAATGACTACATGCAAAAATAGCCTAAAATCTAAAACGATCAATCAATTAACCTTTCCCATAAAAATTCAACACCAAATAAGCGTTTTTCCGTACTAAAAACGCACACATGTTACGTATTCTCATAAAACAACATCCATTGGCGGAATTAATATGAGTAATGCCGACAATTACGAAAAATGATTAATCAGTCGAGTGATGAACTTTCTAATCAGACTTAGTTATTATAGTCGTAATGACATAGTCTCCGTTTATGTAGAATATTATAACAGTAATTTGTACTGTTGCAATAAAGGAAAAAATGTTGTTATTGATTAACTGAGTAATATTGAAATAATCAAAAAAATTGTGTAAATTGTTTAGAAGCAACAATCATGATCGTTCTTAACAAATGACTTCATTTCACTGTCAACGTTATTTCAATGGTTCGATAAATATTTTTTAATTTCATATTGTTTTTCTCTGAACTTTAAACACAAAAATACATTTATGTACATACAAACAATCATTTCTAAATTTTATTAATCCTTTTCTGGATATATTCTTCTTTAACAATTTTTTTCAAATTGAAAAAACGCATTATATATTTATATATATATATATATATATATATATATATATATATATATATATATATAGGAACTAGTAATTAAGAAAGTGGTTTAAGTCAAAAAAAATAAATGAAAAGAGTTTATTGCTAAATTCGTATGGCAATGATTTAAGTTATAATAAACGAAAACATTTTTTTTAAAAAAAAAGAAAAAGTAACAATTTTATTGAAACGATAATTTTTCGTGTGATAAAATTCGGTTTATTTTTATTTTAATAATTGTCTAAATCACTTTTTTTATAAATTTTATAAGTACTGTTAGATGATTAAATTAAATTTTGTAAATACTGTTATATCATCAGAAAAGGATGCAGGTAAATTATTAATATCGTAGAAAAGATTCATTTACAGTACATAGGATGGCCGAGGAAGATTTTTTTCAGTCAAAAAGTTAGAAAAATAAATTTCAAAACGAACAATAAATATTATTGGGAATCGTATTAATGGGTTACAAATATAATGGATAAGGGTTTTGAAAAAATCTCCCTATAAGATGTTTTATAAAACATCATTAGATGATAAAGTAGAATTTCATATTTTGGTCCTTACACACACAAAAAAAAATCTGTAATATATGGAAATAATTAATTATTGTCATTATAAAAAGATTTCAGACCAGTGATGAAAGAAAAATATAAAAATGTGATGAATTTGTTACCATATAGACCACCGATTTGTCGCAATTATTTTAAAGCTCTCAAGACATCACAAACTAAAAATTAAATGAAAAATTAAGCATAATTATAATTTTAAAAAATTAAAATTTATTTCGTTATTGATTTTTTTGAATAAAATCTATTACTTTTTAATATAAATCTTTTTTTAACTTTTCTATTAATTTTAAAATCTGTCTAAATTATATTAAATATTAAAAAAACATGATTTGTGACAATTTTACAATACACTACTCTCTCAAGACAACACAAACTACAAATGATATGGAAAATTAAACATAATTAAGAATAATTACAATTTTTAAACGTAAAAATTTATTTCGTTATTGATTTTTTTTAATAAAATCTATTACTTTTTAATATAAATCTTCTTTTGACTTTTTCATTAATTTTGAAAATTGTCTAAGTTATTTGAGATATTAAAAAAAAGTTGTCACAATTTTAAAATTACATAAAAGAATTATTTTTCAAAAATAAATACACTACTCTTTTTATTTGTCTTCACAGGAAAATATTTTTTTAATAATTCAAACAAAAAAATTAAAATATTTCAAAAACGAAAAATATATGACTTAAACCATTTTCATAATATATATATATATATATAATGAAAACAAATAAACTAGTAAACATAAAATTAATAACACAAACATATCTCTCCAAATTAAATAAATCTGCTCAACAAGCGATATTTATTTAAATTATTTTAAATCCCTAAGAAGTTCGGTCGTTCATTAAGTATTCCAGACGATTGCTTTCGTAATGAAGGATGACATATTACAAGTCTTGACGCGAATTTACAAGCCCGCGGACATCAAATTGTGCTGCAATGTTCTCAGTACGACATAAAACATCAGATTTTTAAACAATTTCATTTTTATTGGAATACCAAACAATATCTTTTGTAATACAACAATACATCAACGACTCATTTATTCTGAATAATTACAGAGTCGATATTTTTTTTAATAATTATCAAAAGATTATAAAATATACACGAACGATTGTTTCAGTTATCAACTGTACAGTAATATCCATTGAATTGTGATTATTTTTTAATATTATATATATATATATATATATATATATATATATATATATGAAATTACACACACATTAACACACGCACACAAAGAAACAACCTCGTTGTCCCAAGGCCGTCCAGATGACCGGTGTTTATACACATAACGCCAACGTATTTAACAGAAAACAATAACGAATTCGTACAGGGACGTGCAAATATATTTACAACATGATTCGTCTGAATTTCTCAACAAATTCGCAAAATGTTATTTAAAAAATAAAATAACTGTCTGACAAAAAAAAATAATTTCGAAAACAACTACGTATAAAATACATATAGACGTAAATAGAAAATGTATAATAGAATTTATTCTAAAATGTTCTAAAATATTACTAAAAAATTTGATTCAAGTTCCATATGTGTGTATTTTAAATAATTTTAAAATCCATACAACTATTATTCATAATTCTACGTAATCGGTTTATACGTAAGTAGGTTGTTTGTAATTTTCACTTTTGAATTATCGAGATAGATAATACCACAAAGTCTGACTCAGTCGATGATAACATCTCGATGATATACTGTAAATCATATATCGAATATCCATACAGAAAATTTTTATACATATAATTAATTTATCTTATTTGTACTACAATCACTCATACAGTTATTAATTTAACACCTGTAAAAAATACAGGATACGTGACGATACGATGTGAATAAATCATTTCAATTTTAATTACAATATTTTACAACGAATCAACTATTCTTATATAATATAAGTATTTATTAGAAATTCAATTATTTCTAATACTGTCGATGTAAATACGAATGGATACAAGTCGGCACGGTATGTTGATAATTAATACTTTTAGGAAACGTTTAAAATCCAACCATTTGAAAAAATAATCATGTACGCAATGCGTTAGAAAAAGAGGAAAGTTTGTGGTAATTTATTTTTTTATCAGGCAGATAAGCAACAAATTTGTATTTCCGGTTAATATTGAAATTTGTTCGATTCAATGGAAATTTATTGTAATAAAATCATGTACATATAATATATACATATATAGAATATTTTTTTAACTGTGATGCAACTTTAAATTGAATCCCTATTGAAAGTTCTAACTAAAAAAAAAAACACACTTTTGTATATATTCATGTGTATGTTTGTAATTTATAAAGGTATGATAAAGAGTATTTTTTTGATTAGATAGAACATTCGATAGGAATTCAATTTAAAGTTCTATCACGTTTAAAAAAACATCTCTCTATATATAATATGTACAAGTACGTTTAATGATATGATTTGATACACGAGTGTTCAAATGTAAACTATTTCATGTTCTCGAGGAAAAAAAATCTACATGTATATACAGTAACGAGTGTACATATAAACAAACTAAATGTCGAATGTGATGGCTTTATATTCACATAAAATGTAACACGGCGTTGAAACATTTGTCAATGGTTTACAGACATATAAATAAATTCACTTCTTCATTCACTATTCGTTAAGTGCTACACAATCTTTTATTGTGTCATTAAAAAAAATCCACACTGACGCATTTAAACGTTTTAATAGCTCCGATACAAGTTTTACAAATTTTCGTCGTTTTCCAGTACGTTGAACTGTTTATTTTTTACATTATTAACGATCACACATGCCTATATATAGTCGTGGGTTCTTTTTATTATCAATTATGCATAATACAATACATTATGTCTTGTGTGCGTTTTACACGGACGTGTAATGTTGATTTTTTTTCTTGTCCTATAAAACTAATGGTCGGTTTTAACCTTTATTTATATACAGAATCGTTTAAAGAAATGCACGCAATAAAATATCAGTTTTAACGATTTTGAACGGGGTAAATGCAACAATAAATGTTCTGTATAAATTCTATAAAGATAAGAAAAAAGTATACATAAAATCATTTTTAAAAAAAAAATTGTAGGATAATAAATTTTAAAATTTATTGGTTAATTGAGATACACTTCAATATTTTTATAAAAAATACAATCAATTATATATTCATATTTTTAACAAAAACGTTTTTTCAAACATGACAACACAAATTCAATGAAAAAATAAAATACCATACTAAAAAATTAAATCATGTAAAGAAACAAATTAAAATATTGTTCGCAAAAAAATTAATTTTAAATGTCAACCTTGAATTCTTAAAATAATATAAATAAAAAATATTAATAAATAAAAACATTTAAATAAATATTTTTAATGAAATTATTCTTAATTAACTTTTTATATTTAATTCGCTTAATATTTTAATTAAAAATAATTAATTTTTAATGAATTGAAGATGGCATTAAAATAAATTAACATACACTTAATTTTTAATATTTTTTAAAAAAAGAAATCAATAGAAAGTAAAATTAAAAATATTTGTAATTTACAAATACTGTCATAACATTTATAAAAATTAAAATTCACAAGAATATAAATAAAGAACAAACTGTTGAAAAAACTATATATAGAAATAAAAAAACCAATAAAATATACACAAACAATAACATTCATAAATTCTGAATATTAGTGTGAAAACGAACAACAATTTTAAATTTTAATTATTACAAAAAGTGAAAATAATTTCCCATTAGTTTTAAAAAAAAAACTAGTGGGAAATTATTTTAAACGACTTGAGAGTACAATAAAAAATAATATAAAACCACTCATATAATTTTTTAATTAAATTATTTATGCTACCTATGATAATAATCGAAATGATTATGTACATTTGTACTGATGATTTCGATGGACGAAAGGACGACAATCGAATTAAGTTCCTAGTGCTGACAATGAAGGCAATTGTGGCATTAATTAATTAATTAACGAGTTATAGTGTGGATGGATGTTGACGTATGTTGACCTGATTCCATTAAATACCTACGATAAAGTGTTTAAACTTAAAAAAAAAAGTTATTTTTAGTACGTTTTTTTTATACTTTCATTGCGAACATTTACTTTTCTTAAAATATACAATAAAATGAACATCACTTTTTTGCCAACCGACATTTTTTTTGTATATACAAACGTCTCGTTTCAAACAATCGTGATCAATTGAAATAAAAATTCAATTAAACATTTATCGAACCGTACAATTCCACACATATTAGTAAAATATCCATTTATTTTCAATTAAAATTTCATTTTATCAATAATTCATTTTTATAGAAAATATGAATTATTTAAAATATTCTATATGTACATTGACAACTTTATGACATTTTATCGACAAAACTTTATACAAAAACAAACTGCATTGAATTTATTACAATTTAATCCTGTTTTGCAGTTAACACGAATACAAATTTTATATCAGTTATTGACTAACCTCGATTTAGTGAAACTATTTCAAATCAGTTAAATGAATAGGGAGAAAAAAACCCATTTGCATTACAAAGGAAATACATTATCATAATTTATATAATTAATTAGGTTATCTATAATCAACAACGGAATAGGGAAGTAAAAATTGAGACATTCGAGTTTTTACAAGCTTTACATCGTTTTTAAATCATGTATTCTAATTGTGAATTAAGTAACAGCACGTTTCTTACATTCCTAACTGTATATATATATATATATATATATATATATATATATATATATATATATATATATATATATATATATGCTGTTTATGATACAACGTCTGTAATTTGTACAAATTACACACAGAACATATTTTCAACTATTGATTTATAATAAATTGTACACTTGAACTATTAATAAATACATATCGTTTCATGCATGAATACTTTTATTTTCTTGTTATACAGTTACAAGTCATACTTTAATATGTCCATGAAAAAATATTCATAGGAACGATTTAATAACAAGTAATCGCAAATATTAAAAATGGAAAGTTTTTTAATAATAATAATATGCACAACAAACAGTATGCATACTTAAAGACCCTTGACACTTATAACACAATATGTGTGTACTTTCTTATAAATTTATTCATAGAAATATTATAAATATACATTTATATCTATATATAAAAGATTAAGTTTCAAAAATGTGACAGAAAATTATATTTAGATAATTTTTACAATCTGCCTTATAAGAAACATATTAATAAAATGTTTAAGGAAAGCAAATTAATTATTATTTAAATAATTTATTTTTATTAAAAATAGTTTATAAAATCTAATAAACTTGTTTTTTAAGGTTAGATAGAACTTTTGGGGATTCAATTTAAAATTCTATTACGCTTAAAAAAACACCAAGTACTCTAATTACAATCAGTAGATTTTTATAAAAGATTCACATATGTTCTTTGCAAAAATATAAAATTATAGGCATTCCTTTTTTCAATAAATATTTTTAAAACTTTTTACAAAACATTTTAAATGTCAAATACTTTGTTAAGAAAATAACTTCAAAAAAAGTATAAAGTAATTGTATTCTAAGAAATAAGATATAATCGAATTTTTAATTAATGATGTAAGAATTTTTTGTAATGAAACAAATTACATATATCTTTTTTTATATTTTTTTAACAAAAAAGTAAATAAAGTTCATATATATATATATATATATATATATATATATATATATATATATATATATATACATAATTGAAATAAAAAATTAATATAAGTTTTTAAATTAATAATTATACAAATATTACTTTTATTTTTATATACAATAATTTATTCTTAATCACATATTCATATATCACATTATAAATTATAACACTTATAATAATAATAATCTACAAACAAATAAAATGTGATAAGATAAAACAAACGTATTAATTAAAAATATTAATACCATAAACTACATTACTAAATGCAATATTAATATTAAATACATGCAATTTTATCTCTACGATATTAGTTAAAAATTTATTATTTTTTTGAAACATATTACTACTTTTAATTCACATTTTATTATACGTTGCGAAAAACTCATTTATTTTTTAATACATTATAAAATGGTTTAAACGAGTGACAAATATACAATTAGTGACATAGTATATATTTTTTATGAAAAATATGCCTTTTGTGTATTTTTCGAAATAAGATAGTTCATTGTTCTCATCATTGTATAAAGGATAAAATTTAAAAAAAAAATTCGTTGGATAATATAACTTACCATCATTGTTCAAAGAAAACATATAATAAATTATTGTTAATCCTAGGAGATTAAATATTTTTTAATAAAGTTTATTACAACGTCTATCAAAATCAAGATACTAACATCTGTCAAAATTTATAAAAATATTTTATTATTAAATCGAGCCAGTAAAACTAATTAACGCACGAGCATTTTTTGGTTCATTCACGTTAATCCTTTCATCAACAAAAACCATACTTTATTTTAATTCCTGTTTTTAAAATAATCTCAGTAAAATTATGTGCATAATACGTACAACATTGATAAAAATCGGGTCACCTTTATATTTTACATTTGGCCGACTCCACATAGCGCATGCTGTGCAAAACGTTCACCCTACGTATGTGTGTGTGTCGGTCAATAGTTATTAAAGTAGAAAAGATGGAACACGTTAAAAAAAATACGAAAGCAGATTAAATATTTTTTCAGGAAAATTACTTTCGGGTTAAAATAACAAATTTGATTGTAATTATTGAGATTATATATGTACAGTACCCTCGAATAAACAATTCACCCTTCGAAAACCACATCTAAGTTACAAATCAGTAATTCAGTCAACCCAACTAAAATAGTTTATAAGCCGATAGCAAACTTGAACATAAACATCATAATTCTACAGTCATAGTTGTAATTAGTTCAATATTCATAGATATTAGTATTGAAAGTAAATATGAATTAATTAAGATGTACAGGAATTAGTAAATTAAGTAATTATATTAAATTTCAATAAAACATTACTAATTACATCAAATATTTTTATGTATTACTTGTGTCTTTCTATTGTTAATGATTCATTTTTCTTTGTCAGATAAATATTTATATTTTTAGAAATTATTTTGAAATTAAATCTGAAATAAAATATTTTTTATTATCTATTTATCAAACAAAAATCAACATAAATGCTTTAATACACAAAATTATATTTCTCTTCGTATATTTTTTTACAATATAAAAAAATACTAACCTTTTTCATTGTCGATAATCGAAATATCAATTTTTTATACTTAGAGAATAATATTTAAAATCTATATTTAAAAATAACAAAAATTAATGTATGTCACTTAATTTGAAAAACAGTGATATAATTCAATAATTATCATTTTTAAAATTTAAAAAACGTTTGATTCTTATTACATTATTTTTTCTCTAGAGCACTTGTATCGTTATTGACTTTTATATACGAACTACAATTCTAGAAAATGATTACGTACTTTAGATATACCATTTTTTTTGAAATAAAACTTTATATGTTTTTTCTGATATACAGAATATTTTATGAGAAAAGTTCAGAGAGTTTTTTTGTAAAATTTTCCTCTATACATTGTTCAAAAGAAATATGTTTAAATATATTTTTTTTAATATTAAGAAACCATCCAACCGATTTTTTATTTCTATCTCCGATTAAATTGTATTATTAAATCCGTTCTCAGAAACATCAACTGATTGATAAACTACTCAAAAACAAATTACATCTGAACAGATAATAGAAACAGCATCTTATCCGAACTTCCGTCCACGAAATCAATAATTTAGGCACTGATCCGAGAACGAAATGATACTATTTTGTTATTGGCATAGAGTCAACACAACAAACATCATTGTTAACTTTCAGGACTAATTCACAAACCTAATACTGTTGTTAGTCTGTACAAACTGATCAACTTGCGCATTTGCCACATCATTGATTGCAGTTGTAGGTTTTGTTCTGCGAGCTTCGGTCTGAACGCATTTGCGACCCTACTTGAACAATTTGCACTAATCAATCACTGGAAACGGTGATAGCAAGATGTTCGATACAGTGTTTGTATTTCAGGTCTTTTCATATCTTTCTTACAAATGAATTTTTAATATATACATCGTTTTAATGGCGTAATTAAGAAAACATTAAACTGTAATTTAAATTTAAACAAACATTTATTTTTAATATTACAAACATTTTAATTAAAATATATATAATATTACATACACTAGACAGTGCATGAAGTATATCTTTTTTTTTAAAAAAAAAAAACTAAATTAAATCTGAAAACATATTTTTTATAAACAAAACTCATGAGATTTTTAACAAACGCAACGTTTTATAATAAACATTAACAACTAACTACAGGTAACCCTCTTACAACACGATTTCGCTCTAACACGTTAAGAAAATTGCGAAAACCCTTCTACAACACTAAATAACACGATTTTTATATTAGAAAATATATTACAAAATTATAAAATATATGACTACTGAAGAAGTTCAAGATTTGTTAGTGGACGAAGAAGTTTACGAAGTGGATTTGGTGAAAATGGCATCCAAAGTTGTAAATCAAATCGATTCTGAGGACAGTGGCACTGATGAAGATTATAAAGTTAACAATTTAACACTAAAAAAAATTAAAAAAAAGGCCTAAGCTTGGCCAAAAATCTAGAATCATTTTTCTTGATTCATGAAATACAAAAGGGAGGTGCCAAATTGCCTATCTCCATACCATGAAATCTACGACTTTGTAAGAATCAACAAACAAACCAAAATTATAGATTTTTTAAAGAGGTCAGAAGGTAAAAAAAAAATCTAACTGAAGAAAAAAGTTCAAAAAGTGAAGATGATATCGTTCAACCGAAAAAACGTCCTCGTTTGATTGTACTGAACAGTGATGATGAAGAAAATTAATAAATTAAGATTATATTAAATTAAAATAGATATTGTTTGTTTCTTTACGTTTTGTGTTATACATATTTTAATATTTTTAATAAAAATGAAGTTACTTATACAGAATAAAAAAAAATGTTTTTAATAAGTTTTCGGAACGTAACCCCTCCTTTTTGTACTAGTTCCTAATCTCATATAACATGATTTCATACAACACGACATTTTCTAGGAACTTATCTACTGTATTACAGGAGAACTACCAATAATTACAAAATCCAATAAATCAGAGTTTTTACTTTATTTTCGAATATTAAAAATGTATTCAATGATCCGTTCGAATTTATTTCAATTAATTTCAAAACGAAATCTGTTAAAAACGCTTGTTTGCAATGTAAACATTTTATTAGTCAATTATTATCGTATATAAATAAATACATTTTCGAATGATTAAATATAAAATGAATTTAACTGCCGATCGATCATATAAAACGTATATATTTGAAATTCATGGCGTTCGTTCAGTGCCTCGAAAAAAAAATCGAATAAAATCTGCTCGATAAAATCCAATCATCTGAAATAACGCTCGGAAAAAGTACTCATCTCGAGTCGACTTTATAGCCTGTGCGATTCTCTTCCAGACACATATACATTTTACCTACGGGATAAAATCGGATTGATTTCTGAGTAGACGAACGCAGGAATTGTTCCTGCTCTTCTTAAGGTATCTATTTTCGAAGCAATTAATTATCGTCGTTAAATAAGAGATCGCCATGGTCGATATATATATATATATATATATATATATATATATATATATATATATATACTCGTATGTATGTGTGTGGTGTATAAACACACACACACACTTGCGAGTTTTGTTCTTAACGAGGTAACGTGTCTCTCGGCTTCGGTAGTAATTTGATGTACGTGTACGTTTTTTTTTTATTATTAAAATCTGTGTACGTGTATGTAATACATCAATTTATGATGAACACACAACACTCATATATAACTGCTATGCACTACCTCGTTTTTACTCTGTTTCTCTCTCTTTCTTTCACATCAGTGAGATACTGACGCATGGGGCCCATACGGTACACGATAGCGTTCATGAAGTTTAATGCTTGCATAGTCACGAGGTCATATCCCGGCATATATCTCTATACAACGTGTGTAACCAACTCACTGCTGTTTATTTTATACACTATGTGTACGCTTTATCTATATATATTTTTAAAAAAATGCAATATATAATAAAAGTCATCGAAGATAGACATTCATAGAAACATCAACAAATACAACCGAAAACCCATGACGCATCGATAATATTTAATTTTAGATTAAAATTATTAATGTTTAAAATTACTCATTAATACAATAAAAAAAAAATTGGTTAAGAGGAGATTCTGGTCGAGAGCTTTAAAAAAAAATCGATTTTTTACATTTTTCACTTCTTTCATATTTGAAGAATGTGTAGTTAATAGGAAATTTTGAAAATTATGTAAAACTAAACGAGTTTTTCTCAAAACATCATTTTGACCAATTTGAATGATTTTTTTAAAATCAAATATTATACTTTTTTCTAGACAGTAAATCTCTAATATATTGAGTTTATTCGAATTTACTAATTTTTATGTAGTGTAAAAGTGTGAAAAAAATTATTAAAAAAAATATTTGATTTTGAAATGTCAGAAAAAAAACTTTCATAGATTCACTACCTCAGAAATTTTATGCATTTTAAAAATATTTTTTTGGTTTTTAAATTTTAGATTAATAGCTGATGAGCTAAAAGTCTCACTGTCAACAGAAAATTTTTGAATGGTTACTACAAAGTACACCACTAACTTTTTTAATATATTCATATGTTCTTTATATAACTTCTTTATATAACTTATATTCATTATATAACTTTTTTTGTCTAAAATATAAATAATAAAATACAAAAACCCCAGATGATTACCTCTGTTATTTTTTTATAAACATAAAAAATAAAAATCACCTTTTTTATCGTTCTAGACCGGAACTTCCCTTTAATTGATGATTCAAAAAATACGTACTACTAAAAAAAAACTAAATAAAATTCATTTATGCACTTGACCGAAAATTCATAAAATATTATTTAAAACAGTTTACTTGAAACAATTAAAATCATAATACAAATTTCACTAGTATGAATATTTTATTGTTCTTTATCCGAACAATTACACAGGTAAAATAAATAAACAGTGAAATAAACATAAATTCAAGGTTTAAATTTCGTGTCAGTTTAAATGGACGATGTAAATATTTACAAAATAAACATTTTATTTATTTATACATTCGAATAAATCACAAGTCGTTCGTATGAATTTTTTTGATTAAAATTATTCACACAATCCGTACTATCGTGTTTAATGGATAATTCTCAAATAAAAACGAAAATATGGGTACCGTTATTTTCACTTCTCAATTATTCTGAAAAATACACTATGTGTGTGTGGGTGGGTGGGTGGATAGGTGTATAATCAATCAAATTAAATCCTAAAATCAAATCTTACTCAAATACTACATAAACTAATCTATATTAATTACAGCTGTGTATAAAAGCCCGATAACAAGTTCGAATCGAATAGGAATCGAACCTGCAGTTCATACATTCGAGGTAGAAATTCGTTGAATGGTATCATTATCCAACTCAATATATGTGAATGCGTGCACACACAAACGTCTATGTACGAATATCAACGTTCGGGAGTACATTATGAATTCAATTGATTTTCAGGGCTGCAGACATCTTACACAAACGTGATACAGCCAGTTTCAACATATCCTTCCACATTCAGCTAATTCACAAGTCATCGGTCTAACGCAGTAGCGTTCATTTACACGGAATTAGCATTAATTCTTTAATGTAAACACTATCTGATTTGAATATTTCTCCGAAGGTAATGCCAAATATTACACAATTTGCAAGGCTGCACGCTGTGTGAACATTTTAATATAATCTATATTAATAACAAGAGAATTGTATATATTAACAAATACATACACTCCTCTCTCTCTCTCTCTAATACATATAATCTAAATATATATATATATATATATATATATATATATATATATATATATAAAGTGATAAAAAACTTAATTACCAAATTTTAGATAATTATATCAAAATTCAACTTGATTAAACTAATTATGATTATATATAAAATGCATTAGAGTATTCGACATATATAAAACGTACTAGTATATAAATATATACACTTTGCAAATTAATATATGGCGGTAACTATTAATATTAATTAGGTCAAACGAGCATCAGTTTGATGAGTGATTGATCCAGTATCGATTCGATAAAAAGTAATTTATTAAACGAACATTTAGAGATTTTGTTCGAAAACCACGACAAGAGAAATTTTTAACGAGATTTTGATCAAGCTAAATTTCTTGATGCAATTAATCCACTTTGTTCCAAGTTTCGAAACGAAATACGTGATCGATTGTCGATATGGAACGTTTGTTGGGAGTTAGTGCAAAACGAAACTTTTTGTAATAGAAAAATGTATCATGGGGAATAGTAAACGAATTAAATACATGAAAAAAACTTATATTCTCGTTACAGTGAACATGCAGACTGGGTTGTTTATGTTATACAATATTTACAAAACAAATTTAAACTCAGGTATATTTTTTATAAGAGATTCTATTTAAAAGTTTGTAAAATTATGATTACATAAAATTGTTTTTAAATAAACAACACGTTTTATAAGAAAAAACGTTTGTACAAAATTTGACTAGTCGATAATTTATCTTCTGTACTAGTAATTCTTTTCATTAATTAAATGAACACAAACTGTTGTTCACTTTTACAAAACTGATAAGTTAATTTTTTATAACACTGATAAAATGTTGTTGTGTCAAGATAATGATTTTTTGTTAAAATTGTATTAAAATAATTTTTGAACACTTTAATCTGTAATAATTATAATTAATTAATTTTTTTAAAAAAAACATATTTATTAAAATAATATTTAAAGAAAATAATATTACATTGACTGATTAAAATTATATCAAAATATACAATAAAAATAATTGTTATTAAACATTTAATTGAAAAAACGTACATATATGTAAATATTAAACAGTAATAATATACACAAATCATTAGTGATTTAAATTCAATCAATATTTTATTATACTTTATTTAAATAATTAGATATGTAAAGTAAATACGGTATAATATAAACGTGTAATTAATTTGACAGTTATAAATAGCCTTTATGAACATAATCAATGTAAATATTTTATTTACTTATCAATTTGAATTAATTTCGTATGTAAATCAAACATCATTTTCATGGAATTGATTTTTTCATTAAAATTATTCGCAAATCTACTTTTTCTATCATAATTAAAAGATAAAATAAATCAATATATATAATAGATATCATCGTTATCATAGTAGTCAATTTTACAACTGGTGTATTTAATTTCGGTCATTTTATTAATAAATAAAATGAACATAAAAAAGCCACATCTGAATTATTTATTTTTTATAACAATATGGAATAATGGTATAATGTGAACTGTCAACAAACCAGAATATTTAATAAAACATTAATCGTTCATTCGATCCACCAATGAATACATACATACTAAATCCCATTCGTTCCATAATTAGTAATCAGTGTACGACCCCCACATATGTCATATTTACGTTAAAAACGCCGAAAATAAAACGTTTATTTCCATTAAATAGCACAGATGATGAGACGATTGGTGACTGCACGTTCCTTCATCGTAGTCTATTATTTTTATACGATTTGTGTGGTGCGAAAATACTACGATCGAATGGCGTGTGTATTGTGGTGACACCTGATCGGACTTCCATTGTGCGGTATTAATTCAACAATTTTTTTCCATACTTAGAAATGCTAACCTTCGATGTTTGTTTTTTTCGAATATTCGGGCAGAGAACTGAATAATCGAATGCCGAAAAAAGAACAGACTCGTTCTTTATATTAAATAAACTAAATAAAATACACGTCAAATTGCAATTACGTTACACATGAGTTCAATTTGTAATACATAATAACAAAAAGTATTTCCCGTATAATGGTGACTCATTGCTGAATGACTATTTCACCTTCACACGTATTATATTCTCTTTTATGCAAGTTTGCTATACACATACGTGTATGTTTTAAACAAAATACTCCATATTATATATATATATATATATATATATATATATATATATATATATAAATATTTTACAAAGTTTCTTATAAACGTTTTTTAACAATGATTTGTTTAAAATTACTTTTATTCAAAAAGAAATAAAATTACTCATAACTTTATGTACAAAAAAAAATTCATCCACAAATTAGTCATCAGCACACAACACGCTACCAACTTGTCTACATTACAATACAACAAATTCTAAATTTAATTCTCTTCAATTTAAATAAATATTTGACAGAAACGATTAAACAAAGTTACATTTCACACACACACACATATATAGAAATAAATACAAGGCCTGTATACTTGTTTTTAATGCTATTTAAATTGTAACAATTCGTAAAATTATTACTTTTTAACAGTCGACTTTTTTAATTAATCTACTTGAACTTAAAATTATTCGAGACCTCGTGAGTTATTTCTTAGTTAATTGAAATACCTTTCAAAATATACAACGACTAGTACCATAGATACATAACACAAAGAATTAAAATATGTACTTGAAATGTGTCATTTTTCTTGAAAATTTATAAATATTATTTTCCTAGGAAAATAAGTAAAATATAAAATAATTAATTAAGTAATTAATACCTAATTGTATTCATATTTTAAAAAATTCACTATTTTTGGAAAAAAATATTTTCTATTATTTTTTTATAAATTTAATTAATAACATTTTTACACAAATTAACAGATAAGGACCTTAGTAAAAACTATTAATAATTTTAAAGAGAAGCAAACAAAAACTTAACTAAAGAACGATTTATCAATGTGATTAATTAACCACAATTCAAACAAATTACGATAAGACGAATTCAATATCATTTTTCCTCGTATAAACATTAAAAACATTGTTTAAGCAAACTTTATTTAGACTCTCTTTAAAAATCAATTAAACAACTGTTACCTTACACTGGTGTTTAACCAATGAAATATACAATCTTTGAAGAATCGCCTGTAATAAAATTCTAAACCATATTCGTACACTTCGCCACATTAAAAACTGATAAAATCTTTTTTTTTAAATATTTAATACATAAACGAAATTATATAAGAGAATTAACATTACAAATGTTTAATTCTGCAAAGATAGCATACATTGTAAACTTTCTTTCAATAAAAACCAGTGAAACATTTAATCTTTTTTTCACATAACACGTTTATATAATTACACTTTTTTCAGGTCTAATAAATATTGAAAAAAACATATCTAAATAAATGGAGATTAATGTACGAAATTATAATTTTGTAAGACTTCACGAAATATTTCTGCTTATAATCAGTATTTATAGTAAATCAAAATAAACATTTCTTTGATTTCTCAGAACATAAAATCTTTCATTAGCAAACGAATTATTTTTAGAATTCTGACATTATTTAAGGTTTGAATTTCAAACAATACATTAAATGATAATGTTTTATTTAATTGTCTGTGAATGTATGATATAAATAAGAAAAAATCGTTGCGAATTTTAAAAAGTCTTTATCTTATTGTACAGATAAAATTTTATCGTTTTTCTTCACATTTTTCGTACAGACGAACGATTTAATAATATAAAAAAGTATCAGAACAATAAACCATAACTAAATAACAACATTATTATTATATACAGAAACTGTTTTTGGCAAGAACTCAGCAGGATTCTATTTGATTTGTAATAGATATTTTCTGGTCGATATATTATGTTTATCTGACTAATCAAAAAATTCTGGCATAGGACCATCATAGTCTCTTCCATTTATACATTTTTAAAAAATTAATTTAATCTTTATTTATTTTCACGTTATTCTTTTTTAAAATAAATATTATTTATTTGTATGTTAATACATGATTTTTTTAAAGAAAACATTTATTGTATTCAATTTATTGCATTTATTTTAAAACCAATCAAATAAGTAGTATATAAAAACATAACTAACAGATTTCGTTTTATTAGAACTCTTGAAATGTTAATTATAAATTAATGATTACACAAAAAAGACTGAGTCAGATGTACCTCGAATACTTAATTGCATCCAAAATACGTCAGTACGTGAGTCAGAACTGGTTGTACAAAAATATCTACAAAAATGTTACAACTACAGAGAGCTTTCGGTGTTAAAACGAAAAGAAAGAAAGTTGCATGTTGTAAATATGATTTTTTATCTAGCAACAATCAAACCACATCCGCTCGTATCAGACAATTCGAACCGGCACTAATAAAACTTTCCGTTACAGGTTAAAATCAGAGATCAAAAATGAATTTTAATTAAAAACATCAGCATGTACAAAAATAAACGATGTACTTATAAAACCGTTTAATTTTTTGAACAGCAATTAGTAAAACTAACTAATTCACAAGTATTTTGTTCTATGCGCTGAAAAAATATCCTTGATTATTTTCAACGCAATTATTTTTTTCGGAAAACTAAAAAAATACATCGATGACAAAAATTCAGTATCGTAATTTTTGGACAACTAATTTCCAATTATTAAATTGATGATATCATCAGATCTACTATCAAATCTACTCATTCTTACTAAGAACGAACACAATTTATCATTCAATTCGGCTGAAGTGAAACGATTTTCTTGAAATAAGTGAGTTAGTACAAAAAAAAGAGGTTTTTATTGTCAGGTATTAAAATTCGACACGCACTCAAAACAGAAGAACGCATTACTTTGAAATCATATTATATTACTTTTTTGAATTAGGTATCAATTTTTAAGACATATATATATATATATCATCATCATCATAACGCCCACATCAGTCCACTATATGAATATATTCATATGATCATATATATACAGTTATTTTTTACAAGATGAGGTTGTCGGCCTTCATGCTCAACCCTCGACTTGAAAACGAGGACTCTCCGACTGGGAATCGAACGCAATCTTTTTAAAGACATATATATATATATATATATATATATATATATATATATATATATATATATATATATATATATGTCAAAAATGAGAAGTTTGAAATGGAAATAAGCTAGTCATTTAACAAAAAGAAAGGACCATGATAATGGAAATTATTAATTAGTAATCTAAATATATAAGAAATTCCAGGAAGAGCCCCAAAGATAGATGAGAGAAATATATTAAAAAAAATCAGAATAAATTAAAAGAGAAAGGCATTGGATCGATCGAAATGGGAAATTTTAGATGTCTTCATTCAACAGTGGGTAAAAAGAGACAGATGGTATATATATATAATGAATAAAGAATAAAAAAACTGTAATCCTACACAATCTTTCATTAATTTTCAATAAATAAATCATTTACCTGGACAAATTATATATTTTTATTAGAATAATATACATTAAAATATCAATTATATTATCTGAAAAAATTGAAAAAAACACTTTTCAATATTATATAGAATAATACTAAATTTTTGAACGATGTTTTTTAATAAATTTCTTATTTAAAATTAAGCTTTTAAACTTCACACCATTCACCATTTTTTTAATAGACATTTTTATCGATAATAGCTAATTTAAACTTCACAGTTGAATAAAATATTTAATATTACTTGTATACAAACATCTACATAAATCAGTTAAGGATATTATTTCAATATATAAATTGGAATTCATAGGTTATTTCATATGTTGAATACTAAATGCTAAATGTCTTTTTATAACACGATTTGTTAATAAAACCTTCTATAATTATTTACTAAATTAAAAAAATACTTATTATTATTCAACACAAATACTAGTTTCCAAAAATAAAAACTGACAAAAATCAGTAAATTCTACTTTATATTTTAAATTACACAGAAACTTGTCAAGCATCAATTTGTAATATTTATTTTAAATTTCATTTCCTTATTAAATCAAATTTAATTTTTACATTATAACAATTTCTCGTAAAAAATACGAGTGAAAAAACGTCTACATATATTTTTTCAAGAATAACATTTATTATCATGTATTTAATACATTTTCACATTAATTATTACAACTCGTAGAAAAGAATTGACAGATAGTATTATCAATTATTTTATTACTCATCTTGATAATTACTATCGAAATACATTTCCCTTGTTTATTTGAATAAGCAAGATAATAACAACATTAAGTATATATTAACTGGAATTCTATACAAATATATAATATATATATATATATATATATATATATATATATATAAATATATATATTATATATATTTGTTAACCTTTAACTTGTTGCTAATTCTAATTTCTTCTCTGTGATTAATTTAGTACCATTATACTTTAATAATTTTCAATACTTTTATTTCTAATTCTCTTCCTAATCAATATATCCCTGAAAAATATCTTTATAGAGATTAAAATGAAAACTAAGAGACATTTATAAAATAAATATTACAAATAAAAATATTTTTGTGGATATCAATAATCATTTTTAAAAATAAATTTACAAATTTTAAGTAGTTTACCTATTAACAATATTTTTGAAGAAAGGTTTTTAATTTCTTAAAATATATGTATATATTTTTTAAATCTCCCCCATCACATATTATTTGTATTTCTACACAATTTTAGAAGCAATATGAGACAATATTAATTAATTTCATATATATGTATATATAGTAATGTGTAACAACATTTAATCATCACAAGATATTTCATAAAACTTTTTACATTTATATATATAAGTGTTTATTAAATATGCACATATGTTCACGCCTGGCATAATCGGTTACACGTTACTTTCTCTCTCGGTACCTTTATTCTGGTAGCTCTGTACGCTAAAAATTATCTCGTTAAATATGATTTATTTCCATTCGAAAGATATTCTCTCGTATAACGTTATTATGTATGTTAACACATTAAAACCATGACAGCCACCACATGTGGCTGATACTATTGTACATGGATATATTTTTTATTCATATTATTTATATATTTATATATATATATATATATATATATATATATATATATATGTAAACAAACTGATCAATACTGATTATATAACGAAACTAATGCACGAAACAAATTACGAAATTTTTTTGAAGTGGGTCGTATTACTTTATTTATTACTGGGGTTATTTTCGTACGCTGTTAACGTCGACGATTTATTTTTTTTTCGTTTCGTTTTCAATTAGTAACACGTACGGTGGTAATAAATTGTAATTTAAAATGAATCGATCGAATCTGCACCGAGTTCAATAATACATTGTGTTATTTCGACGCAAGATTCGCAACATTATCATACTGAGAGATCGTACGTATCTTCAACACCTGTTCGTTCTGATCAACTCTCAGGTTGAATTGAATAGAGTGAACCGAATGAAATTCAGTACCGAACAATAGACGACAATGCGAAATGAAATATTCACGTTTGATGCGTTGTACTTGATATGATATTAAAATTTCGTCATACATCACTTTACAGTTTCTGATTATTCTTCGAGTTCTGTAAACAATATGTAAAATTTGTTCGTGTTATCTTCATTATTGCGGGAATGACGTAAGAACGAATTTTACTCATGCCAAATCAAGGCTGGAATTCAATATTTATATAATAGGTTTGATGTTATTTTTTCTGAACAAACAATGTTATTATTATCAGTATTGATACTTATTAAATATTCTAACAAAATAAGAAATAAAAATAATATAACATATTTTTATATCATAAAAACTGGAAATTGATATAAATCACATGACATAATTTTTGAAAAACATTTACTTTTATATTCATTAATAACATTAGCAAGATTAATTTAACACAAATTAATCACTCATGTCAACACTACAAATTTCTATACAAGAGCTCAATAATCACTTACTGTTCACTTCATTCGTTGAAGCGCATTTCGAAATCCATCTTATCGCATGACCATCGAAATACGTATTAACAAATAAAATGAATAATTTTATAAAATCTTGCGGTATTAATATGAGTGATTCATTTGTATTAATTTATCATAGTACAAAAGTGAATAATGATTACTAAATACTCAGATCACAGGAAAAATAATACAATAAATAAATATTTATACATGATTAAATTCAAATTAAAAAATACATTATCTCACATTATTTTCCAATTTAATGTGTTTAATATCTATTAATTTCTATAAATATATTTAAAAATATTTCATATTATACAATTAATTTTTACAACTTTAATTACATTCACATCTAAATAAAAAATACGCAAATAATATTATTTTTAAGCAACATTTTTGATTTAAAGTTAATATCAATCTTTTTCATTCTGGTGATCACACTTGTTGTCCTGAACTCTTTCAAGTGAGAGGCCTTAATATCATTTTTCTTTAAATATTAGAACAGTTTCGAGGGCTTGGGTCATTTTCAAATTTTAAAATACTGAACTTTAAGAGTTAAATATATTTAATTTCTTTACAAATATTGATACAAATACAAGTCTTCATGTCATAAATAAATTAACAAAAAAAATAATTTTTGTCAATTCATCTCAATCAAAGTTACTCGACTTGAACTAATTCTACTATTGTGAAAAATAAAGAACGCTGGTTCGAATCCATTTTGTTATTCAATGTGAATTTGTATGTATTTCAAAAAGCTGAATACAGACTATCAATATTAAATAGAAAAATAATTAATAAATAACTTTTTCTAAACATTATCAACTGAAATAACTGATATGCTTCGAAAGTCTGTAAAATAGACAATTGTGTAACATTTTCATAAAACATCTAATATAAAAAGAGATATTGTTCGGAATTACTGAAATACTATCTATCTATAAACATGAAACGTGATATATGGGAGAGAAATCTCGAAATATTTCACGTATAAAATTTACAACTACTGTATTTCTGAGTGTACGTTACAATACGATTTCGT
Organism: Neoneuromus ignobilis; assembly: GCA_029203775.1. Classification (NCBI taxonomy): domain Eukaryota; kingdom Metazoa; phylum Arthropoda; class Insecta; order Megaloptera; family Corydalidae; genus Neoneuromus; species Neoneuromus ignobilis. The sequence goes on along the minus strand of CP092090.1, from coordinate 4,028,964 downwards.
TTTCATTCTTTTTTCCTCTATGTAAGTATAAATGTGACAAAATCAGATAATCAACCATGCATATATATATATATATATATATATATATATATATATATATATATATATATATATAATATTTATTTTCATATATTAAAGACTGATACAAATTCTAGAAATATTGTCTGACTGCTTGTGGTTTCGAACTGACGTAAGCGTAAGAAAATGTGTGACTAACCACTTAGCCAGTTACACACTTATATTAACAAACTTAATTCGTTTTATTGACATAAAAACTTATAATAAGAAATATTAGTAGACCTATTTAAAGCAAGTAACAATGGAACTGATTCTAGTAATAATATTAATTGCAAAAATCTGCATAAAAACATTACAAATTATATATATATATATATATATATATATATATATATATATATATATAAACAATGTTCCCAAGATGTAAATAACATTTAATTTGTCATTAAACTATTAGAGGAGTACGCGATTATCGTGTAAACATAACAACTATCATGTCACTGATATCACAACCCATATTTCACTGTTAGATCAGTGCTAGTCGTATGAGACATAAATCTCAAAAACTCTATCGTAAATCTGAAAAAGAATCGAACACACGACCACCACAAACTGAATCGAACCGTAAAACTGTCGTTTTTCATACAGAATATCGAAGATTTGCGGAAATGTTCGCGAGCGGTGATTTATAATGAGGCCAGCGCTCCGGTCATTTTCATAGTCATTTAATTCAGAGTAATATTGTTCAATTATTTTATTGGTGTCGCGTACAACTCCCGACGGGATACGTCGTCTCGGATGATCGGTCATACGATTATTTGATTTTTGTCAATTGACTGGCCAGCATACATTTTTGTTCGCCGTGACAATTATCGAACGCGGTTCGCGAAATGGGTTTATATATGAATTGTAAGGGCACTTACCTTCCGATAATTCAAGATCTAATTCGGCTAGCTTGTCTCTCACATCCTCCGGAAGAGTGGAAATGTCTACACTTATGTCCGACATAATTGAACACATTGATATTTATCACTATACACATTAACTGTCATCACAATCTTCCGCACAACATTAAATACACACACACTGAAGCCATTTTGATTCACTTGTAAGCGGACGATTGTGCAACTCGGACCAACTAGTCAAAGCGACGGGCGAGCGAGTGAGTAGTTCTGTTCGAAATCAATATGCAGCAGCACTGCATGCCTTTGTATACAACAAACACACTAACTCTCTGGCGACGTTGCCGCATCTCACGCTTTATATATATATATATATATATATATATATATACACAAATGTGTGTATACGTTGTACATTCATACAAAAAAATTGAATCATTAAAATATCCCAAATAATACAAAAATTGGCGCAAATCTCTCGATTCAAACCCAAGACCTTCAAATAATCAATCAACTACATTTGACGCTCAGCCACTGAGACTCCGAAACATTAAACATAAATAATGAAACACTTTCAATATTCTTACCTAAAAATAAGACCGAAAAATGTAAATTTTATAGTTGATTTCAAAGTTTTTTAAGGAAAAAAAGTATGAAATAGTATTAAAAAAAATTACATCTAATTAATATATATATAAATTTAATTTCATCGAGAGTATTAGTATAAAAAGTATCTATAAATATATGTTTTTGTTATGATATATTGAAAATATGTTACAAAAATATTTTAAAGATTTATTTCGCATATAAATTGATCTAAAAATTATACTAGTTTGTATAAACTTTTATAGTATTAATAAATATAAATAGAACTGATAATTCCACATATATTGTCGGTTTAGATAGTGAAAAGATGATACAAATAAATAGTGATCATAAAGTATTAAAATATTACACAGGAATAAAATCAGAAACCATTGCCTTCGAATAAAAATCAATAATTAAAATATAGATTTATTTATATAAAAATGTAACATATTCATTAATTTTTATTTATTAAAATATGTATTTATATACTGTTGAGAATAATCTATTAAATAAATTTCTGTTTAATAAAAATACATTTTAATCTCCAACACCACAATATGATATAAAGTGTTCAATAATCACTTATTGTTCACTTTGTTGTTCATAACAACAATGGACTGATACGCATTTCGATGGCGATGCGATCATCGTCATTAATTCATAACAAAAAGGCTCTGACGATGTTGGCATCGCTATTAAAATGCGCATTAGCCCGTTGTTATAAACGACAAAGTGAACAATAAGTGATTATTAAACACTTTATATGTTGGGGATGAAAATTTATTTCTGTTAGATTGAATTTGCCATAGTTTCAAAATAAACAGTAATAAATTTTAGATTTAAACGAATAACCTTTAACTGAGGAAAGATCATTCTTTGTTTGGATCCCTGCCACTAAATTTGAACCAGACTTTTTTTTATTAATATATTTTTTTGACATTTTTAATAATAAATTTACATAATAAATAATTTGTAATATTTATTTCTAGCTTCCAACTTTTATATTCCCCGATCAGTTCTTAAACCCTTTTTAAATAGATAAATGTTGATTTTTTTAAAAAAAATTCTATACAGGATTATTAAAGAGATTAAATTTATTCTCATATCGTTGATTTGCAAGGCAATAGAAAATTTTTCAAAAAATCACTATTCTTCCTGATGATGATTTAGATTCAAAATTGTCCGTAAAGAAAAATAAAAGCAGTAGACGTACTTGCCATCGAAATTCTCTTCACTCAAGTATTTTGAAATCACGATGGATTTTAAAATTTGTTTAAAAAAGCGAAACATTTAAGTAAGTAAATATCGTTCAAAATTTGAAATCCCTGTTACCACATTTACAGCCCTAAACCAGCATGTTATTATTGCAAATGAATATAAAATAGTATAAGTTTTTAAAACAGTACTGGACAATTTACAAGTGAAATATCAAATAACGCATGTTTAAACATGTTTATATTATTATATCAAGAACAATAGTAGACTTTTTTAAAAAGACTTAAATGAATACGAAATTACTGAGTATGTGTACCAATTATCCAAGTAATCATTAGTTTCAATTGGAGTCGTAATAGAAATTTATTTTAACACAAATGTATTTTCGTCCCCAACAATAAAATATAATATAAATTTTTCAATAATCACTTTTTGTTCACTTTTTTGTTTATAGCAACAATGGGCTAATGCGCATTTCGATGACGATGCCATCATCGTCAGAGCTTTTTTGTAATGGGTTCTTGACGATAATGACATCGCCATCGAAATGCGCATTGGCCCATTATTATTATTAACAACAAAATGAACAATAAATGATTATTGAATACTTTATATCATAGTATGTTATTGGAGATGAGAATGTATTTTTGTTAAAGTGAATTTGTTACAGTTTCAAAACAAAACAGAAATTTATTTGTTTATTTAAAAAATAAACATTATTAAATAAAATAATGAATAATTTGATTTAAATTGAGAAAATTACAAAATATTACAATTAAAATAATAGTAGTTCCATATAACATATGACATTTTTTTTCAAATAAACAATATATTTATTTAAAGCTTTATAAAAAATGCAAATGATCGAGAACAAAGAAAATTGTACAATCACCATAGAGAAAGTGAATAGTTACAAATCAGCTGTAGACAATATATTTAGTTAATAATACGTATAGGCAACAGCGTTTGTGTCACATCTGCGCATAAAACGTCAAAATCTTCAGTAAATAAATGTGAAATATTTAGTTTGTATATTAAAAGTGAATGGATGAAAGATCTGAAAAATTAACTCTGAAAAGAGTTGAAATTCCTTTAAATAAATTCAATGATGTCGCAATACCATATCATCTGGATTTACTACAAAAACACAAGACAAATATACAAAGAGTATGCGAAAAAATGTACATGAAATGACCTATAATTTCGATATTCATTTCGTCTGTACGATTTCAGTATCAGTTTCTTCGAGAATGGGAAAAAATACGAGTGGAACAAACGAATGCCCAACGTGTCATTCGTCAATTAAAACAATTACTCTATGAAATGGATACATTGAGGACTCAGGTTCAAAATAGTGATCTACAAAAATTTGACGAATGCACGTTGAAGTCACGAGAAACAATACAATGTGTTATCAAAGATTATTTAGGTATTAACTGAATATCTATTATTGAACTTTTGCAATATGTTACTAAAAAAAATCTTTTAGAATTAACAAGTGTTAAATGCCAGTTTCCATTGGAAGATGAGATCAATTCAAACATAGAAGAAGACAATCACATGAGTGAGTTTGATCAGATTCAATTACAAACAGAGAGTTTAGAGAGAAGAGAAGCATATTTACACTCAACAGAAGCATTACATACAGAAATTAAAGATTTGCATACAGTATTTGTACAACTTGGTCAAATGGTAGAAGAGCAAAGTGAATATGTTGGTAATATTGAACAGAATGTTGAAACAGCACAAAGTAACATTCAGCAAGGTGTAGCTCAATTGTCACGAGCATCAAGGTAATTATTCTTTTTTTATAAAATATATAAAATTTTTGAACAATATAAATCTGTTCATTGTTTTAGATTGAAGGCTGCAACATTTCCTTTAACAGGAGCTGCTATTGGAACTTGCTTAGGAGGACCTGTTGGACTTTTAGCAGGTTTGAAATTTGGTGGTCTTGTTGCACTTAGCTGTGGAATCCTCGGTTATACAAGTGGTTGTTTTCTTCAAAAGAAATCTAGAGAAATACATCCGGAGAATGGAACTTCTGAAAACTTAATAAACGACAAAAAGAGCGCTTTGTGATTTTCAAAGTAATTAATTCTAGGATTAGATATTTTATTGTTTTATTATTATATTTCATACAGAGTGCTGTGCACTTCAATAAATTATTTACACGTTGCATTTTACAATTTCACTTTGTTTTAATATTTAAACCTTGAAAATAAAATATACTATATATATATATTTCTACATTTTTGCAATTCTTTTTTTATTACTGGCAGTGTGTATTACTTTTTTTGTAATTACATTGAAGAAAAAATCGATGAACCTGTGCCTATTTACATGAAAATACACATCGATAGCAACCATTCTAAGGTCAAAGTCGCATTTAATCTTGTAGTTCTAGTTCATCAGCTGTAGAAATAAAAATATCGTCATTGTGTTAAGTACAATTGTCAAAAGAAATTGCTGAAGGCGTATGAAATATTACATGTCGTGAATATTTGTTAATTTTTTGGCACATTTCATAATGATTAAATTATTTTCGCTAAAACAACAGAAAAAAGATGGAGATTCGACGCCAAAAACAGGTAACCAGAAAAAAGCATCAGCTGCTCAGTTAAGAATTACGAAAGGTGAGTTAATTGAATGTAACGTGTTTTAAAAAGATATTAACAGTCCAAAAAAAAATAATTACAAACGTGACAATTTCATATTTAAGTATGACTGTAACTCGTACGTTGACAAACCTAAAAATAAACTCAGACAATTATTCTATTAAAAGTCAAGCGTCAAATTACAAAGAATCACAAATTTATTACAATCACCCAGATTTTTGATACTTGACATGATTATTGAATTAAATAAAATATATTTTGTGTACAATCCTGAATAGTATAGTGACATGACTAATAATACACACTATCTTTAGAATTATTTTTTTTACATCTGATAATTTTAAAATTTAGGTTAAAAAAGTCTTGTACTATATATTTTCAAATAAAGTGTTTTTGTAATTTTGTCATTATTTCTTTTAAACGTTTTATTAAACAATTTTATCCATTGAATTTATAATTTACTCTAAACATCAAGTACATGAATAATATTAAAATATTTGATCTTGTTTTGTTTTAGATATTAATGAATTGAATTTACCAAAAACTTGTACGACAGAATTTCCAGACCAAGATGATCTCTTAAATTTTAAATTAGTTATTTGTCCTGACGAAGTAAGTTTAACTTATTACAGAAACATGTTTTATGCATTCGTATGTGTTTTATAAAATGTTTTGAAGTCAATTATTTATTTTTCTTAAGGGTTTCTACAGATCGGGTAAATTTGTGTTCAGTTTTAAAGTTGGCCCAAACTATCCACACGAGCCACCTAAAGTTAAATGTGAAACGCCTGTTTATCATCCGAATATAGACTTAGATGGAAATGTCTGCCTTAATATTCTACGTGAAGATTGGAAACCTGTACTTACAATAAATTCAATTGTATATGGATTACAGTATTTATTCCTTGTAAGTGTAATCAATAAATACTTAAGAAATTCATCCAATCCTCTGAATGAAGTTGATTTTTACCTTTTTTTTAAGGAACCGAATCCAGAAGACCCATTAAATAAAGAAGCAGCTGAAGTATTGACGAATAACAGACGCCTTTTTGAACAAAACGTTCAAAAAGCAATGAGAGGCGGTTATATAGGTTCTGTTTATTTTGATCGTTGTTTAAAGTAGCATCGAAAATATTATTAATACACTGAATAAATTAAAATATAAATTAAGATATTACAATATTTGATTATTTTTTTATTTTCAATGTTTAGGTGTTTACTATTTCTCTCACACTTTAACTTTCTCTTTATATCTTTCTCTTTCTCTCACTGTCTGCTCTTTCCAGGTTATAAAAAACTTTGTAACTGAGACTAAGTCATATTTATGCATACAATGCTTTTTGTATTTTTACCCTGTCTTTAGTCACAATCAATGAAATAATTAACATGACATAGGTTCTTTGTTCCGGCAACTGATCTCAATCAGAGAACCAATGTTTGTTTTATGATAAAATGATTGTACAACTCAAAGTTATATTAATTGAAATTCAAAAACAAAAAACTCAAATGTGTAAAAAATTGTCAGTATTAAAAAATCTGAAATATAAATACATATTTAAGGAGTATTGTTTTTTGTCATTACCACTTTGTACCCACATGCTTAAAAGATAAATTTTATGTGAAATTAGATGAAAGAAAAATTTAAATGCTTTACTAGTCCAGCTTCAATTAAAAAATATATTTATAATGTTAAGTACATAAAATGGCAAAATTATATTCAAATAATTTGACATTAAAGAAAATTATTCGCGATTAATTTTTTATATTGCGAAAATAAATATAATCTCAATATAAAATATAAACATAATAAATATACTAAATATTAATAAAATAAAATAGACAAACCACTGCTTACAAAACTCAAACCATTCCACTACTCTATTTAATTAATAGCAATTCACTACAAACTTTTCATTAGAAAAATATCTCCATATTTCAATTTGAACTAGTTCCCACAAACTTATTCAGGAATACCAACAATAAAATAAAAAACATTCCTAAATTTAAAAAATTATTCATTTTTGACAGAAATTAAAAACAAATGAACCGAGCTATTTATCTAATATATATGTGCATATATATATATATATATATATATACATACATATATATATATATATGCACAATTATATTAGTCCTACTAACAAACTATGAATAATTAATAAAGTTTTATTAATATAAATAAACAAAAAAAAATAAATCAAATTAAAAAACGGACGATTAAAAATCTCCTGCGTCATTAATGCAAAAAACCTTGGTCAATTGAACCAAAATATGGTCAATTATTAAAATGAACTCTGACACATGATAAGGTCAAAGTCCTATCAAATAATATCTACTCAATAGACAAATCATACAATAAATTTAGCCACACATAATATTCAAAATAACTAAATAAATTCACGCCACTTATATTTGCTGTAATAGAATACAAAAACATATTTTAATTACTCAAACATTAGTTATTATTTACATTTCAATACAATAATTATTTTGATGAAAGTACTGTTATTTTTTTTAAAAAAAGGCAAAATCTTTATATGATAAATAAATTATTTCATAATATAAAAGTATTTTCCTTTATAATAAATATTTTTAAAAAATGAACAAAGTGAGCTAACACAAATACAATCTTGTGGATTTTTTTAAAAAATAACCATTATGAAGAAAGTATATTAATTCCTTGAATTCACTATTAATTTATTTGCAACAAATATTTTTGAAAACAAGAACTATTTTTATCCAATCTTAAAATTAAATTTTGAAGAATAAAAAATCAATCATATTTGTTTTGTTTTTTCTTCAAATAAATATTGGTTCTTTAAATATATTTTTCTCTTATCAAACTTCCTTTAATTTATATATAAATGAATATGTTTTTGTCAGTTATTAAATTCATTAATCAACAAAATGTGTGTTTACTTGAACCAGGAAATAAGAAAATCTGAAAACATCAATTATTTTAACATATTTATTTTTCAAAATCAAGCGTGCATAGATATATTCCATTATAATCATAAATTTATACCTTATCTGCTTATAAAGATATCAACAGATATATTATACATATTCAGCCAAAAGAAATAAATTTATAATTTAATACTACACGTTCTTTATATCAATTGATACTCGATCATAATTATATTCATGGTTTCAGTCTATGTTTTTCATTAAAAATGTCAAATCTATGTGATGTTTTGTGAAAAACTTTTAGTATTTATATGTATATATGTATATATATATATATATATATATATATATATATATATATATATATATATATATATATATATATATATATATATGTATATCATTTCTTTATATAATCTCTTTTAAATTATTTTTTTAATATTACAGTAAAAACAATATATATTTTCATTTTATATACACATACAATATATTTTTCATTTTATATACATATACAAATATATATATATATATATATATATATATATATATATATATATATATATATATATATATATATATATAATGTATACAAAATCTTATAAATGAAAACTGTTTAATCACTGGGATTTTTCACTACAACTTTTAACAATAAAAACAATTTAAAATTTATTATTTCAATTTTGAACACTAAAAATAATGATTATTTTAAAAATTTATAATAATTTATACATTATTAAAATTATGAAATACAATAATTAAGAATATTAAAAAGTAACTGAAGAAAAATGGCACAAATAATACCAGAGATTGAACAGTTGACAAAAATATATATAATGCCTATAAACAGACAATTAACCATGCATCATTTAATGCAACATGCATTTAAAATCAGTGAAGATTTCAACAATTTATAGAATGTATAATTTTTCACTTCTTAAGTAATTAATCTAATTAAAAATGAATCATACTTATATGTTAATACAATTCGAGCAAAAATATTAAATGTTATTGTTTGCCGGTTACATATATCGAGATGCGTTTACGGTTGAATATTAATTTCTATTATTTTATGAATGAAAAAACTTATTACAGCAAGAAACTATGAATCATATTAAGTATTATTTCGATGTATACATTCATAATTAAGAATATCTGATATAAAGATATTAAGCTATTTATTTTCTGATACACACCTGTTACAGTATAAATTTAAAGCTGATAGTGACATCACCGAGCATCAAAGATTTCAAGTAAACGCATTTTGATCATACCGACCGATCAAATCATCAAGATCATACGATCACTTCCTATCACTGTTCTTTTTCAAATCACTTAATGACGCATCATTCAAACGTATCTAAGAAACAATGCTCGTTTCCATACAAAAATAAACTTTTTTCGCTATGACGTTCTCGCGTTAAGCTGTGAGACGAGTCACGTTTTTAAATACGGCGTCAATACAAACCGAAGATTTTTCACTACACGAGATTTCGAATATCGGTGAACCAAGAGTAGGAACAAGTTTCATACACAATTATAAACTTCAGCGAATACGACACATTTATTGATTTATTTAAATAAACAACTAACTGAATTTAAAATAAACATAACCCATAATAAATTAAAAAATTAGATGCTTTTTAAAGGGCGTGATTGATGCACTATGTCAAAACGAGTCCGTTGACAATCTCTTCTACTGTTTCAAAACAGTATGATCAGCGCCCCACACGCCATCATTAAATAATTGTCACTTACAAAATATATCGAGTCGTGCAGATTATATTTATTTATTATTACACTACTATTGGCCTATCGGTGTACCTCCAAATTTAAATGAAGTAGGCACTGTCTGTTGTGTGAAATTATATCCTGGAAAAGAAGTATTAATGTAAAATATAGAGTATTACTTTCTTTATTTAAAAATAATTTATTTTCTTACAAATAAAACCTGTTCACTTAAAACTATATCATCTTACCTCCACTTTGTTCAATTCTTTTACTTTCTAAAGATGCTCTGCGTTGATCAGCTCTCACCATTACTTCTTGCAATGATTTCGTTTGAGATTCAGATAACGGTGCAGTTAATATAGCATACCACTGAGGTTCCTGAATCTGATGAATTTAATGAAAAATTTTCATTTTTAGTTCAAACCATCACTTTTTAGTAATTAAAAAGAATGAATATAACTTACCTGTAATGTGGACATGACTTCTTTAAATACAACATATTCATCTATAGGACAATTTTCATCATCTAAAGGTGTTGTGTATCCTTCCATCATAGTATCATCATCATTTTCTTCAAGATCGTCAAATTCATCATCTGAATCTGAGTCATCCCCTGTTGCATCTCCTCCTGCCATTGTAATCTGAACTCCTGCTTCATTCCCACTTTTTATTATACGTCCACTTAATCTTTCAAGATACTCTTGACTTCTTTCATCAAGATCATCTTCATCAGATGATAAAACTTCTGAAAACAAAGAATAATTTTATAAATTGTTTCTTAATATTTATATTAACTTCTAAAACATTATTCCACCTTCACATTCTTCTTCTTCTTCTGAATCTGAAGTTTCTTCATCTAGATCTCTAGCTCGAGCAGCATAAGCTCTTTGTAATCCATCAAATAATAAAACTAAAGCTGGCAATATTCTTGTAGCAAGATCAGCACAAGCAGCTGGTCTTTGATCTGTAGGAAGGGCAAGTAAACGACAAAGACCCAAAACACATATCTAAAAAACAAACAAATAAAGTGAACATTATACACAGACTGTTGTACATATCCGTTAACATTATTTTTACTTACCTTGCGATTATGGATACCTAGGAAGCAATCTATATCATGAATCCATTGCTCAAGAAAATGTTGTGTAATAGTTTGACTTGGATTGTTTGGAACTGGAAGCTTTTCAAGAACACCAAAAGCTAATGAAGGTTCTATATAAACTGCTGCTATTACAACCTAATAAAATATTTATTATAATTTTTAAATATAAATAAATTAATAAATTTTCTATACCTGAAGGCACATAGTCCTCAATTCTGAAGTCTTAACTTCACGTGTTAATCGGCCAAGAGCTAGTTCTAAGAATGAAGGGACACAATTAGCTATTCGCATACCACACTGTAATATCAAAACTTCTAATAGCTTAGCAGCATGACATTCAGCTTCTTCTACTGGTTCCCCAGTTAAAATACCCCGACACATACTATAGAGAGAAGCAATTCGTCTCTCTGCTTGTTCCCCTGACAACAAAGCTTCTGTGTCTACTGTGACATAATTATGAAGTGCAGGCATCATATCAGTGAAGTAATCATAACCGTCTTTTTGGAATACCTATGAAAAATTAACAAAATTAATTCAAAGAACATTTTTTTCATTTCTATTACATTACCTCATATATGACATCCAAACATTTCCACATATCTTCTGATATTCGCCAACTAGTCATTTCAAATATAAGATTTAAAGCCTCTTCATAAAATTCAATAACAGAATTTTGTAAAATGTGACAAATCACTTGAAGTACAATTGGTTCAAGACCTCCTAATATTTCATTTTGTTTTCCAAAAGCTATAACTAAGGTTTCTATTGTATTTAAAAGACCCATTGCTGTAATTGCTTTTTCATCAGTACTTTCATCTGATTCAAGTAATTGACTAAATGTAGTCGCTAAATGAGTACATATTTCAATGGCAATTGGACACAACTGATCTTTATAAGTGCAAACTATTTTTTGCATAACACTTGTCACATCATCGTTTTCAGTCTCACGAATAATATTTAATAATTCAAGTGTTATCTGTTTAACTTGAGGTTCTAAATATTTCTGTACACGTTCTTGAAATTTCAGCATACTTTGGAGTGCAATCGCTGCTTCGACTTTAACAGGCAATTCAGGATCAGTCAACAGGGCATTAGATGTTAATCTTACGGCTTCTGCAAGAGGTGCTTCTTGGGTGAGTTTGAAGAATTGCAACGTCCAACATGCACGTGCTCGCATATGACCGTGAACACTCGCAAACTCCGGAAATACATAGCGGGCAACGAGATTGTCGAGCTCTTGCCGATATGCCGGCTTTGAACGTAATTGTTCAGCCAAAGAACCAACTATATGCAACGCAGCATCCTTCTGCCTGGGATCTGCTGCATCACCACTACTCAATACATCCATTGCAAATTGCATACATTTTTGTAACATATTTTTTCGTTTACGACAGCATGAAACAAGAAGAGTTGAAGCAGCTGTCACAGGAGATACAAAATCTTCAAAAATATCAAATTTTACACGAATATATTCATGAGGGTCTGTATTCCAAAGTTCTTCATCTTCAGCTGAATAAGACATCAGAGGGAATATTACATCTCTGACAATTGTAAACATATGTGGTTTTAAGTATTTCCATGTCAATGCATGACAAACACTAAAAAAAGATTTAAAAATGAAACCAATTATAATGAACAACACCTGCAGATACAAATATTATTAAGAAATAATACTATATACAATTTTTATTCTTACCCTTGATTTATATAATTCAAAGATTGTTGTAAAACTCTCGGTGCCACGTATTTTTTATTTCTATATTGATCGAGAATCTTCAGCAATACTGCCAAAATACCTATTGAAAAAGTGCGCAGATACCATTCAGCAAATTCTTGATATTCTTTAGTTACACTTCCTGGTGATCCATATCGCTCGTACATGCGGTACAATATATGAAGTGCCCATTTTTTACATTTCCACCACGGCAAATCAGATCTCTCATCTTCATCAACTTGATTACATGCTTCTGGAACAGATCTATCAGCAACACATCGAGCTATCTCCATCCATTGTGAAAATGTGTTTCGTCCAATAAGATCCAGCGGTAATGAATATTGTGTCAGTGCAAAATAAATCTTTAAGATCTGTTTTTGCAACAATACTGATTGATCACTTTCATCAGGCATTAGCTGCACACATAAACGATATATCATTGGTAAAAGTAAATTCATGGCTTCATTCAATGGTGCCCTATCATCAGCTTTTTTGTATTCAAAATTCTTAACAAGATTATATAAACATAAAAGAGCACCCGACCAAAGTGTTGCATTGGGATTCTGTAATGATATGCTGATCTTGTCAACTATTTGTGTCCATCGGCCTGGGAAGTCATTCTTTACTATTGTTGAGACACAGACAGCTAACTGTACTCTAATTAAATCAGGAGAGTGTATAACTGCCTCGACAATTGTATCTCGCACCATAGACCGGTCTTGTTCATGTATGCTAAATGGAATTGGCTGACCTGAAAGATATTAAAAATAAATTATAAAAAAAAAAATGTTTCCGCAAAACATTTTCATTATTTTACCGTTACAGAGAGACAATAACTTTCAACAAAATAGAACCTATCATTCTTAATAATAACATTTAGAGTATGTATTTTTGTTTGTTTAAATCTAAATAAAAACAATTAATATTTAATACATATCTTACATAATACATATTATTATTAAGTAATAGGTTTATTATTAATTTATATAATTTAAAAAAGTAATTTAAATAAGTTTAAAAAAAATGCAATCGGAGAAACAACTTTTTCACATTGTTATGAACATTGAAGAAATACTCTTTTATATTTTATGATCTCACGATGTACAAATTTGTTCGTAACAGAATTGCTGTCGATATAAATTTAATACTATATCTTATGTACGTTTAACAAAAATTAACACAGCAATGATAGTTCATTAATGATTATATAGTTCATACAGACCTGGTTCAGCTTCACGTTCAGTCCAACTTTGCGTAATGAGATTTTTAAGATAAATAACTGCAGCTTGTCTAACTGGCATTTCGAGATCATTCATCATAACAACATGTAGAAGCGATGGCGCAAATCCGATTATTTTATGTATCTGCATTTAAAAGTATTTATTAAAATTTAATTGCGATATAGAGTATACTCCAATTATTCAAGAAACCATGCGACCGCGATACTAAGCTAAGCCACATGTTCGAACGTTTACCTGACTTAATTGTTCCTCAGCCGGTTGTCGTTGGTTCGGATCAATAGTCGCTCGAAGTAAGTCAGTTAATTTACGCGTATCCATATTTGTTGTTACAAAAACTACGAAATCTTAACAAAACCACAATAAAAATGTAACCGGTCTTACTGTGATCAGACAGTGCAAAATTGTTGAACGTGCAATTGTCACGTGACTATGGTTTCTTGATTTTTCAATATGTCGAGTTGCTGTCAACCTTTAACAAGCAAATGACCCTAAAAGAAACTATCGCTGAGATCGGGACATGACAGAAAATATAATCACACTCGAGTGAATGGACTACATTGAATTTATGCAACTGATGACTTTATTCACTTACGTGTAAACTCAATCATTTAATACAATATTGTTGTATAATATATATCTAACCTCTTTTCTGCAGACTCATTCTCATATTAAAATCTATACTTGGATTAGATTATTTATTGCAGATACGCCCACGATTTATTTTAGACAGTTTTCCCAATTTAAACTATTTTTGGTTTATGAGTACGTTTGAGTTTTTTTTTATAGACGACTAATCGTCTGATCAAATCCCATTAATATCTTGCTACATTTATGTCTTACATTTGACTTGAATTATTAACACTTTCTTAGAATTCATTTATAAGTTAAATATGTATTTGTATATACTATTAAATGAAAGTATGACTAATTTATTTCGACACACATCGTTTTTTAAATATTAAAAAACACAACACTAATTAAAAATTTACTGATAAAGAATTATGGAATTTAGTAGTAAACAACAATGTTTACCAACAACAACATGAAAATTTCACATTTTCACTATTTAAAGAAAGTTATATATGTGTATTTCTTTAATTTGTTTATATGACTGCAATAACAAAAAATATTATATTTAATTCTATTTTAGTTTAACTACCGTTAACATTTTTTTATTCTTTTATTATACAAATAAATTCTTAAAATGTTTAATGTTACTTAATTAAATCTATTTAATTAATTTTCTCCGTTTATTTATTGCACTTTATTAATAATGTGTTTTTCGTTAATAATATACTATTATCATATAGTAACGTATTAATTCTGATTCGAACTCGTGACATATTGGTCAGAGCCTATTGTTTTAGTCATTCTATTATAATGATGTTTATTTTTTTGAGAAATATACATTCCTAATAATAAATTTTATAATTTTATTATATTCTAATATAATAAATATGTGACGTAGATTGTATAATAAATATGCATTGTTTTATTTTATTTTTAATTTATTTTATTCTTTTAGTAAAATATTTTGATTCTAAAGAATGTCCCATAAAGAGCGCACAATTTAATTTTTAAATAAAACGCATCTTTTTTGGAGTGAGAGATGATGTTTTTATTTCATTGCAAAGTAAACATCTGTGAGAGTATATGAATAGTCGGCGCTTAGAATGGTCTCTTATCAATTGAATTTTGTAAGTATAAAGGTGGCAGATTTTTCATTAGAATTCGCTGCAGGAGCTTCTCGAAATGTCCAATTGTTATGCAGATGACGAATTGATGTTCTTGGATTCTCAGTGACAATTTCATTCACTATGGTGATGTTCTCCATTGCCTGGACAGGACGAATACACACACGAGTTCCTTGATTCACCCAGTTTTTTCAAATTTCTTAATCAACCTTAAAATTGTCGTCCGATTGGCAACAATTTTAAGATAGATTAAAAAATTTGATGAAATAAATTTAAAATTAAGATTGAAATTAAGAAAATTGATTTTAACTGAACTTATGGTAAATCAAACGATTAAATCATTTGGATCCGCGCTAATTAAATCTGGCATGATGTCAGAACGGCCTTCATATTTCGGATTAAAGTGTGTAGTCCTGCAAGATCTATTTATTGAAAGATGTTTTTGATCTCACGGAACATCTCAGCTGATGAATTAGCTGCTGAGAATAAAGCGATAACTGGAATAGGTGCTGTTATCACTGCAGACATTGTTGGTAGTTTCTGAGATGGCAGTGGAGGGAATTGCCTTTTACTTTATGTTGGGACAACAGCCAGTTGCTGTGACCAGATACTGAATTGAGGCGCAGGTACGGGGATGAACCTCGGATTGGGCTATGGGTGGCAACTGACCATCTTCGCCTTGTAATTGATTATTGTCTGACATGAGCGATAGTTCGCAGGATGATCACCTCCACAATTACAATACTTCGTCTGAACAGATTGTTATTTTTTTGGTATTCAGCCTTATTGTGAGAATCAGCACAATTAACGCACTTTGAGGCTGCTCTGCAATTTCTTGCTGCATGCCTCAATTGCTGACACTTGTGACATTGCTTAAAACCAGACCGTGCCTGATACTTTTTCCAGTATACCCAGCAACGAAGCAAATACGAATTTTTACTTATCTGGTTAAGGGTAGTGCTGTTTAGAAAGTTAATTTTATAAGCTGATTTATGAAGGTTAGACATTCGCATAGCAAAGACCTCAGATATCGGCTGACCCAGTTCAGTGAGTGCAATTTTCACGTCATCTGTAAGGTCACTAGGGAGTCCTCCCAGAACAACTTCCAAGGGTTTGTTTTCTTGGAGAGTATATATATGATGTGGAATGTTATTACTACTGAGGGTTTGCGACTCTGTCGCAATCAAAAGGGCAAGAGACCTTAGATAGATCAACAAACCTAATGGTATAGAGTAATTTATACTTCTGTTTGAATTTCTTTATCACTGAACTTCTTCGTAACGTTGCCTTAGACGCAATCGACGACAAATTTATTTTAATTAATCCAAATACTCTGATGGAATAGAATTATATTTATATAGAGATTTTATATTTTTTGAAATGCTAAATTGAACACAGCCTTTTTCTCTTTTTGGCTTAAAAATATTTTGTACATTTATATATATATATATATATATATATATATATATATATATATATATATATATATATATATATATGTCTTATATTTACTATATATTTTATTAAAAAGGCCTTGATATAAATAAATATTATATGAAGCAGGAAAAATGTTTAATATAAAAAGGTAATTTGTGAGTTTAATTTCAATATATAATACAAAGTTAGTGTAATATATAATTTTTTGTAGGGAACTTTGCACTTGCGTACCGTTGGTGGTACTGAAACGCCATTAATTTTGTTTATTGTATTAATCATGAAAAATTGATCATAATTTTTTTTAATTATTACAATTTTTGATATTTATGTTTGTTTTAAGTAGTTTTTCACTTACACAACCAATACAATGTCGTTAAGTGCCAGTGCTGAGAATTTAACGAGTGACTCACAGGTAGGTGTCAACTTGTCCTTGTTAATGATTTAAATTAACATTAATTAATAAAATATTTTTAATTGAATGACATGTGTCGCTAAATATATATTCGAAATATGGTATTTTTTCTGAAATTTGTTTCTTTTGATATGTTATTGTTAATTAATATTTTTTAATTTTAGAGTTGTGATGGAGGTGCGAGTAGTATGTGTTTAGAACTCGCCTTAGAGGGTGAACGATTATGCAAAGCAGGTGATTGTCGAGCTGGTGTTGCTTTCCTTCAAGCAGCGATACAAGCAGGAACTGATGATCTACGTACTCTTAGTGCAATTTATTCACAGTTGGGCAATGCTTATTTTTATTTGGGCGATTATGTTAAAGCAATGCAGTACCATAAACATGACTTAACATTAGCAAGGTATGTTGAGTTTGTAAACAGTAACACTTCCTTTACATTTTATTAATGAACATAGTTTTTAAAATAATTTAAATGGATAGTATATCCCTTAGTATATGTTATTTATGTTTGTCTGAATTTTTGTGGTCATAGTAATTTATTCTGTGATAAAGTACATCTGTTTTATTAGTTTATTATCTGATAAGTATTTTAATTAAAAAGTTAATTATTTTTAATAATGTTGTTTAAATGAAATATTAATAAATGTTGTTAGTTGACTTTTATGTACAATAAAAGATAAGTTATCTAAGTTCATTAGGTATCATAAATTCAGTATTAATAAAGAGGTACATGATATGAAAATGCTAGCATAATAAACATGAATAATTTATATTAATGTAAAAGAGCAATTAGTTAAAAAGTATATTAAAATATTGTATTTAAAATTTGATTGGAATCAAAATTAATATATTTTTATTACAAATTATCTAAAAATAATTTAATTGTGAATATTTAAAAAAAGAATTTCAAAAGCAAATATTTATAGTAACTATTTATCACTATTTTAGAACAATGGGTGATAAATTAGGTGAAGCAAAGTCATCAGGTAATCTTGGGAACACATTAAAGGTAATGGGAAAATTTGATGAAGCAATGATATGTTGTAAAAGGCATTTAGAAATTTCAAGAGAACTAGGAGATAGGTTAAGTGAAGGAAGAGCACTATATAATCTTGGTAATGTATACCATGCAAAAGGAAAACATATTGGAAGAGTAGGTCAACGAGATCCAGGTGAATTTCCAGAAGATGTAAAAAGCTGTCTACAACAAGCTGTTAAATATTATGAGTACGTTTTGTTTCAAGCAATATTGTTTTTAATTTTATTCAAATGAAACTATTAATTATTTGATTTCTCTGTTCTTTGAAGAGAAAATTTAGCATTGATGAGAGAATTAAATGATGTAGCTGCACAAGGCCGAGCTTGTGGTAATCTTGGAAACACACATTATCTTCTTGGAGATTTTTCTCAAGCCATAAGATATCATGAAATGCGTTTATCAATAGCTCGTCAGTTTGGTGATAAAGCTGCTGAAAGGCGAGCAAATAGTAATTTAGGAAATTCTCATATATTTCTTGGACAATTTGAAGCTGCTGCGCAACATTATAAGTGAGGAATATTTTAAATTTCAATATTAAATTTTTGCATAGTGATTTTTTTTATAAATATTTAATGTTATTTATATAGAATATAGCAACAATAATTGAGTTAAATAAAAAAATAATTGTTATTTCAGACGAACTCTTGTATTAGCTCAAGAGTTAGGTGATAGGGCTGTTGAAGCACAAGCTTGTTATAGTTTAGGAAACACCTATACACTATTACGAGATTATCAGTCAGCTGTTGAATACCATCTGAGACATTTATTAATTGCACAGCATCTGCAAGATAGAGTTGGTGAAGGTCGTGCCTGCTGGAGCCTTGGAAATGCACATGCAGCATTACAAAATCATGAAAAAGCTTTATATTTTGCATCAAAACATCTTGAGATTAGTAAAGAGGTGAGATTTATTTTGTTGATATTTCTTAATAGGTATAAAAACACTTTTTATTATTTAGTTGGGTGATGCAATGGGTCAAGCAACTGCAAAAATGAATATAGCTGATTTACGTAAAGTACTTGGATTACCTCCAGATGATCAATCACCTGAAGAAATGAATGATTCACCAGGCACACATACTCCAGAGAATGGAAATAATAGTCAGTCAGATATTGCTGAAGGAAAATTAATGGGAGAAACTGTGGCCAACAAACATTCACATAGAATTCAAAGGGTGAGACGTGAGAGCATGGAACAGCTTAATCTTATTAAGGTAGCGCTTCTTTTGTGTCTGATTTGGTTCTTTGGTCAGTTCGTTTTTGTTTTATTTTGGTTTGTTTTTCAATATTTGTTAATAATATACGTGTTTTTGACAAGCAGTAATGGATATACGGTATGTGCACGTATTCATATTTAGTATATGTTTTTTATTTAATTTGCAAGGACTGAAAACTATTTTTACTGGGGGAAAAAAATGTAAATAAAAATATTTAAATGTTATAATAGCTGTTTGTATATTTATGTATAATTCATTCATATTAGACTATACAAAATGTATCTTCATTTTTAATTCACCTAAATGTACAATTCATTTATAAAATAACATTTATTAATATGTTATTCATTTATCATTGTTATTTGTGAAGTTTTATTGTATATAATGTATATATTAATAAATTTTTAGAAGGTAAGCCAGTTTGTACTGCATAAAAAATAATTATAAATAAAGAGAATATTAATTGTATATACTTATACTTAAATTGATTTTTTTTTATTAAAGACTTATATTTACAAATAAATACTAAAGCAGTACATACTATATTATTGGCATTTTTCGCTTGTTATATTTATATATTTAATAGAAAATTATATTTCTCTAAAGAAGAAAAAGTAATTTATCTTAATTTTATAACAGCTTACACCTGATGCTAAACAAAGACAGAATTCCCAGTCTGTTTCAAGTAGTAATCAAACAAGTCCAGTCACTGCTACAAAAGCTGAAGATGAAGAATCATTCTTTGATCTTTTATCTCGTTTCCAGTCCAAACGTATGGATGATCAACGATGTTCACTTCAAGTCAATGAAAATAAAGAAAATCGAAATGGTTAGTTTGTCCATGTTGAATATTGAAATATTTCTGGATTTTATTGACTAATTTAATTTCAAATTATAAGGTATAAGTCAACCGGCATTAAATCATAATCGTAATGAACGCACTCCATTAGCACATACGAATAATAATAACAACGATAGAGCAAATGGTCAGTCGGATAATCCAGAAGATTTTCTTGACATGATTGTTGGTATGCAATCAAAAAGAATGGATGAACAGCGTGTTGCTCTTCCTCATTTACCAGGATTGCAACCAAATTCATTGCAAAGATTAGCTGAATCTGGTGCTAGTGCACCAGATGATTCTTTTCTTGAAATGCTTATGAGATGTCAGGTAAAATTATTTCCTTTTTGTAGAGATATTTTTGGACAAATAGTTTTTTTTTTTTTTAATGTATTGCAATTTATTCATTAAATATTAAATCCATGTAGAGTTCACGGTTAGAAGAACAAAGGTCAGCATTACCAGATGTTGATGTAGAGACTGATGTTCCAACAGCTCGTTCTACTGTGGGGAGCACGTGTGGTACTACTGTACCAGATGAAGATTTCTTTTCTCTTATTATGCGATTCCAGTCAGGCCGAATGGAAGATCAAAGAGCGACCGTACCGATTGATAAGCCTCGGTAAAAGATATATTATATTTAAATAAATATAAACCGGTCAATGTCTGTGTCAATTTTAGTATAAATTCAAATTCTGGAATGTTACCAAATGGACCTACAAATACAACGCAGTCGAGTAACACCAATAAAAAGAAAAAATAAAACAGGTGACACTTTCAGATATGTTTTATGTTCATTATATGTTATTGTCACTGCAGTCAAACAAATATTTTTTATCATACTGCCATGGTTTATTTTAATTTGTATACGAAGTTATTAGCGTCTTAAGAAAAAAAGCCATACAAACAAATATTTTGACGTGCCAATATATATATGTATGTATATATACTTATATATATATATATTATATAAATAAGGCTTCCAGAGTCTTTTACCGGCCTATTTAGTTGTAATTGTACTGTATTTTTCTGAAACAGTATTGTTTAAACTTTACTCATTTAATGTTTCACATATTTTCAAATGTTTTAACACCCTTTCATTCTTGATTACATTTTATTTACAGAATTGTTGAATCAATAATGTTCTTTCAATCAATTTGAAACACTTATTACGTTTATTTTCTATTATGTAGCGTAAACGTTTAACATCAGATTTCAGTTTATTTAGTGTTAATTATTATTGCAATAGATATCTTTTATAATAAAAATTAATTTTCTTTTCTTTTTTTTTTAAAAAAAAAATAATTTTATATATATATTTGAATTCATATTTTTACAAATGTGTAAAATACTTTGCTTTATAAAAAACTGACATTAGAAATATCATAAATAGTTTATTTATTAAGATTTAAAGACTGGTGCAGTGAATTCAACTCTTTTTGGCTGTGTTTTTTATGTCTAATTAAAAATTTCAAAAAAGATTTGTTTTCATTTTCTATGTATTTAATTTTTTAAAAACTATGAAAAAGACAGACTAGAAAACTGATGTTGAATTGAAACTAGAGGAATGAAAGGGCTAATTAGTACAAAGTATTTCATGTTTCTTAAGTGGTAACCATTCAATTGTACTGATTAAAAAATACCTCTTTTTAATTGATTGAAGTATATTTACATATATCATCAATTGACAGTAGTTGATTACAGAATGATTGACATATTCTAGAAAAGTTATTAAAGCAAGTGAATGCTTCATAGGAAATGTTCAAGTTTCAATAAATTAACTTTTTAATATTACATAAATGCAACAACATTTGCATTTATTTAAAATTACTGGTTGTAAATTAACAGTGTAATAATTTTTAAATGTAGCACAGTCATTCCAGTTAAGAATTGTTCTTTATACAAAATTTTTATGACAAAAATAACTTCGAATAACTTTTGATTATAAATTGTTAATATTTGTGATCTTCCCCATATATCGGTACGAGTTTCAGATGTTTATGTGTAAGTCTGTTGTGCCAATGATAAAAAAAAATGTTTTAAATGTTGAAAAGAACAGTCTGTTAAGGGCATATCTGCCTGATTTAATACGCCTCGTTGATATTAGGTGTTAAAAAATAAACGAAATACTTGAACCCCAGAAAATATAAAACTTGAAGCTTTACCTAATCTTGCCAAAGATATGCTCACAAATTAGAAATATGTCTTTGATTGTAATGAAAACAATTTAAAAGTCTACATTGGTAAACTGTTCTACTTATGTGTTTCTCTTGCATTGTAACAAACAATAAATTTTGTATGTTATTCAAAAAAAGACACTCCCAAGATATAGTATTTACAGGTGATAATTATAATTTTTTGTGTTATAATGCAAGATGAAATGATATGATCTTCTATAGTTGTTGTTTTCTATTTACAAGCATTTATATCTGTTTTATTCTTGTCTTAAAATACCATTATAAATTCAGTACTCTTGTATCTTTTATATATAAATATTTTTTTAATATTTTCTTATACTTTTTCTATTTGTATTTTATTTAGTTGAATTCCATATACAATGAATTAGGCATTTAAAATTATATAAATCTATTATAACAAATTATTATTCTATGTACATATGTATTCAAATAAAAATTAATTTTATTGTAATATTTTTTTCATTAAATAGCTGGCATTCCTTTGATGAAACGTCTATACCACATTAAACTAGTAAATCCACAGAGAGAATACCAAGTAAGTACATATGAAAGATGTTCATTACGTAATGAAACTCTTGTCTGACCACCTATTGGACCACCATCTACAGAATATTGTGATACTGCATCCAAGAACACAGGATCTGCATTTGTCAATTTACACATACTTTCTAAATCTCTGTAAATATTTTTTTCCTTAATTTTCATAAACTATGATCACAATATTAACATGTATAATAATTATTTCCAATAGGAATTAATCTATTTTTATTTTCTTCTACTCAATAATTACCTATAAAGCCATGAATTTGACTTTGGCATATTTTTTGGACTAAACATTGGTCGATTTTCATTCAAACGTACTACACCGACCATTGTTATTTTACCATCGATCTGTCCTTCAAGTCTAGTTTCAGGACTTTTCTTTTTTGTAGGTACCCAGCCACGATTAATGAGAATTGTTAAACTGAAATATAATTTCGTTATTCTACAAATGGCTACTTTTTGACAGCAACTTACTCTCGATCTGCAAGTTTAAATGGTGTTATGACGTTAAATCCTGTACTTCCTGAACTGCTCTGTGTTATTAATCCTCCCTTGGTAGTCGCTTCTCCATTTACTAATAGAGGACGTGGCCCCAAGAATAATTCTTTTGAATGATCAAAGGTACCTGTTACACGAACTGGATAATATTCCAGTGAATTCAGCTCATTTAAACTAGAAAAAAAATTGTATTTTTGATGTTATTTATAATTTTAATAATATTCATACTCGTTTGGTAAATCTACAGGTGTGGTTTGAGATCGCATTTGAAGATCTGAAATCAAATTCTCTTTCCATTTTTTTCGTTTTATTTGCCATGTTCCTAATCCAAAAGTGGTAACTGGAATTAACTTGAAATATAAAAGAAAATATTTATAATTATTAAAATAAAATTAATAATTTATGAATAAAACTAACCAAAAGAAACCAGCCAAATGGACCTATTTCATGTTTATTTTGATTACCCTTTAATATTATTGGTTTTGTATTAATTCCTTTTTTTATTAAATATAAAGAAATGTTATTGTATGCATTATATTTACGTTTTAAAGAATGTATTATTCTTAACATTATATTAGGTATGGGTTATGTCAGTTTGACATTTCTTTTTGTACATCATCCAATTTTTGGGCTCAAAAAAAATAATTCTTTAAATTATTTTTGTGTACTCAGTGATTTTGCATACAGTTATTTGAATTTTTAATATTGATAAAAATGCAATGGTCAACTATTAGTATTTTAAATGTAATAATATATATGACCTAACTTAATTCTTGTACTGTGTACTAAATTTCTTTGTTATTATTTTACAAAATGCATTGTAAAAGGTTTTATTCAATATTAAAAACATGTTTTAAAAAACAGTACTGCACAGGCAGTTTAAATTTTAATACAAAGGAGTTTAAATCCGTTGTTCTTACTTCTTCAATAAAGTTATCGAAACAAATTCAATCATTAATTAAATTATCGGGTCCTATCACAGTGGCTGATTATATGAAAGAAGTACTGACAAATCCTTTATCAGGGTATTATATGCATAAAGATGTTTTTGGCCATAAAGGTGATTTCATTACGTCACCAGAAGTTGGACAGTTGTTTGGAGAAGTATATATGAATGTATTTAATATATTTTTTTAGTTATAATTTATGATAAAATTTTAGATGGTATCCATTTGGTTTTTAAACGAGTTGAATAAAATAGGATCCCCTAGACCATTACAACTCGTTGAATTGGGCCCTGGCCGAGGAACTTTATGTGAAGATATGTTAAAAGTAAGTTTTTTTTTTAAATTAGTAGTCAGTGTAAGTTTTTGTTTCATCATTATTTATAATTCATCTCATTCATAATATATCTTTTAGGTATTTAAACATTTCAATTCATTGGACAATATAAGCGTTCATTTGGTTGAAGTCAGTCCACATTTAAGTAGACTGCAAGCTGACCGATTATGTGATAAAATAGAAGATTGTGCAGATACTCAACAGAATTACTATAAATCGGGTTTGACGAAATTCGGAACACCTATATATTGGTATCGTCATTTACAAGATGTACCGAAACAGTTTTCACTTATCGTAGCTCATGAATTTTTTGATGCTCTTCCTATCCATAAATTTCAAGTATATTTAATTTGAAAAATTGTTCTAAATTATGTTTTAATGTTATTAAAAATCCTTATAATGTTTTTATTTTATAGAAAACAAAGGATGGCTGGAGAGAAATATTAATAAATTATGACGAAAAGAACGATTGTTTTAGATATACTATATCTCCTTCTGTTACTCCAGCCATTGCTTTATTTGTAGATAAAAATGAACAAAGAGATCATGTGGAAGTTTGTGTTGATGGACTTATTCTTGCTGAAAATTTGGCTTCAAGAATAGAAGAAGATGGTGGTATTGCTTTGATTGTTGATTATGGTCACAGTGGTGATAAAACCGACACATTTCGAGTAAATTGATCAATAAATGAATTGTTTAAAATCAATTATTTAAATAATATTTAACTTTTTTTCAGTCATTTAAAGATCACAAATTGCATGATCCATTAATAAATCCAGGTACAGCGGATTTGACTGCTGATGTAGATTTTTCAAAATTAATAAAAGTCGCTACTGCAGATGATAAATTAATTGCATTTGGTCCAGTAACACAACATGATTTTCTTTCATCAATGGGTATTGATGTTCGGTTACAAATTCTTTTACAAAATGCCAGTGATAGTGATAAAGAAATTTTACAACAAGGGTATAATATGGTCATGGATAAAGATAAAATGGGAGAAAGATTTAAATTTTTATCACTCTTTCCATCTGTATTGAAAAATCATTTGACTAAATATCCAGTTGTTGGTTTTAGTCAAACATAATATTGTTAGTATATTTATTATTTGTAGAAATAAAGTTGTTTGTTGAAGTTATTTTTTTTAATATAATTTTGTTTTGAATACTGTTATTTTGGCCTAGGACAATTATTTCCCTTACATTTTTTTATATTACTTATTTTTATTTGCATTGAATTGCGTACAAGATTTATTGTACAAATATTAATATTTTAGATTGTTTTATATAAAAGATATGAAGATTTGTAAGTATAGATGTAATATTTATTTAATAGTTAATAATCGATCATTAAGTTGTTTTTTTTCTTTTTTTAGTAAGAAAGTAAAAAAATACTGTACAAGTATATTAAATATTTGTTAAAGCATACGTTTAATTTTAAAAATAAAAGTATATAAAATGTTCATATGTATTAGTTTATAATTAATTCAATAGATGGCACAAGAGAAGGTTTGACGGTTGGTATTAGATGTCAGCACGTATACAATTGAACGAACTTTATATTTAAATATAAGATTATGGAATCCAAAAATCTTTTTAATTTGATATTAAATTAAAATTAAAAACTCAAAAAATTATTAAATATGCAATTTAATTTCCAAATAAATATTTTTTTTGGTTAACTAATCAATCGATTTATGGATTTACGAACAGTGTTTATTTAACAGATTAATTCAGTCGCGATAAAATGAACAAACCATTCAAATGAGTAAAAACGTTTCGTTTATATCACGAAACACATTTTGAATATTTATTACAGTGTATCGCGAGTGAAAATTCCATGCCATTCAATATACCTATATGAATATCGAACGACTGTAGAATCACTTTCAAAAAGCTGACAGTACGAGAATGATGAAAATCGGATAGCTGTCTGTTTTGTATTAAAAACGAAATAAAATCTAAACTAACGAAAATCGATTTTTAATTTTTTTAAGTGAGTTTAAATTATTTTATTTAAATTTTAAAATACAGTTACATATTGATACAGTTAAGGTACATTTTAACTAGTTATATACTATGCAATTTTCGACTGTTAAATCTTAAAAAAAATTACAAAGTTTTAAATAATTTATGTTTAAATGAATATTTCTGAAATATAATTATTTTTTTCATTTTTTTTCTTAATAATTTT
The DNA here is from genome assembly GCA_029203775.1 of Neoneuromus ignobilis. Lineage (NCBI taxonomy): Eukaryota > Metazoa > Arthropoda > Insecta > Megaloptera > Corydalidae > Neoneuromus > Neoneuromus ignobilis. The sequence goes on along the minus strand of CP092090.1, from coordinate 4,001,575 downwards.
TATTTATGGAATAACTACATATAAATGGATGTCGATGAAGACTATTTTCGACATTACAGCTAAAATAAATTTATTCGGAGAAAATGTAATTCAGACATGGGGAAACATAAATTTTTGAAAGAACATGTTTAAAAATCATCCTCATAATTTTAATTTAGCCTTAACAATATACAAAGGACAATAATTCAAACATCAACAATCATCAAACATCATATTCAAATTTGTTTTTAATACTGTATTTGTGAAATTCTCAACGATTGGTTTTCAAAAAAAAAACAAGATTTTTAAATTGATTATTGAGTTCTGTTTCATATTTGTTGCATTGGTTTTATGATATTAAGATATAATCCGTTCTAAGGTGATTTCAATCGTTTAGTTTTGATTTTCAGTCAATATTATTTTTTAGTAAATGGTGTTTCTCTATTATTTCGTTATATTTTTAGACACTGCTTCCTAGAAACGTTTATCAATGCATCCATTTTAATTTTCATTTCAGTCATGCCTATATTTTTAAGATATTGTATTTTTTTGAAAGTGATAGCATAGTATTTTAAATGGACATTAGCAAAAAAAGTGAATAATAGTAATTATTTAAATTTTGAAATTTTCATATGATTTTAGGATGACTGATTTATTATTATTTATTATATTATTGATACTATTTTTTACTATATATATATGTTTAAAAAACTCAATTATTCAAGAAATAAATTATATATAAATTGTTATAAAGATCATTTAAATTAAGGTAGATTTTATCTTAACATATATATATATATATATATATATATATATATATATATATATATATATATATATTTATATGTGTGTATGTGTATTCAAATTCCATAGAACTGTGAACAATGTAGGCTTATTTTCTATTCAAACGATCACATGAAACACGGCATTCATACAGATAATTGACTAGCTCGCCACAAACGTAATATAATGACGAAATTCGAATCTTCAACTAAGTAGCATCGTTTTGTATATCGGGAAATAGAGAATCGATCCATTTATTATCAAGTAATACCATTTCGTATGAAGTATGACTATATAACGAGCTATATTGAGAAAGGTCAAGGTCAATTTGCGACACAAGGGGCCAGATCAAAATGGTGTCTATTAAATTTCGCACCTGGTTGATGAGGGTGTCGTGTAGTAGCAGCGCAGGCGGTCGCGTAATCCCTTGAAATGTTCCCATCGGCTTTTATATACATACATACATACATACATACATATATATATATATATATATATATATATATATATATATATATATATATAAAGCTTCTATTTTTTCTGTAAAGTTAACTTTTATTTTTATACGACGCACGAAGAGAATCAATACTAATCGACGCGATAATTTAGTTCTGTTGTTAGAGTGGAATCCTTGCTATCGAATTTTTGATTATAAGTAGTTTTATTACAAATAATATTTTTTTTACTCTTGTTCAATTATTTATCATATTGTATGATAGTATTTTACATAACATCATTATTTTATCTTTAAATAATTGAATTTAGTATTAAAAAGAAATTAAATAGCTTAATATTTTTTTGGTATTATTTTTTAATGATATTTATATTATAGAAACAATTAAAATTATCAACCATTTCTTTAACAATAAAAATACTAATTTATATCAGGTTAAGATTGAGTGCTTTTTATCACCTAATCTAAAATTGTTAGGATAACTTTTAAAACTTTTTTTCAATAACGTAAATTGATGTTTGAAGTTTTTTTACGGAAAGTAGTTAAAAAAATAATTAGTACTTTTTAATAGCAGCAAAATAAAAAGTGATATTTCATAAAAAATACTTTAATATAAATTAATCACTCAACACTACAAGTTTTTACAAAAATGTTCAATAATTTATTCAGTTAAGTGTTCAATAGAATATTGAACATTGTCGAATGATTCGTTTGTGTTAAAGAGAATTTGATACATTGCCAAAATAAATAGTAAAAAGAATCACTAGTCTAGTATCATAAAGTTTTATTATTGTCATTATATTTTAAAAAAACGGGATATCAATTAGAAGTAGTATTAGTATTCATATAAAAAATTTAGTAATTTTAAACTGTAAATCAATTTTTGCTATTAAAATAAATATGGAATCCAAGTAATGATTTTCTTCTAAAAAGTGAATTAATAAGTGCTTAGCTAAGCAGTGTAATAAATTCCAAATAAAATAAAACTTTATTTATTTCTCGTGTTATATAAAAATCTATTTATTTTATATAATTCAGTCAATTGTGATTATCCTAAGTTTTTAGATGTTTGATCGATTTGAGTATTAAAAATTTTTTTGTGAAAAATATATTTCAATAATATTGATATATATTTTAGGTTTTAAAAGATTATATATATATATATATATATATATATATATATATATATATATATAAAATATAGATAACGAATATGTTTATGCACTGTTCGATCAGTTTTCGTTTGATATCAGATTAAAAAAAAATAAACTCTATTTATAAGAGACTTACGTCAAGTGAACGCACTCAACGGGAGTACATCTCTATCCTTTGTGTGCGTTTGCTTCTTTGACAGGATTTGTAGTTTCTTTCCTGAGTGAACAACCTCTTTCTGAAGATAACATGCTCTTCTCCGATCTTATACCGAATATATGTGAACGTATATGTTTATATATACACATATATGTCGAGAAACCTTCGTAATCGTATTTATAGAGTCTATAACTTATCGTATTATGAATGAAGTAGGTCTTTTTCAGAGATTGATTTAATTTTTTCGTGCTTTATTGCCAATTAAATTACATACTGATTTTTCTTTTAGAACATATAGTTTTAATTTTATATATATATATATATATATATATATATATATATATATATAAAGAAAATTATATTAAAAAATTTACAGAAAATATATTAAAAAATTTACAGAAGCAAATATTAAAAAGTATATAATATATGGAAGCGTTGAATAACTTCACTTATTAAATGATGATCTGCAAAAAATATAAAAAGTATAGCGTAATGAGATAAATTACTTCCATTATATGCAGTCGTTTTCTTTTTTAATATGCAAGCAATTCTTGTTTCTGACACTTTGTAATTAATTCAACAGTTATCAGTCTTAATAAATATTCGTTTTTTTAAAATATACTTATATTTAGAAAAATAGTATTTTCGTTGTGAACATCTAATAATTCTGTTTTAAAAAATTAAATTGTTTATAACTGAAAATATTTTAATTTAATTTTCATTCGTGTTTCGATTAGTCTCATATATTTTTCCTATATTTATAATGCATTTATTATTTCTGTAACGTATGTGAAATTCAAATTAAAAAATCATTACAGATGGATTTTTGATGAGTGATCTTCTCTTGATTGAAATTAATTATGTTAATTGGAAAACGTGTTTGTTGTTGTAAGGATTTATTTTTTACATTATCATAAATGTCATTTTTGTTGACCATATATTATTTTTCATTATATATATATATATATGTGTGTGTGTGTGTGTGTGTGTGTGTGTGTGTGTGTATGTATATATAAAGGTATGATAAAGAGTGTTTTTTAAGTTAGATAGAACTTTCGATAGGGATTCAATTTAAAGTTCCATCACGCTTAAACTCTCTCTCTCTCTCTCTCTCTCTCTCTCTCTCTATATATATATATATATATATATATATCAAAAACAGAATTGATTTAATATTAGGTTAGATTTTTTAATTTTAATTTTTTTTATTAATACAATTTTAAATTAGGTTAGAATCACTGGTGTTAGGAATTCCGTTTTGAATAAAAAAATGGATTATTGTTTCAGTATAAAATATATGAAACTAGATTTTTTTAAATAAATTTAGTTAAATAACACTGAATTAACTAAATATATATTGAAGAAAATATGAAAAAGATATTAGTTTATATGTAGTATTGTGTGGTTAATTGATTTATTATGAAAGGATGTTTATGAATAATTTTAAATACAAAAAAACGTTTACTTTATAAAATTATTAATTAAATTTAGTGTAAAATAATATATAATTTTTTGATTTGAAATTTGATTCATTTGTGAAAATAATTATTTGTATCGTGAATATTTTTTAAATGATATTCATTATAATGACATAATTGATATTAATTAATTCATTTATTTGTTGAAATAGTTTTCTATTTTTTTAAAAAAATGTTAATTCAATTATAGTATTTTTCTCTGATCATTTTTTGTTTACAAATATTGTACAATCTTTTTTAAAAAATAAAATCTATCAAAGAATCGAGATTATGATAAATTACAGTGAAATGAGAGTAGAATCCATACTCGAGAATATATTTACTCAGGCCATTTCGTTTGCTCGAATGAAAAATGATTTCATAATGTGCGTAACAAATACGAAATAACATTTTCTCGCAAACGTACAATTTACATACTCGTGTACATTTTCTAACTGCATTACATTTTTCGTACGTTCGTCTATTTTCCGTACAGAGGTCGTCAAGTACGTACACGTAGTGAAAATTTCTCTCGCACAAAACCACCGTATACCTGTCTGCCGTAATGTTCTCACGTACACTTTGTTTAATGACACTCGCAGCAGCGTTCACTCGTTGGCCTCTGCCACTCTATTCAGATCTGAATGGGACTCGCGCTATTGTATTCTGTTTGTTCCTGGTGGTGTTGCTACAACTGCTAACCATTCTCGACCGCCGCCCGCCACTTAAAATCGGCCCACTTTACTGAATAAAATCAACGAGCACGTCGAGAAACGTCGACCCCGTGACCACTCGTTCGACAGTCATCCAACGACGAATAGACAGCACTAAAAACAAAATCAACAATTTCCACACATTGAATAATATCTTGCTGGTCTTTAAATTCAACTATTATATATATATATATATATATATATATATATATATATATATATATAGGGTTTTCCAATAAGTGCTTCAGAAGATTAAATAAAAATTTAAATGGAAATAAAACAAAAAGTATTTAATTAATTAGTTATTTATTTTTTCATTTTTATGGCATAATTGATGGAAATAATTTCATTCATATGACCACCAAGACTTCGCTTGCCATAGTGCATTCGTTTAGTCCAATTTTAGATAATTGTGGTCCAATTTCATGAATTATATATTCAATGCTTATTTTTAATGCTTTTATCAGCATAAACTATTGATTAACTGCACAGAAAATATTCCAATGGAGTTAGATTACATGATCTTAGTAGACAATTGATGAGCCCATTTTGTGAAATAATGGACTCAATACACTTTTTTTCAGATATAAAAAATATAAAATTGTCATATATAAAATTGTTTAAAAAATACTAATTATATCATAGATTATATTTACTGGTGTCTATTTTGATTTCATGATTTTTATTAATTTACTATAATTAATGTAAAATTTTCAAACAGTCAGAAAAAAATCTTTTCCTAATTAACTTTAAATATCGTCAAGAGAAGAACAATTAGTAAATCATTGAAATGATATTATTTCCAAAGAGAATACTTAGTAAAAAGATATATAGAAGTACATAATTCAAATCCTTGTTAATATTCGAAATATAATCATAGAAAGTGTGTAAATAAATAAATTTACTCTTGAAATAAACTTTAAAACGTTTTATTTTACAAAAAAGATTTCAGATTCTTTTTAAAATAAATTTTTCGTTATTGAAAATTAATATTATTTTTTTCGTTTTGAATAGTAAGCAAAAATATAGGATCATCCAAATGTGACGCCTAGATTTGTGTTTTATTAAAAAGAAACATGTAATTTCTTTGTAATAAAACACAAATCTAGGTGTAATATTTGGATGATTCTATACATAGGGGTTTCTAATAAGAAAGTTAGAACTTTGACGGCTGGTGGTAGCAATGTTTGATTTTTTTAAGCTCATTTTGATATTTCAACTCAGTATAATTTGGCAAATTATTATGAAACGTTTAATACTTCAACAACGCTTGAAAATTGTAAAAACTTCAATAGACTTATTGAAACAAGAGTTTGCTAAGTTCATTATTTCACGAAATAAATTTATTAATTAGTAAGATCATGTGATGTAAATGCATTGGATTATTTTCTGTGAGTTTATGTGAAATCATTAGGTATGCTGATAAATCACAAATAACAGAAATATTAAAAATAAATATTGAAAGTGTAATTCATGAAATTGGACTACAATTATGTGAAAGAGTGACTAAAAATTGGACTAAATTAATGCACTATGTCAAGTGAAATTGTGGTGGTCATATGAGTGAAATTTTATTCTACCATTATTGCCATAGAATATGCTTAAAAATAAATAACTAATTAAATAAATACTTTCTGTTTTATTTCCATTTAAACTTCTGAAGCGCTTATTGGAAAGTCATATATAATTGTGTACGAATACGAGTATCATATGAAATTTTCTAGTTTATTGAATTTCCATTCGATATTAAAGTATTAATTGATTTTATTTTGTAATTAAGTGAAATACTATTGTTGTGTACGGTAGTTAGATGCGAAAAAAGACAATTTTAAAATTTATTCTCGAATTTCTTATCATTGTATCAATAGCACAATACTGTTGTACACTAATGTGCCTGTCAGACATTGTACATTCGTTCGAAATTTTGAACGAACGAATGTGACAGCCGTTTAAATCGTCCGTTACGGAGTCAGTTGCGTCGCAACGCTCGTCGTCGGGACGCACAAATGACGGCTTCGCATGCCGACACGAACAGCCATAATTAAACACGCCGCGGAGTGTCTTATTAAAAATTAAAAACACAAATGTTTGCGTCCCGTCATTAGAAACGCTCGTGGCCGACGTCATAGGCACGGAATATTAATTGCCGACATTACCGTCGTCCATACGTTTTAATTCGTAAAGATACAATAATTCCTCCAGATAAATGTACACACAAATGCAACGTGTACTTTCATGTACGTCGTCGTGTTTTTGTTGAACGTAAACGTTCGACCGATAAAACGTACCGTTTATGTCTGCCGCATTGTTTACGTTATCTTATATAATTTTTACTTTGTTCGTTGTTCTTTTTTAAAAAACTGTATTTGACGTCCGCAGGTACAGACGTCGTGCGTTTGCACGAACGACGCTTTTAAATTAACTGTTGGTCTCGGACTCGAGTGAAAAATGTTTGTTAGTTTTGTTTTATTGCCATTTATGTCTTTATGTCGCTTATAAGTACACTTTTTATTAGTCTTTCACGTAGGACGTATCGTAACATTAAAAAAGACATCGTAAATATGAAAAACACATTTGAACAAAAATATACGTTCGTGATATCGTTTTATGTATTCATACATCAAACACTTTTCTAATTTAATTAAACGATTTTATCGGGTTGAAATATCTGATACAAATTGACAATACACGTAACATCATGATAAATTTAATTGAAAATAAATCTCGTGATGTATTTATATAACTATTTTATAAACGTTTTAGATATTAATAAAAAATAGTTTTATTTTTTATTTTAACATATTTTAGAAAAATAATGAAGATTTAAAGACTGTAGAAAAAACTATATCGATTTTTAATAGCTATAAATAAAATTTTTATTTCATTTAAAAAAACATGTACCATTTAAAAACATTATATTTTTTACAAAAAAAATATTTTATTATGAAAAACGATTATATACTGTTTTCCAATAAGAATGTAAGAATTTTGACAGCTGATGGTAGCTATGTTTGAATTTTTTTCAAGCTCATTTTGACATTTCAACTCAGTATAGTTTCACAAAATATCGTGGAACGTTTAACACTTCAACAACACTTGGAAATTTAAAAACTTCAATAGACTTATTGAAACAAGAGTTTAATGAATCCATTATTTCACGAAATGGACCCATCAATTGAAAAATACAGAAATTAAGATCATGTGATTTAAGTCAATTGGATTATTTTCTGTGCGGTTATGTGAAATCATTAGTTTATGTTAATAAACCACAATCAATAGAAGAATTACAAATAAAAATTAAACGTGTAATTCATGAAATTGGACCACAATTATGTGAAAGAGTGACTAAAAATTGGACTAAATAAATGCACTATGTCAAACGAAGTCGTGGTGGTCATATGAGTGAAATTGTGTTCCATTATTAATGCCACAGAATATGTTTAAAAATACAATAAAAAATAATTATTAATTGAATACTGTTTATTTTATTTCCATTTAAAATTCTGAACCACTTATTGGAAAACACTATATTTTCTACAAAATATCGATTTGTCTCTAATAAGCAATCATTTAGGATTTTTATCTTTTTGATTAAAAATTATCATAACTTATATAAACAACTACAATTCTTTAAAACCGAATTAAAAGTTAAAATTTTATAATATTATTGGATATATAATATCATTTATAAGAAGAACTTATGTTTATTTAAAAATAATTATTTTTTGTTCAAAAATATATTATTATTTGAATTTTAAATTCGGGCTTGAAAAAAATAATATTTTTCAATTGAAATAATTGTTGTATTTCTATCTAAATATGAATCAAGTTATTAATAAAAAAATGAACAATAAAAATTATTGAACACTTTTTAGGTGAAAGTGAATTCGTCACAGTTAAGAAAATAATAATTATTATTTTTTGAATTTACAAAATTTGAAATGTGTCTATTTTATATTTTTTGCTGAATGAAAGTATCGGATCTTATCATCCAGTTTCCGATACGGGTATCGGCGACATTTCTCAAAATATACATTTAATAGAGCCTGTCAAGTTAACGAACTTTATTGAATATCTGTCTGTTATCGTTTCTGCCACTGTTGCGTTGATTCGAAGAAACCGACTACCCATTTCATACAGTCAGCTAGCTGTCGATCGTGCATCGAACCCGCACTCCGCTACAATTCAACATCGGTCAGTTGATGACCCGACGCACGCATAATTATCACACTTAGTAGAATTGTATCCGTGGCGACACAATAAACGACATTGTGATGAAATTGACACAGCAACAACTGACGGCTCGTTCCACATTTATCTACACCCATCGACCCATCCCGAACGCACCCCATGTCGAGATTTTAATGGCACGTAAAGAGATTGAGTGGGCTCGTGCCTCGACGTTGATTGTATTTGTTAACCCTTCAACATGGGGCTGGGGTGCAGGACCGGTGTGTTTTCTGAACAAATTCTAATCCGCATTGTCAAAAGTTTTGATCCGCATTTGAATTTCGTTGACGACGACGACGAAATCGCATCTACATATTGAAATATCAACAGGATTTGATATTACGAGTGCGTGTAAAAAATGAATTTATGTACTTGAAATAATATTTTTAAATTTTCCTAAAAATTAAATAAATAGATATAAAAATGTGATTAAATATAAATAAATTAGGCTGAGATACAAACTCCAAATAAATTTAGTCGAGACAATAACCACAAATAAATATAGCAAAGATACAAATCGCATATTAGAAATGTTTTTTTGAAAAATTAGTGGTGTTTTTTTGAAAATTTAGGGATGGTTTTTTGAAAAATTAAGAGTGGTTTTTGAAAATCAGAAGTGATAATTTGAAAAATTAGGAGTGAAAGTTAAGGGTGTTTGTTTAGAAAAATTTAGTGTAATTTTTTGAAAATTAGGGTTTTTTGAAAATTAAGGGTGGTTTTTTGAAAAATAGGAGTGATTTAGCCTGGTTATTAATTAGGTGGTTTAACCAAGTTATTTGCGAATCTAGAGTAACTACTTCAATGAAGCAAAAATCTAAACAACTGACCATTTAGGTCGTTGCATCTTCGAGTGATAGAACGTATTTGTATTCGAAAATGGTCTCTCAGTAATATGTAGTTAAACGCTATAATCAAGTAACGTCGAACAGGTCAAAATATTACATAAGGGCTGAGTGGCTAGACAAATTTAAAGAATGTGTTGTTTTACATACGAGTATCTAAAAATTTAAGGTAACCGAGTGTTTTTCTTGGAATCGGCCGTCTCTAAAGCTCGGCCGCCCGTGTGCATTGCATACGTTGCACATATGGAAGGGGTGGGTTTGTATATATATATATAAAATAGTTATGAATTGATAAAAAATATTCAATCCGGCCCTGAGAGGATTTTCTGCGTGAATGAAGATCGAAATGGAAACGAGCGAGTGTGGGGGTCTAAAAAGTGAGGTTATTTCAAACGTGAATGTTGGAATGAGAGACGAACGGGGACGTTGTGTAAGAGTGACGAAGAGATTATTCCGTGTCCGTTCTTTGTTGTCTAAACTAAAAGTGCGTTCATAATGCGGACATATGTTTGTTTTAACGCTCGACAGAGTTGATTTTTTGGGACTCGGACGTTTGGGTCACGATCAATATAAAAGATTTAGGTAGCATGAAAGTGTGTGTGTATGTAACAATGTAACAAGGTAAAAATTATGAACCGTATGTGGATTGTTGTGTGTTTTATTTTTTGCAATATATATATATATATATATATATATAATAGTGTTTTAGCAGCTTAATTAAAAAAATCATTATACTATTTGATAAGTTATTTTAGAAATAAATAATATAGGGTCATCCAAATGTGACGCCTACATTTGAGTTTTATTAAATAAAACACAAATCTATGCATCACATTTTAATGACTCTATATATAGAAATTTAAAAGACTTGAGAGAGTTGTTTTAAAATTTGTTTTATTAGAAGTTTTGTATGTTATTTATTAGAATACATATTGAATTTGATTTATAAATTTCGAACATTTTATTAATCAAATCTAGACATTTTTGTGCTGATTTTATAAAACTGAAGACAATATATATTTTATTTAGTGAAAGTTTTAAGTCTGTTTTATTTTATAACAAAGATTAAATAAAATTTTCATCTTTATTATCTCATTTTAGATTTTATATATTTTTAATTATGTTAAATAGATGAGAAGATAATATTTTTTCAATTGATTTTAAATCAGTTTTAAATTTGAGAAAAACAATAAATAAAGTTTGAGTTATTTTTCCATTCATTGAAATTAATTTATATGTATTAACTTATTTCATTACCATCTATTGATTTCTATCCACTGTTAGATGAGAGTCTTTTCTAAAACTTTTCATTTTGAGAAATCTAATGTTTTTATTTTTATTTCCATTCCATTAAGTATTATTTTTTTCTCATAAAATAAATTATAAATATTTTCTTTATTAATATAAAAACTATAATTTTTAGATAAACAAACCAACATGATACCAAACATCAGTATATGAAATTCCACCGACACTTTTATCGAAAAAAGTACATTCTTGCAGTAAATATACATAATTACTTTTAGCAACAAGACGTCACTCTATTTCATTTTTGAAACCTTTACAACATTTTAATAATTTTAATGTCCGATATAAAAACACAGACAGGACAGAGATGTATACGTACACACATACAACAGAAAATAATATCTGTACTTTTATTTTTACTGCACTGTAATTAAAGATAAAAGAACATAAAATTTCCTCTGAAAAAAGTTACTTTTTATACGTTTCGCATACTTTTTATTGCTTGTCATGTTACAAGTTATATAAGAAAAGTAGTAAATTAGAATTAATTAAATTTCGTCGGGTCTATATATATATATATATATATATATATATATGCATATACCAACAGTAGAGCTCATTAATTTTATGTCATAAAATACGTAAGCTATCGTGTATATATATATATATATATGTAAACAGATACATAATTAAGTTAAAAAGAAAAATAATGAAAATTGTTTGATACGTCACCTAAGTTTACGTTTTTTCTGAAAAGTTGTTAACAAGTTTTTCTTGAATCTTTGTAAGACATTCATTGCTTATTATAAAAAAACGATACAGTGGGATGTTAAAATTTTTATGGAGAGACATGTTAAGTCTAGTTTATAAATAATTTATTTAATTACAAAGTCAAAAAATTAAAAATGAAATTTTATTTAATAAAAATAAATTTAATATATATAATATAGTGTCTCAAATGAGATTGAAGGATAGTTAAAAATAGTAAATAACAGTAAGTACATAAATGTATGTCTAATTCATTCAGTCTTATTTAAGCCACCCCATCATATATAGGGGTTTTCAATAAGAATGTCAGAACTTTGACAGCTGGTGATAGTCATGTTTGAATTTTTTAACCCCATTTTGATATTTCAACTCAATATAGTTTGTCAAATTATCTTGGAACGTTTAACAGTTCAACAACGTTTGGAAATTGTAAAAATTTCGATAGACTTATTGAAACATAAGTTTAATGAGTCGATTATTTCACGAAAAAGACTCATCAATTGACCATCATGTGATCTAACTCCATTGGATTATTTTCTGTGGGGTTATGTGAAATAATTAGTTTATGCTGATAAACCACAAAGAGCAGAAACATTAAAAATAAATATTGAACATGTAATTCATGAAATTGGACCATAATTATGTGAAAGAGTGACTAAAAATAATATAATGGAATTTGTATTCCATCATTAATGCCATAGAATATGCTTAAAAATAAAAAAATAAATAACTAATTAATAAAATACTTTTTGTTTAATTTCCATTTAAACTTCTGAAGCGTTTATTGAAAAATAAATCCCATATATATATATATATATAGTTATTTGTGAATAGATGATAATGTAAGACATATTATGTTGATTTATATTTACAATCAGGCATGGAAAATGGTGGATTGGTTCGAAAGCGTGGCACAACGTAAACGAAATAAACGCGAACGCGTATAAAATATCAACCGGAATCGACTATAGTCACATTAGGCCGTAATGGGAGATAGTGCAGAGAGATAAATAAAAATGTAAATTGTGTTGGAGCTTTTGAAAGTTGTGCCTTTGCATAAACACAACGTTACAGAAGTTAGAAACTATCATTTCGAGGGCTCACTGCGGCCATTTGAACATAATACGTTCCGAGAAGTATAGAGTCGCTTTATGTGGGTTGAATGTTCGATTTTTCGTAATGTGTTCTTATATACATACAGATATGTGTACATATATATAAATATATATATAAATATATATATATATATATATATATATATATATATATATATATTCAAAATAACTCTAAGTGGTTTCTTATTTTGATAAATGTATAAAATTGTGTAATGTTATTACTTCATAAAAAATAATATTATTATTATACAATTCCAATATGTGAATTTATATTTTTTATTGAAAACTATTCCCCAAGAGTAAGATTTCTAAAGACTTATAATACTGAAAAAAGGTTATATAAAAAAATATTTGTTGGACTAAGACAAATGTTTACAAGTGAGCTATTTATTATCAAGGAAAATTAAAAGGAAATGGAAGAGAATTGTTAGCTGAATAATGAAAAATATTTTGCATGGAATTATGTATTCATTTTAATATTTTTGGTAAGTAAAATAAAAGAATTTTATATTCGATTAAACAGCGATTGAAAAGAGATATTCTTTTTATTTTATAAAGAAATAAAGAGCTAATTATAAAAATATGATTTATATATACAAACATAATAAATTTATTTTAAATTACATGAATAAAATTTAAAACGATTAAATTTGATTAATAAAAGAACTAAACCCGAATTTTATTGAAAGTTTAACACGATTGGAATTTATTTCTACGAAATATTACACTTCGCTATAATATTTTTTTATATCTGGTTTATTGTATGTTGGATGTTCGTTTTATTGTTTATTGTACGTTGAACGTTTATTCTTTATATTGTATTTGTTTTATTTTAGATCCGAATAAATCCTTCATCAATATAAAATATAATAAAATATTTCTAATATTTTTTTATAAACGAAAACCTTTGAAAATATTATACCTGAAAATATTTTAACTCTCTGGATTAATTGTTTTAAATTCAAATTCATTTAATCTGGAAAATAATTTCGTTTTTAAGCGAATAAATTGATCGTTAATATTATAAGATATTAAACTGTTTAGTAATTATTTTTTGCTACGGTGTTTTTGATGAAAATTTCATTAACAATTTAATTATTCAAAGGTTTAAAATATAAAATGATTTATATGTTTAAAAATGAATTACTAAAAATATTAAAACAGTAATAATTCTTTAATTGCTTTATTTTAAAATAAAGGAGATTAATATGAAAATAGCAGTTTAAAGATATTAAATTTGAGACATTTTTTGAAAAGAACGGTACGAATTTATGATTAATCAGGACTTTAACTTACACTTTTAAAACTTCTATGTGGTTTGAACATGGATGAATTTTCATCCAAGAACAGTTTGTCTCATTTTTATGGTAGAAATTCTTTTCATTATCGATAGATTACTTATTAAAAATTAAACTGTGAAAATACATAAAATAATTTAGTAAAAGTTCAGATTTTCATGTAGGTGATTGAGTTTGGAATCATCATTATTTCAAATCATTTCTATCAACAGAAAAGATTTTTAATCTTATATTAGTTAATATACATTCCATTATTGGAACTTTTGTCATCAGACATATTAATAAATAGGCATATTATTATTATCAATAAATAAACGAAAAAATGTTATTGAAATATATTTTTTATATCCTTCTTATCGTTGAATGAGCTTTTGTCAAATTTATTCACATGTATAGATAAATTGGTAGAAAATCTAAAATTGAAATCATTTAAAGACTTGTAATCTTAAACAAGATGTATTATTTTTATTGAAAAAATGAAATTAATATTAATACGTTTATTTTTTATTTAAATTAAAAGTACATGATTTTTTAATATGTTTTTTTTTAGTTTTCAGCTAGGAGAATAATTATTTCACTGGTAGTAAAATAATTATGTTAAGAAAATATACAGGATTTTTAACATGCAAAAATATAACAAATATCTTGAATATTTTGTACAGAACATTTTTTTGTGTATTTTATTTCGTATAAAATAAGCAGTCTATTTTAAGACATTGCATTCATCCGACTCGAAGACAAAATAAATCTGATTTTCTTAATAATTTATTTATTTTTCCAGAGGAAACATCCAGGTTGTTTTTACAGACATTTCTTCATATCATATTAACCCACGTCCGTGCATGTCAAGGGAATTGACGTGCGTGTGTAACGAATATCCGAAAGCTGTTTATTTTATTTTAATTGCGAAAACAAATAAATTAATGTGATAAAAAGTGATTGATATCGAATATTCGTCGGACAAAAAAAATATTGCGCGCGAACGTACACGTATTTGTACTCGTTCAGCCCGCAGGGAAATTTCAGATTGGAATGTTCTCGCTCGAACATCAAAAACATATCCCTCGATATATAACAGTGCGAAAAATAACGTGGTCAATTTGATACAAAAATTACATTACACGACAAAAATTGAGAAATGTTTAATTAAGTTAAAAGCGGAGCCGTACACCAATTACGTTGTAATTTTAATCTGAATAGATTCTCCGAAAAATAGATTCTGTACACTGATTATACACACACACAAATATATATATATATATATATATATATATATATATATATATATATATATATATTATTGTATTTAAACGCCATGAAATAAATTTAAATAATTTTTCTCACTGAAAAAATAAAATTAAAAATATATAAAATTTAAAACATATGTTTTCAATTATATTTTTATATACAGATATATTTATTTTTGAATAGCGAGCAGATAGCTGCAAGATATTACGAGAAATAAACGTACAAAAGCTACAAAAAGATTCTATAGACGTTTCTAACAGCTTTGAACGGAATTTGATATAAGAAGTAGACGAGAATTTTACGCGTGACGAGAGTCAATATTCGAATCTCTTTGATGGTATATTTTTCATTTAATTATAAAAAATCAATTAAACGTCAAAATCGACTCAGTCAGTTTATTGTGATATTTGTGTTTGGTTCTTTTAGTCGTTTCGTTGATTTATTCGATGGCTTGTTGTTTATTTATTTTTTAAAAAAAGAAAAAATAACAGTATATCACTGAGAATATAGAAAATCCTTAGAGAATATCGAATGTTTTATATGGATTTGTTCTGAAGGTGATGGCTTTGGCATCAAAATATAGCGTCATCCAAATGTGACGCAAAGATTTGTGTTTTATTAAAAAGAAACATCTGTATAGTTTCTTTTTAATAAAACATAAATTTAGGCGTTAAATTTAGATGACCATCTATATTTAAAAATAAAGTTAATAATAAATAATAATTAAATATCTAATAACATAGTAATATGCAACAGTTATTATTTCAGCTATAAATATAATATAATAATTTCTTTAAATTATATTGTAATAATTTCTTAATATTGTAAGCATATAACAGTAAAAAATTAGATTTTTTTTAAAAAAAACTTAAACAATTTTTTATCTTGTAATATATTTTTCGTATATTTGGATCGACTAAATGTCTATAGATCATCGTCATCATTAGCCGTTTCCCACCTACTCTTAAAAAGATCTCATTTAAAACTTTCCACTTCCAATGATTATCTTTTTTTTCTATTCCATTTTGACGCATTTTTATGCTTCTATTTATTATTAATTTTTTAGTCCTTTTTATACCTCTGAGTAATCAGTTAATAATTTTTCTTGTCCATCTCTCTCTCTCTCTCTCTCTCTCTCTCTCTATATATATATATATATATATATAGGGTGTCCCATCAGGAGTTCACACTTATCATCGCTTACTCAAAAAAGATGCGTTTTATTTAAAAATTAATTGTGGGTTTCTGATGGGACACCCTATATTTTTTGCCAATATGTGAATGTTAGTATATTTTTTTTTTACATTTTAAGAGAAAATTAATACTCTTGTTTAATAAAAATGATTTATAAATAAGAAAATCTCTTTAATTACTCTTTAAAACATATATTTGTGTTATTAAGACAATTTGATAGATTTTTAAAAATTATAAAATATCATCCCAAAGATAATTTTAATTTATATGAAATTAATTAGCTGGATAAATATTTCTACTCAATTTATTTAAAATTAGAAGATTTGTATGTTTAAAATGTAACTTTCATAACTCAAATTCTATTCTTGTGTTCATGAAAAGATTGTGATTCATAATTTGATTTGAATTGAAGTTATTATTAAATTTCGTTTTATATTCTTTCTATTCAGGACGATAAAAATATTTAAGTTATAAAAATATTCATATTTTCTAAACCAATTTCTTCAGTGCTCTTGTAACATATTGTTATCAAGTTAAAGATGTCTATGTAATATCAAATTTCATTCTTCTTCCCACTTATCCTAGTTTGTAAATAATAAAATGTAGCACAAGTTAAATAAATACGTACTTCACAGATATGTAATGTATGAGAAAAAACCGTGTACATTGTATGTACGATATCCGTAAGAGCATATCCAGACAACTCAATTATTGTTCGACATCGTTTCATATTTTTTGACCAGCTCGAATACACACTAGTTTCCATATGCATGGATATAAAGCCAACGATACGAGATCAACAGGATATATGTGTACTAAGATAGGGGGATCGACTGGGTGGTATCGGGTTAGTGTAGACTGGGAAGTCGACTCAAACTAACGTCAGTGCTCTTCATCCTGACTGACATAAAACGCTTGTACATATTTGTAGAGTGCGCTCGAGCGGTATCAGCCGGGATTTAAAGTCGTCGCTGGAGAAGGACGAGTGAACGGCTGGATAAGGAGAGCAGACCTGTTTGTGTCGCGACGGTCGAGCGACCGACCGAATGAACCAAACCCACCGAACTCACCCACCTGACGGAGACGCAACCCGTCACCGTCGCTCGTACGACATGTCGGGTAGAACGGCGTCGGGGCCGGTGTGTGAGGCCGCGACCGTCGACGTCGTCTCGATCCTTCGAACGTCCTCCGTCCTCATGCCACGACGCCACGAAAGGTTTTGTCGTGATATTGGAAAGTCCGCTTGATCCCGTGCATCCGAAGTCCTCTATTTGTATAGGTTTGTTGCTGCGTCGCTATCTAGTTTGTGTATGGTTGATATGACAAGATATGTGGTTTTATTGCAGCTTATTGAAAATATTGGTTCCGTTTGGAATTTAGTGGATTCTGTCTGGAGTTATTTAGGACGCGGAAAAAAATGTTTGATGTAGACAAACAAGCGATCGTACAGATCAGCGGATCTGGAATGGTGGATTATATTCAGTCCGATCAATGGAATGACGAAATTAAGATTGTTTTTCTCTTTATACACAAATATGCATATAACACATACACAAATATTCATATTATGGAAAATTTCATATAAAATAAAAATACAAAAATATTTCAAGTTAAAGTCAGAAAAAATTTTCATGTCTTTAAATAATTGATATATAGAAATATTTTTTAAAGGCCGTTGTATAGGATTTTCTAATAAGAATACTAAAACTTTGATAGCTATTGGTAGCCATGTTTGAATTTTGATCTAACTTCATTGGATTATTTTCTGTGGGCTTATGTGAAATTATTGGTTTATGCTGATAAACCATAAATAACAGAAGTATTAAAAATAACATTGAACTTGTAATTCATGAAATTGGACTACAATTATGTGAATAAGTGACTAAAATTTAAATAAAGAAATGTACTATGTCAAGTGAAGTTATGGTGGTCATATGAGTGAAATTGTATTCCATTATGAATGCCATATGCTTAAAAATAGAAAAAATAATTAAGTACTTAATTAAATACTTTTTGTTTTATTCCCATTTAAACTTCTGAAGCGTTCATTGGAAAACCCTATATTAAACTTTTTTTCAAGCTATATAAATTTGGATCAGTAAAAATTTAAATAAAATCGTATTTTACAAATGATATCTTAATTTAATAGTGTACAATGTTTCGGATGTACATATTTCAGTTAAAGAATTTATTTCGTGTTAATAGTTCAAAATAAATTTCATCGTGTGAGAACATGTACTTAGTTTTTATTACTATAATTGGATCATTTTAACGTACAAAATTCTACTCAAGTCGTTAAGTTTTTGTTACGAACAATAAAAAATATATTAAATAGTAATAAAGTTAATATTGTAATAGTTGGTACAAGGGTAGAAAAAAAGCAGATGTGATAAATTAATCCTCGTACATAAAACTGATAATGAAAGTAAAATATGTAATTATCTTTCTTAAATTAGTTTTTTTATTATTAAAGTGTAAAGAGGAGCGTTAAAAACAAAGCAAACGAATAAATGAATTTTATACAAGGAGGAGCATCTCTTTCGCAATCTCGAAACGACTTTTTTAACGGTTAAAAAATGCAAATCGCTAAGACAAAATCCATTCGGAGCGGTTATAAAAAAATATAATTCAAATCAACAATGTCGTCGCGTACTGTTAAGAGTATATTTATATAAGGGTACGTGTGTGTGTGTGTGAAAGAAAGTGTTATATTGTTGGTGTGAAGGAGAGCGTCGACGGATGGTATCTTGGATTGGCGCGGCGCGGAGTCGACGAGATATGGCGACAGAAACGACACGAACGCTCCTGCGGCGAGCTTTCGCTAATTACTACCGAGTAGAGATAAGTTTAGCAACGAGTGCATCTGACTTACAGTTAACTGTGAGTTATGCGCACTCTTCTCTTTGCCGAATTAGAACGTAGTTATCATCAACATACACTCGTTCACCTTTATTGTAAGTACTTACAAAATATTATCACAGATTGGCTTCGAGAAGACAGCTTACCTTATGTGTTTTCACATCTTCGCCAAACTTACATATATATATATATATATATATATATATATATATATTATATAGTTACATTAATATACATACAATATTTATATTGATATAAATTCAAAATTTTAATTAAATTTCATAATTTTTCTATCAACTACTTTTTCCTGTGCTTTAAAAATAATTTATCAATAAATTGTAATGGTAATTTTTCATACAATTACTGTATTAATTTAATAATTTTTTTATTGTGAAATCCTTGAAATAAATTGATAAATTTTGAGTGTTTTAATTTGAAATCTGAAGTGGATACTCAAAAATATAACATTTAATGGAGATATTGCTTATTATTCAATAACAAACATATGGAGATTAAAAATTTACATCAAGTAATATATATTAAACGTTTATTATTGATTATTTTTTAATTGGAAAATAAAGATTGTATATTGTCATTAAAATGTAACGCCTAGATTTGTATTTTATTAACAAGAAACAAAAGTAATTATACACATGTTTCTCTGTACACCACCGTATACACATGTTTTTTTTTAATAAAATAAAAATCTAGGCGTCACATTTGAATGATTGAATATTAAATAAATTTTTTGAAAACAAGAAATCGTCTGTGTGCAAATAAAATGAGAATTCGGTTGATGTTTGAAAATTATATAATTAATATAAATGCTAATTTTTGATAAATTAAGTGATAGTAATATATTTTTTTAAATTACAAGTGCATTAGTAGGTGTTTTAAATTTACAATAATCTTTATGTAGTTAAATGGTAATTTTTAGTATGATTTTATAAACCTTTATTTATGAAAATATGTTATATGTAAAAGTAAATCGAATAGCAGGGTTTAAAAAATAGATGAGGATTTATAATTTTATTTTGAATTTTTAATGATTTTATTGAGTATCTGATAAAGGAAGATTTCAATTAAAAAATTATCATTCATTTTATGAAAGAAATAAAAAAATCAATCGCCTATTAAAAATTAAATTGGAAAAATAAAAAAAAACAGATGATTGAAAGTTAAATCTTTTTAAGTAAGTTCCAATTTGGAATATTTTTCATTCTAGTATTTTCATTTCGTCACTTTTCTCAGTGAAGGATTTAAAAAATCAGTTTGAAAGAAGAGTTAAAATTTAATTTAGTACAAATTATATATATATATGTATGTATGTGTGTGTATACATATATGTTGTCTTGATGATAACATAAATTTTATTATATAATTTATGAAAGCCAATAAAACGAACATAAAATTGTAAACGTGTGCGTGCAAGCATGTTTATATATGTACCGCCGTCTGTCGATAAATCATGTCGAATATAATGTTTTTGTATTAAAACAATGAAGTGCAAGAGTTCGAAATAATTTATATATCGATCCAACAAACAACAATCTCAACGCGTGTAGTTATTTAATCAAACTTAGTTTCGTAGAACGTTTCGTTCTGAAATCGTTCTAAAAATATGAAACAGTAATATCTTTCAAGTATACACATTATCTTAACAAATACGGTTCAGTAAACACGAATGTAACACGAAAAGATTAACAGCGAAAATTAAGGAGTCGAACTAAAACTTTATTACTGATGACTAGTACAGTTTGTGAAATATAGCAACGGTACACAACGGTATAAATTATCTACTGAAGTACACGCCTGTGTGAATGCATAGATATTGTGTGTTAATAGAAAGGTATATATATATATATATATATATATATATATATATATATATATATATATTATGAAAAACAAAAGTACTTGACGTATAAACTATACAAAATATGAGAAAGCTTCACTTAAACAAGCTGTTGTCGAGTGGCGGTGATTCATAATGGTATACAGTTGGTTAGCAATAAGAAATTATATACATATATATATATATATATATATATATATATATATATATATATGTATATATATATATATATATATATATAATATGTATATATATATATATATATATATATATATATATTCACTAAAATATTTTTTATTTGTTTAATGAATCAACATGAAGAAGTTTTTTTAATAAAAATACAATCGAAAATTTCAGTAAATCATATTATCTTCTTAATAATTCTCTTTTTTGTTTTTCCATTATATAGGGTCATCTAAATGTGACACCTAGATTTGTGTTTTATAAAAAAAAACAAAAGAAACTATACACATGTTTATCTATACACCATCCTAAACATCACCCTACACACGTTTCTTTTTAATAAAACAAAAATCTAGGTGTCCTATTTGAATGACTTATTGTTTTCATATAACAGATTTATCAAAACGTGCTTTTAAGGAGGTATTCTAGTCTCGAATTTCGAAAAAATCGATTTTTTTTGCATATTTTCAAAGTTTAGAGTTTTAAGAATATGTTTTTAAGAGGATTTTTCGAAATTCGAATTATTTTCGGAGTTATAGCTATTTTTGTGACACGCCAATCAATCCGGTCTGCCCGGAACGAATCAACTTTAAACGCGTTTTTCTCGAAACTACTTTTTTCGACACGGTTGACGTGATATCTCAAGTTCTAATGGATCGATTTACTTGAAATTTGGTACAGAGCTTCTCAATATAACAGTGATTGCCCCTGCCTAGTATTTTTTGAAAATTTTGTTTTTTACTATTTTTAAAAAATTCCGAAAGTTGAAAAAAATATGGCAAAAAATTTTCACACTGTCGCCATTTTGCGAAAAAAATTTTTTTTTAAATTTCCCTAGGCGGGTATACTACTACAATCTTTTTTTTCAATACTTTCAAAAAAATTTTTGTTTCAAATAACCGGAAGGGTTGGAACCACGTCAACCAGGTGACACATTTTTTTTCGAGCCCCCACTTTGCCAGCCTGTATCTTTTTCAATTTTTTGTTTTGTTTTTGATAATACTTTTTTATACTCTTAAAATGCCAATAAATAACTGATAATAAAAATATTTGGTGATTTTTTTTATAGCGCCCGAAAAAACATCTAAAATTCGTGCGTCTAGACTAGAATACCCCCTTAATTTCTCTTACTATTCAATAGAGAATAAATTAAAAGTAAATTAAATTGTTTTTTATATAACAATAATATATTACAAAAATAAGATAGAAATTTTAATAAAATGGAAATTTTGTTAAAAAGTCATTTTTCAAATACTTCTTTTACAATCTATTTAACACTATACGTTTGAAATTTATTTGTAGAAATCATAAAATTATGTGATTATTCTTCATCTATTCGTTATATTTCTCTACTTACTTCAAACATCTAAAGTTTTCTATAACGTCAACTGCAGTGCGATTTATATACTTGACTTATGACAAGAACACATTTGATTTTATAGTGATGTCTACTAGAATAAATGCTCTTAAGTATTATTGTTTTCTTGATTGAAAATGTACAATAATGAATTGAAACAAAAAAATATGATACTTGAAAACTTTGTTTCAAGTGCAATGAATGTTCAAAAATGAACAAGAATTTCACACGAATATTTTATTAGATATTTATTTGCATTTTGTAAATCAATATTCGCTTTTAGCTTTATTGCAAATTAATTATTCTCTATCAGTATTTAAAAAGTATATCGTTATTTTATATTGGGCTGACACAAAAGTCATTGCGTTTTTTTCCGCTAGATGGTTGTAATCATTCTAAGTAGTTCTTCTCCATTGCAAACTTTAGACCGTATATGGTATTTAACAGCTGACATTTCATAGATTATTCAGTAAAAGAAGTTTTAAATTTTGTTGTTTATTTAGTGTTTTACATTGATTTGAAATGGATATTTCAGACGGTAATTTTCGCTATATTTTACTTTATTACTTCCGGAAAGGTAAAAACGCAATGCAAGCTCAGAAAAAATATGTGCGGTTTATGGCGAAGAATCACTAAAAGAACGCCAATGTCAAAATTGGTTTGTTCGTTTTCGTTCCGGAGATTTTAATCTCGAAGATGCACCACGGTCTGGACGCCCAACTGAAGTTGACGACGACAAAATAAAGGCAATGATCGAAAATAACCGGCGTAGTACGACACGAGAGATCGCAGAGAAGCTTCACATATCACATACAAGCGTTGAAAGACATTTAAAACAATTTGGTTATGTTGATAAGTTCGATATTTGAGTTCTCCACAAGTTGAAAGAAATTCATCTCGCCAAACGAATTTCCATCTGCGATTCATTGCTGAAACGTAACGTTACCGATCCATTTTTAAAGCGAATCATAACGGGCGATGGAAAATGGGTTGTTTACGATAACGTCGTGCGAAAAAGATTATGGAGCAAGTGAGATGAGCCTGCGCAATTGACATCAAAAGCCGATATTCATCAAAAGAAGGTTTTGCTGAGTGTTTGGTGGGATTTCAAAGGTATTGTTTATTTTGGTCTGCTACCAAGGAACCAAACCATCAATTCCAAACATTCAAAAACCAAACTTTCTACGAAAGCGGAATTATGAAGTTGACTGAAAGATGGCAAAAGGTCATCGAACAAAACGGCCAATATATAATTGATTAATGTTTGCTGTTTATATTAATAAAATTGCTTTGAAAATCATAATAAAAAACGCAATGACTTTTGTGCCCACCCAATAGAATAGAATAAATTCTTGTTCTTTTAATTGTAAAAAATTCTATGTAAGTATAGATATATTTTTATAGTAATAATGATATATCTATTTGGAATTACAAGATAAGTAACAAAAATTCTAATTTTAAAACAATATTTTTGACAATTGTAATTTAAAAACAATCTAGAAATGAAATCATAATGATCTGCTCGTGTACTGTTATAAATAACGCGAACAATTATTAAATTAGTTATTTTAAGTAAACGATAAGTCTGTCGTTCAACACCGTCGTCGTGAAGTTTAATCGTCCTTTGTCACTACTCAACAATAGTCTCGTTTTTATGAATAAACAAGCCACCTCGGGCACTAATCGCCTTCGAGACTCTTACAGAGTCTGTCTGCGGCAGCTTAATTGTTTCGCGACGGATTCTTCTTCTTCTCCTCCTCATTCTGCAGCGCAACGTCGCCGACGACGACGCCGGCGTCGTCGTCGTCAATAGCGGGTGCGTGTCGTTATACGCGAGTCACGAGATACGTTGTCGTTAATAGCTTTTCGTTATCTTCCGACCACAATGCGTGGAATCGTCGTCTAAGATGTTCACTTACAAATGATCGTTGTCAATCGACAATTGTTCACGATTCGAACAGTGGAAAATCTTAATTAAGTGTAAGAGTCTGTTGTAGTAGTTAAATTTCGGAGACGGAGTTGACGTTCTATTTGTAGTTTAATAAATTGTATTGTCGTGTATAATTAAATATTCAAATTACACATTTTCTATGTTGAATGCGATGATGTTATCTTAACCTTTCGACATCTCATTCGAAAATTATATCAACGTACAGCGATCCATGGACGGCGTTAAATTTTATCATGCGATTTAAATAAATTCAAAAACATTTTTAAAAGAATATTTTTTATAAAAGAACCAATAAACATAATTTTATAAATCCTATTTCAAAATTTAACACTAGATTTACGGCTGTTAATTATAAACCTATTTTCACTAAAATGAGTAAATTTGACTCATACATCAAAATTGAAGTTTTTTGAAAAGAACAATTTTAATTTAATTTAAATGATTTATTTATTATGAAAAAACTTTATTGAAGATATTTTTTACATATATACTCTGTTTATGAAATGCATTCTATGCAGAAATTTTTATTACATTTAACACAAAGGTTCTTACATCTGAAATTAAGGGATGGGCGGTGGGAATGAATTAATATTTGTATAATTATCATTAGCAATAAAAAATCAACATATGTTTTCAAAAAATAATATTTAAGTTTTCTATATAAATAACAATAAAATCTTAACCAATTGCGCTGGCAATTAATTGACATGCGCGCGTGGCAAATCCGTACAAAGCATTCTTAGCGAGTTGGTGTTTGAAATCATTTTTTTATAAGGTTTTAGACACCACCCATTAACATTACAGTAAAACTCTTAAATTAATGAACAAATTTATTAACAATATTAATAATTTTTTTCGAAATTCGCCGAACACCAGATGAAGTTTAGTGCGAAATACTGCGGACCGTAATGTACGAGTATAAGCAAAAATCACACGACGTGCTGTGTACGTCATATCGACATTTGGACCGAAAGCAGTTGACGTACATAGCACGTCATTCCAGCTCAATTGGGAGTCAAATTGACTCACTCCGTAAATTAGTTGGTTCAAAATTTTCAAAATTTTTCAAAATTTTCAAAATTTTCAAAATTTTCAAAAATTTTCATAATTTTCAAAATTTTTCAAAATTTTCAAAAATTTTCAAAATTTTCAAAATTTTCAAAATTTTCAAAATTTTCAAAAATTTTGAAAATTTTGAAAATTTTTCAAAAATTTCAAAATTTTCAAAAATTTTCAAAATTTTCAAAAATTTTCAAAATTTTCAAAATTTTTCAAAATTTTTAACATTTTCAAAAATTTTCAAAATTTTCAAAAATTTTTAAAATTTTCAAAAATTTTCGAAATTTTCAAAATTTTCAAAATTTTCAAAATTTTCAAAATTTTTCAAAATTTCAAAAATTTTCAAAATTTTTTGAAATTTTAAAAATTTTTCAAAATTTTAAAAATTTTCAAAATTTTTCAAAAATTTCAAAATTTTCAAAATTTTCAAAAATTTTCAAAATTTTCAAAATTTTCAAAAATTTCAAAATTTTCAAAATTTTTCAAAAATTTAAAAATTTTCAAAATTTTTCAAAAATTTCAAAATTTTCAAAATTTTCAAAAATTTTCAAAATTTTCAAAATTACAAAATTTCCAAAATTTTTCAAAAATTTCAAAATTTTCAAAATTTTCAAAAATTTTCAAAAATTTCAAAAATTTTCAAAAATTTCAAAATTTTTCAAAATTTTCAAAATTTTTCAAAATTTTAAAGATTTTCAAAAATTTCAAAATTTTGAAAATTTTTCAAAATTTTCAAAAATTTCAAAATTTTAAAAATTTTTCAAAAATTTCAAAATTTTCAAAATTTTTCAAAATTTTTCAAAATTTTCAAAATTTTTCAAAATTTTCAAAATTTTCAAAATTTTCAAAAATTTTCATAATTTTCAAAATTTTTCAAAATTTTTGAATTTTTTTTAATATGGTCAAAATTTGGATTTTTCAAAAATCACCCATATTTTTTAGTAATAAAAAATATTTCTCATCAGAACATTAAAAATAATTAATATAGAAAAAGATTTTAAATAAAATTTACATTGACAGAAAATTAAATTAATGATTTTATAATTTTTTTTTCAACTATGGTTTTTTTTTTGAAAACTTATTTATTTTTTAAACGAAAGTTTATCTTAATTATTAATTATGATTTATTAAAAGATATTCAAGATAAATAACTTTTATATATATTTTTTTTAATATTACAAAGTGATTGGACAATTTATCTGATTGACTTTTTAGATCAAAATTTGATTAAAATATATATAATGTTTTATTAAAAGATATTTGAAGAGAATTGGAAGAGAATGTAAGAAAAAAATATATAGAATTATCTTAAAAGTTTGAAATTTCTATAAAAACGTTTTTGTTTTTAATAACTTTTTCCAAAAGATATGCACGTGCGAAAATCTATTTTTGTTACTCTTTTTTTTTTAAAAAAAACAGTGTTTACTTTTTATTCTACAACTGGTTGTATTATTAAATTAATTTTTTATTTAATTAGTCTACTTCAAATTTCTTTAATTTTTTTTTGAGATTTTGACAATAAAATTTTGACAATTTAATCCTGTATTTATAAATCAACAAATTGATAAATTTGTGTTGATTTGTTTTTTACTTTTTTCAAAAAAAAAAAAAAAAAAATGGTATTAGATGACAAAGTTCTGTCCTGATTTTATCATTTAAAAATATAGGGTCATCCAAATGTGACGCCTAGATTTGTGTTTTATTAAAAAGAAATATGTGTATAGGGAAACATGTGTTTAGTTTCTTTTTGATAAAACACAAATCTAGGCGTCATATTTGGATGACCCTATATTTTCGTTTAATAAGATTGACAGTTTTCAAATCAAAAATTAATTAAAAAATCTTATTCACTAATAAAAATTTCCATTAAAACATATTTACAAATTTTATACATACTTAAATGTGTATATAGCGAACTAGTTTTTAATCTTTATAAGAAAACGACTTTCGAAATTTAATTAAAACAGTCTTAGTTACAACAACGCGCCCGGCTCGTCTACATAAGAGAAAAAGTACATAGAAAATAAACACATTTTTTACTATCAGACTGTAATTTTTTTTGTACGAAAATCCATCTTAATTCGTCGCGTTCAGTGAACAGCGCCCCTCTTTAAATGTCACTTGCGAACGTCACACATACTCGTTTTAATTAACGTAGAAAGAACGTTGCGACGTCATCGTCTGCACGTTTTAAATACACGAGACCGACAATCAAACGCACGACACGTCTCTTAAAATGAAACCCTATAAATTAAATACACGCCTGACGACCTCTCAAGACACAAATTAGTACATCGATCTTGACGCAGCCGCGAAGATACGATTGTTTACATAAACCTGAGACACTTGTCTACTAAGAAATATACATCTATACAAACATACACACACACATTCATTATGTATATATATATATATACATATATATATATATATATATATATATATATATATATATATATATATATAAGTAGAAATATCGTTCGGTCCCGTTGTCTGGTTCATTATTATTAAATCGACGTTGTCGGCAATACAAATCAATGGTCTCAAGTGATACTCGAAGTGTGTTAGTCGCTCACACTTTGCGTCCATGTCGTTTCGATCATTCTAACCTCCACCTCTCGACACAAACATTGCATAATAGACTTGATCCTGTTTGTATAAGATTCATTTACATAAAATTCGGTGCTGGATTTCGATTGATACAAACTCATAATAGCACCTGATAGAGTTTGTTAATTAGAATAGTAGTGGAAATTCAAATATATAAAAGATGTTTAGTTACATATGGATTAAAAGTTTAGATTTTGAGTGACTGGGATAGATAGACTGTTAGTTCCAGAAATGGATATTATCAGAATATTTAAATTAGACCAAATGAAGGATAAAAAAATAAATAGGAAGGAAATTGAAAAACTACTTCAAATAACATGGAATTCAAACAATTAACTTGGGTTAGTTATGTTCAAAGAATATTAGATCATCGAATCTTCAAAACAGATATATATTGGTTTCTCCGGAATGAAAGATGACCCAAACTTAACTGAAATAAGGGTATTAGAAAAATTATGGCTAAGAAGAATATTCCAGAAAGAAAAATTAATTGATATAGAATATGAAAACTGAGACTTGGAAGTCGTTAAAAACTACAAACCAGAAAATATAAAAAATAGTATATAATAAATACTTTTTTTTAATTGCATATATAAAACTATTTAACTGCCTGAGTAGAACACAAATTTTTTATTTAATTTTTTGTGATTTTCTAAAAAATAATTTTCGATCTATAAATCATTTAATAAAAATTAAATTAAAAGTAAAATTGACAATAAATTTATTTAAGACAATAAATCTGAAAAAAGGGATTTCAATAAAGAACAGAACTAATTTTCATTATATTCATTTTTCAATATGTCTTTAAAAAGTTTCACTGGAAAATTATAATTTTATTTTTTAAAATGAAAAATATTCCATGCTTAAGCATTTTTTTAAATAATCGATTTTTTTAGTCCATGTTACTAGGAGATACGAGATACAATAATAAATCAATATTGAAACCTTTATACGCATTATTCTGTAGTGTTAAAATCTTGCAGAAAACAAAATAGGAAAAAAAATCAAAATCACTAGTATAATAATTTAAATTGGAATGTGTGTCGATTGTGGAAAAAAGTTGATCTCTTTGTAGAAGATGTTACGAGTTTATCAAAAAATTGCATTGCAGTTTTTGTATCGTCAAAAATAGACAAGAAATTTGTTATTTGTTGATGATTTTGGTTATTTTTATGTGAAAAATTTAATTATTATTTATTTAATACCAACTAATTATTTTTTTCAAAAATAAATCATTTTATGTTTAAAAAACATTTTTTCATTTTATTTGGTGATTCGTATTTCGAGATTGATTTACATTAATACAATTATCTAAATAAGAATTAACGAATATACTGAACTTTTCTATTAAATATTGTACGAGGGTCGTTTGATAAGTATGGAAAAAATCAAGAAAATCTCAATTGAAAAATTAAATTAAATTAATTAATTAAATTAAACAATAAATAAATTTACACTACTTATCCAACGACCGTCGTATTGTAGAGATGAATGATTCATTTGTATTTTTTTTCTAATTTCTATTAAATAATAATATAACAATTTCTTATAAAATAAAAATCAGCTTTTTCAGGATTCATATTTTGTTATAATTTTTTAATACACATTGAATTTTTAATAAATAGCATTTTTAATCTAAATAAATAAATAACAATCATTAAAATGAAATAAATATTTATCTACCAATATTCCAAGTATTTTTTTTTTGTTACTAAAACTAGGTAGATATATTTTCTGTTCTGTTTTCCATTACTTTATAATTTATAAGGTTTATTTTTCTGATAAAAATTCTAGAAATATTTTCATTGTTCCCTTTCTATTTTCCCTAAAAAATTATTTTAAAAATTATTTTAAATAATTGTGGCTTAAATGCACAATTAATTTTATTGACATATTTTTTATGAAACAATTTTTTTCATATTTTTTTCGTGATTTTTTAAAGATATTTCCATTGAAAGTTATTTTTGTGAAGCAAGTTTTATCATCTGTATATGATTATCCAAATGTAATATCTAGGTTTGTGTTTTATTAAAAAGAAACTATACACATGTTTCCCCATTCATCATTCTTTACACATCTTTCTTTTTAATAATACACAAATCTAGGCGTCACATTTGGATTACCGTATATTCGATGATTTTGATTTTTTCCTATTTTGTTTTCTGCAAGATTTTAGCACTACAGAATAATCCGTACAAAGGTTTCAATATTTATTTATTATTGTATCTCCTAGTAGCATGGACTAAAAAAATCGAATATTTAAAAAAATGCTTAAGCATGGAATATTTTTCATTTCAAAAAATAAAACTAGAATCTTCCAGTGAAACTTTTTAAAGACAGATTGAGAAATGAATATAATGAAAATTAGTTCTGTTCTTTATTGAAAACTCTTTTTTCAGATTTATTGTCTTAAACAAATTTATTGTCAATTTTATTTTTTAATTTAATTTTTATTAAATGATTTATAGATCGAAAATTATTTTTTGGAAAATCACAAAAAATTAAATACAAAATTTGTGTTCTATTCAGGCAGTTAAATAGTTTTATATATGCAATTAAAAAAAGTATTTATTATATACTATTTTTTTATATTTTCTGGTTTGTAGTTTTTAACGACTTCCAAGTCTCAGTTTTCATATTCTATATCATTTCATTTTTCTTTCTTGAATATTCTTCTTAGCTATAATTTTTCTAATATCCTTATTCCAGTTAAGTTTGGGTCATCTTTCATTCCGGAGAAACCAATATATAACTGTTTTGAAGATTCGATGATCTTTTATTCCTTGAATATAACTAACCCAAGTTAATTGTTTGAATTCCATGTTATTTGAAGTAGTTTTTCAATTTCCATCCTTTTTATTTTTTTATTATTCATTTGGTCTAATTTAAATATTCTGATAATATTCATTTACTGGAACTAACGGTCTGTCTGTCCCAGTCACTCAAAATCTAAACTTTTGATCCATGTGTAACTAAACACCTTTTATATATTTGAATTTCCACCACTATTCTAATTAACAAACTCTATCAAATGCTATTATGAGTTTGTATCATTCTATCTTTTAATTTCTATGTACATTAAAATCTAGATATTTATATTCGTCATATTTTCCTATTAATTGATTTTTCTTTTTGGAA
Organism: Neoneuromus ignobilis; assembly: GCA_029203775.1. Lineage (NCBI taxonomy): Eukaryota > Metazoa > Arthropoda > Insecta > Megaloptera > Corydalidae > Neoneuromus > Neoneuromus ignobilis. The sequence continues at coordinate 3,969,923 of CP092090.1, read as the reverse complement.
GATGCCTTGCTTATTCCTCAAAAAAAGATATTGTTTTAATCTATGTTTATCTCAAAGTTTGATTATACATATTCTTCTTTAAATATTTTAACTATGTATTCAAGATCTTTCTCGTTTTGTGCCATCACCTGATTATCTGTGTTTGAAGTTCTGTCCCCAATATAGATTCTTATACCACCCCACTTTCGTTTGCAGTTTCGTGAAGCTTTTTATAACATTTTTTATGTATATATATATTTTTTTTGTGTGTGTGTAAATCTGTTTTTGTATATATTTGTATCGATGTGTCTGTGTAATCGAGAGCAAACATTAACAATAATCATAACCGTATTGTGCGAACGTACGATTTCTTGAACACGCATTTATCCCTGACTGAAATCGATTTCGGTATCGTAATTTCAACGACCATTCTATATGACAACGAGTGTGTCGAAGATATATGCAAATGCACGCGAACGTTTGGTTTCGCAGCGAAACACGTGAGTTGGCAACATTGATATTTGAATGAACTCTTACATAATGCTTAATGTAGCGTTACTTCTTTTCATCAACGTTTCATTGTCGAGTATATTGAATTATTTACACATACGTGAATGTTTATTGAACTAACTTCCACATTTTTTTATATACATGTGTACGCAATTGAATTATGATATATCGGGGAGTTACAATTTTTTATGACCTGAAAAACATGTTTGTTTATATTGCGACGGTTGGAAAAACCAAGTGTTTTTTTTTTTTTTTGTTATTTGTGAGTTGACTGGATAAATGCGTATATTTTATTGATTTTATGTGACAGATTTTATACGTTTGAGATTTTGATTCTGTTCATATTTTTATTTAATTTATATTTTTCGTATCGTACTTGTGAAATTTAACCATAACACTTTTTTTAAAGAAAAACTTGATTTTAAAAAAATATTATTTGATTCAATTACTACAGGCGTTTTGATATTGAGGTAAGTTTATATTTATTTTATATTTTAAACAGAAAAAGTATTTTTGTCTATTATTCAATTTTTTTGTATTTCATTTTGGATTTTTCTAAACGTTTCAAAATGTTTCTAGTTATAATAATACTAATAATAACAATCCTGTTTAGGATTATAAATCCAGTACTAGAGGGTTTTAGTGAAAAATGATCTTTATTTAATTACTGTTACTCCTTTTTAATCTATTTGTTACAATTTACCAATTTATTTTTTAGATCATGATCATTTCTGTTACAGAAAGAAGAAGATTTTCTTTGATTAAAATTTATATAATATTTTAGAGCTGTTTAACCAGTTGCGCTGACAATTAATTAACATGCACCCGTGGCAAATCCGTCCAAAGCAATTCGCAGCAAGTTGATATTTGAAATCATTTTTTTATAAAGTTTTAGACACACACACATATTAACATTATAGTAAAACTCTTAAATTGATTAACAAATTTATTAATAATTTTTGAAAAGGAGTATTTCTTGGGTTTTGGTACGTTTGTTATTTTACCGAATAGAATAGAGGTATTAAAAAATTCCATATCCATTATATAAAAGAATTTTTTTCTGTAACTTTTTGTAAATTTTCTCATTAAAGGAAAAGATGATTAATAGCTATCTTGCAAGTCTACTCCACCCATACCATCATTATAATCTAAAACTATATTAGGTTTTGTAATGTTTCCATTTTGGTCTGTATAATTTCTACAATTTTTCTTTTTTATTACAATCATTTCTGCTTTGGAATGTTTTGAAGAAAGTAAATATATATCTTTTTTGTCCTTCCATTCTACAGCTAAGATACCATTGTAAGATCTTGAAAGAACTTAAAATGTTTTTAATTTTGTCGCTGCGAGATCTTTTAGCATATTCTTTCTATTAGATCTAACTGTTCCGATAGTATTAATTTTTTGCAAATGTAATTTCCAATACAGCTTTGGTGACGAATACCAGTTATCTAAAAAGAGGGTGTGTACAAAATCAACTAAAGGTCTACATAAATCCAGTACAACATTTTCTGATGCGCTATTATCAGAATAAAATAGTTCTTTGATAAAATAGTTTTTTATAATAATAAAAAAAATATTGTGTTTTGTAGTTACTTGATTATTATTCAATGAAAATATGTAAAATTAATGAAGTTCTACAAAAAAGCACTTGTATGTCTTCAAAACAGAAGTGTGGCACTTGCTAACTGAACTTCGATGTTATTTTAACTTAGCAAAAATCACACGACGTGCTGTGTACGTCTTATCGACATTTGGTACAAAAAGCAGTTGACGTACATAGCACGTCATTCCAGCGCAACTGGTTAAATTAAGTAATAAATAAAGAGTTAGTAAATTATGATGAATTAATAAATTGTATTTATGTTCATATTTGAAATGTGTTCTGTTCAATTGCATTTCATTTCATTATCATCACAAATGTGTAAGAAAATATAGTTTTCCACAGAAAACACTACGGTTCTGTAAAGCGAAAACCATCTTATAGAATGATGATCTCTTCGAATGAAACTATATTAAATGGAGGTCGATCTAACACAAAAAAATATCAATATATGTAAAAGATCCACGTACGGCAGACACATTTTCCGTATGAGAGTAACCGTAAGCGATCGTCTCGATCGAACGGCGGTATCCGACGCGACGATATAGCACGTCGACTTCTGAACTTCCACGGCCACGAAGACGGCAACCAATATCCCGTAACGGCCCGTCGCCACATCTATATGCTAAAGGTGTAATTATTTGTAATGGTGCGCACAACGATCGACCGATAACATAGGGAACAGCTCCCCTGCTGTCGATGGCGTCGGAATTGCGACGCGCGCGTTCGATATACACGCGCGTTACTTTTTACGACGAAAACATTGAAAGAATATTGTCGCTGTAAATGTCTTGTACGATAATGTTATGCGATGCTTTATGAGCCGTTAATGTCGCACCGTGGCCGTCAAACGTTTTATTATGTTCAGACGATGGGAACTTTTCGAGAATACAGAGAAACGAAAAAGAAAAAAAATAGTCACGAGGAATCCAGTTCGGTATTTTTGGAACGCTTCGATACATTTCTTCAAAATATACACTATTTTATTTCGGATAGTTCAGTTATAAAGAAAGTTTACTACTTGATTTTTCTTTGATTCCATTTGTTCTTCTTAGATCTGAAATTTCTCGATTGCTACGTTCAATACAATTGTACGTTTTTACTCTCGGACCTTAATGACTTTTTTATCATGCATTTTGATTAAGTGTTCATTTTATTTCCTTTGTAAGTATCCATTCCATCAGTATTATTATATGAGACGAGTTAGTAGAATAACGACTTTTGTGCTCGTTTCGTTGAACGTTAAATCTCGCACGGCACTTACCTGAATTACTGTTTATATGTAGTTTCTTTTTCATTCTACTTTAATTTATTTACTCAGTAAAAATAAAATAGATTAAAATGTGACTTAAAATGAATAATAAAGACAGAATAGACAAAGATATGAGACTCGAATATAAACGAATCATTCGTTTTAGTATCAAATTTAAAAAAAAAATGTTTAATAATAATTTATTATTTATTTTGTACACTGACGGTTGTATTATAAAATTTAACTATTCAAATAATTTATTTATCAAAATTAGTTGTAGAAAAATCCTGAATAAAAAATGATCTTAAGAATTTGAACAAGAAACATTTTTACAAAAGATTTTATAAGAATAGAAGAAAATAATTGAATTAAGTATTTTTCACTTATTTCCATTAATTGAGAGTAGTTTTCTGAATAATCCTTTTATTAAAAAAATATTTTAATTATGAGAAACCATTTTTAAAATTAAAAAATGTCATCAATTGGCTGTGATTATTAGAGATCCACGATAATATGAAATTATTTATAACAGTAGTTGAGTATCAACTATTTGAAATATTGATCATTCTAAATAAAGAGTAGAACTGAAAGAACTGAAAAAATAATTTATATTCCACTTATGTAAATTTTTTGATTTTTCTCGGTTCCTCTACGTCCGGCCAATTTGTTGTTATTTCTTTCTCTATTTGATAAATATTACCTGGTCATTTAAATAACTGTATATTTTTCTCAATTATATTATTTTATTTAATTTTTCCAATAATTAACTTCCTTACTATACATTTTATTTTCTCATAAATCTCTTAATCCTGATTTTAGTTTTGTTCATATTTATATTTAATTAAAATCTTTTACTTTTTTCAGAAAACGTTTCAAGTAGCATTTTTAGCTCTACTAGGTTTTCAATTATAAGTAGAACTTTATATATAGGGTGTCCCATCAGGAACGCACACTTATCGCTCACTCAGATGAGTTTTATTTAAAAATTGAGTTGTGCTCTTCTAATAAAACACTCTAAATATAAGGTTTTTTAATAAGCACTTCAGAAGTTTAAATTGAAATAAAGCAAAAAAATATTTAATTAGTTAGTAATTTTTTTTATTTTTTTGCTTGACATAGATAATGCAATCGTTTAGTCAAATTTTTAGCCACTCTTACACATAATTGTGGTCCAATTTCCTGAACTATACGTTAAATGTTTATTTTTAATTTTTAAGGTAGTTTATTTTTATTTTTAAGACAGTTACTTTTTGTGGATGCAATGGTCTTTTTTCAGTGATTTATGGATTGCTTTCAATTCAAATTCTGCATTTTTTTAAATCTAGTGTTGACTGTAAGTTTCACAAAACGCACGATAAGTTTTACGAACCAAACATTGATTTTTATAATAAGTTTTTATAATTTTTAAACGTTTCATGACAATTTGCCAAACTATACTGAGCTAAAATATTAGAATTATTAAAAAAATACATTTAAACATAAACTAGCTGTGAAAGTTCTGACATTCTTATTGGGAAACCCTATATATACAATATCTTGTTTAAGTATTTCCCTAACAATTAAATTTTCATAATCGAACCAATGAAAAATTAATATTTTTTCCAACTCTTCTACTTCCACATAATTTATTCGACACATGAATATGTAAGATTTGTTTGAGGATCTCATGTATTATAATACTTTTGTTATCTTGAATATTCGTTTTCTATTCTTATTCAGATATACGAACATACACACCTATACAAATATATATACGTTTTCTTTTATATATTTACAAACCATTCACACACACAGATATATATATATATATATATATATATATATATATATAAATTTGTATGTGTGAATGTATACGTTATAACGTCACACATTCTCTTCTCTTTACATTGAACGTGAAAATGGAGGTGAAAATTGAAATTTGTCGTTCGGGTTTGATATATAGTGGCAGTTGGTAATGTTTAATATTTCACGATATCGGAAAAATGTATATGGCTGTCGAGGATATTTTACAATTTCATTCGATACGATTATGCACGTTGGTGTAATAACAAGATGTGTATGTACATTTGGATTATTTATGTATATATATATATATATATATATATATATATATATATATATATATATATATATATATATATATATAATGTAATAAAAAAAATAAAAAAGTATGATTTAAAAATAGTTGATGGCAGTTAGAATGAAATACAGAAATTAATTATTTTGTAATACAATATATTTCAACATTGATTTAATTTAAATATTTTTTAACAATAATTCTTTTTCTTTTTTTATCTCGTCAGTTATTTGATTAGCTTACAACTAGTTTCAGCAATTGATCAAATAGTGACAATAAAACGGTAGATAGGTAAATATTTTTAATTTTAATCCCAATATTTCATCATCTGCAATGAGTTTTATGTAGATTTTTTTTATAACATTAGATAGAAAATTAATTAAAACTTATAGAATCATACAAATTTTATTAACAAATATTGATTTTAATAGTGTATCGCAAAAGTGGTGAAAATTAGAGAATTTTGATATTTTTATAGAAAGAGAAAATAGAAATTTTTTTGTAATTGGAGCTGGATTTTTTTTGATATTTTTTTTTGTGTATTTAATTAAGTGAATATATAAGTGTTAGCATCAAATTTAATTTCGATTATTTTATTTCATAATGTAGAATATTATATTAAAAAATAAAACCAATTTTAATTATAAATTTAAAATTACAATTTTAAAGAATAATTATAAATTATCTGATCATGTTTTATTGTGGTATATTTGATAGAATTGTATTTTTTTAATATTTTATTTCAACATTGTATCTGTGAATCAATTCTGACTTTTCATATTATAAGTCATGATATGGAAAAGTTGAGAGGAATGAGTAACAACTTCGTAAAAAAACAAAATTTAGGTGGTTTGTTTGATAGTTTCTCATGAATACTTGTTACATTTCAAGATGTTAGCTTATCAAAGTTTAGAGGAAGATAATCTCGATTAAAAATTATTTGGTTGACCAAGATTAGAAATTATATTATTAATAAGTATTCCGTAATCAGAAAAAAATATTTTGTTAAAAACTCTAACGTCCAATGTTGAATTTTGGATGTAAGAGATATGACAGAGAAAGAGGTCTATGGTAGATTTGTCTGATGTAGAAAAATTGAGAAAGTTTGAACGATGTAGATAAGGAATGAAATTAAAATAGATCTGTGAATCCTTGACTATTTCCTTTTTTCAGTTTTATTCATAATTTTGAATAGTGAATGTTTTTAATGTGGATATTCATCTAAGGATTATATAAGGTGAGCCAAATGTGATTGAAGGATAGTAAATGATAGTATGGAAGTAAATATATGTCAAAATCCTTTAGTCTCATTTAGACTTCCTTATAAATAATATTCTATTATCTTGAATCTGTAATAGTCACAGCTAGTTGATGTAATTTTTAAATTTCAAAAATTGTTTCTTATAATTCAAATATTTTTTCAAACAACGATTATTCAGAAAAATATTCTACAATTAATGGAAATAAGTGAAAAATTTTTATCTTACTTATTTTCTTCTATTCTTGTAAGTTTATTTGTAAAATTGTTTTATATTCAAATTTTTAAGGTATTTTTTTATTTAATATTGTTCTACAACTATTTCTGGTAAATAAAATATTTTTAAGTTATTTTGAGGATGTTATTAATTAATTGTGATCATAAAAAGCATTTAATTACATTAATACCTTCTAATTGAGTTTAGTGTTAACCATCAATTAATATTTGTTAAAATTAAATATAAAGTAGTAGAGTTTGAATTTCCACATCCGTTCTACATGAGAAATTGGATTTTCTAATATAAATTTGAATCTAGTTTAAGGACTTTCTAGTTTATGCCAGTCGTTTGTTCAATGTATTAATATATATATATATATATATATATATATATATATATATATTTATATATAAAATTATGTGTATATTATAAAGTTTGAAATTTCATTATCCGTGCATTTTACGACACGTCGTACATAAAATGTTAATACGATAAATTATCCCATACACGTAACACACATGCAAGTGTTTATATAACTTAAACACTTCTCCAGATTCAATTATACTTCAGGTGCGTGCGCCCTAATGAACAAATGTTCAAATCCTGTTAATGTAATTGTCGCGATCCGTTCGATAAATATTCGAAGATCATACGGTTTGATCAAATAATCGTAAAGTCATACAAGTTTGTGTGTACACATTGATTTACAAGTCCTGAACTTTATCCAATTACCAAACTTGTATATGTTGACATTCAGATTATACGACGACGCGTTGGTAATAACTCCGTTTTCGGATTAGATTGGAAACAGAAAAGTGCAAATATTTGATGCATTCGGGTGAAAAAGAGATGATTATTAATTGGGATTCATGCGTGGCGTTTACCTAATAGAAGCGATTAAGGTAAAGTGTTTTCTCAAATAAGATTGTTTGTGTATTTTGGGGATTCTAACAAATCTGTTTTCTGTTTGAATTAGGAAATTTGTTGTTTGATCTAAATTGATTTTTGTTTTATTATATAGGATTTTTCAATAAGAGCTTCAGAAATTTAAATGGAAATAAAACAAAAAATATTTATTTAACTACTAATTTATTTTTTCTATTTTTAAGGACATTAATGAGGGAATACAATTTCACTCATATTATCACCATGACTTTGCTTGACATAGTGCATTCCTTTAGTCCAATTTTTAGTCACTCTTTCACATAATTGTGGTCCAATTTCATGAATTACACATTTAATGTTTATTTTTATTGCTTCTGTTGTTTGTGGTTGATCAGCATAAATCAATGATTTCACATAACCCCACAGAAAATAATTCAATTGAGTTAGATCACATGTGATGGTCAATTGATGAGTCTTTTCGTGAAATAATGGACTCATTAAATTGTTGTTTCAATAAGTTTATTGAAAATTTTATAATTTTTAAACGTTGCTGAAGTGTTAAACGTTCCATGATAATTTGCCAAACAAAACTGAGTTGAAATTTCAAAATGAGCTTTTAAAAAAAATCAAACATGACTACCACCAGCTGTCAAAGTTCTGAAATTCTTTTTGAACAACCCTATATATCAAATAATTTAAATAAATTTTATTATTTTATTTTATTAAATTATTTTCTATTATATTCAATTTTAATTTTGACTTATTTAATAAAAATAAATAAATAATCCAAGTTAGATTTTGTAAAAGTGCTGAGCCAAAGATTTCAAAAGACTTAAATGTAACTTTGTTTGCATAAAATGTATTATTTTGTTATAATAGAAACAATGTATGTATTAATATGTCGATACAATTTGCGTAATTCGATTTATTAAATTTTAATTATTCGGTACAAGATGACGAATTTTAATCTATTATCCGTTTATAAGTTAAAACGATGGAAAAAAACATTCAAACGAAATATATAAACGTGTGTATTGTATAATATGTACGTTTGTAATTTATATAGGTACGTCCGTACACACATAAACATATACTAATATGATAAAATTGTAAAGGCGTACAAAATTGCCATTTCAAATATAAAATCAATCATGTCGGAAATGTCACTCGATATAAACACATTTTTTTATGGTAAGAGTTTGCACGAATATCGTGTTTATTGCATTTCGAGTGAAACATAAAGCAGTACGTTAAAGTAACAATAAATTGAGTATCTGTCAGAAACAGTTTCTTGTATGAATTACATTTGAAAGATGTCATAATCAATTTACTGAAACGAGTTGACGCTTTTGTCGTCGACGTATGGAATATGATAAAATATATTTTAACAATTTATGAATATATTTATATATATATAATATATATAAACGTATAAATAAATTCGGAAATTGTCGAAATTTGTATATATTTTCGTTTAGATAAATATTTTGGTTCTTGCATCGATATAGATGGTTAATAATATTATATATATATATATATATATATATATATATATATATATATATATATACGAATGTAAATATTTTCTTATGGCAGAGGAAATATATAATATTTATGTATGAAAATTCTCTGAAAAGTAAATCAGTATCTATACATTTTGTTGAAACTAAACAGGATGAATTAAAAGTATGAAGATATATATGTTCTTATTTTGAAATTTAAAAATTGTATTTCTGTTTTAAAAATTAATAAAAAAATTTTTTATAAATTTTATTCAAATCCATTTTTTTATACAATTATTTTCTTTCTATAAATTAAAGTTTTATTATCAGTTATAAGCAATTCATCATTAAATTCTATAGTGATAATTTTATACTACTTATAAATTTGTTTGTATTCTAGATTATTTTTTTAAAAAAATAGAAAATATATCTATTTGATAATATGTTTCAATAACAGCATTATTTGTTTTAATCTGGTGTCAGTTAAATTTCGATAAAATGATTTAAAACGAGTTTCAGTTATAAACTAAAATTTTATTCTCGTTCTTTAATTGTTAAAGTCAAGACAGTTTAGCATTTTTATAAATTAGTTAATACAAGTTTATCTGTCAAGTGGAATTGAATTTTTTGAAAATTATACTTAACATATGTTTAAAAAGAAACAAAATTTTTAAAATATGGCACTAATGAGCTAATTCAGCTGATTTGTAGCAATAACGCTGTGTAGAAGAAATCTTAAGTTTTAATCTCAACCTTTTCCAATCACGTCACGTTATTTTTTATTAAAGTATACTTGGTTAAGTGAACCAATTTTTATTGCAAAAATTTTTTTGAGACTTAAAGCATGAAAAATGTTAAAAAGTATGTTTACGTGAAATTTTGTTTCAAATTAGAGAATATTTTTTTAAGTTATTATAGACTTTTTTACTAAGAAATAAAATCTCGATGTTGCATCATTACAAAACTCCTGTTTACATGTTACTCTTCATCTCTGCTTTTTGGCAAATCAAATATAACTTTCATCTCTCTAGTAACCGTACTCTTCTGATTTAGCTTGAGTAAACTTTTCTATTTCCAATGTTAAATTCTTCAAGATCATTGTTTTCAGATGATAGAGGAGGTCGAAGAAAATTGGTTACGAGAATTACACACTATCTTAATAATTGCGTTTCAGAGCTGGAAAAATCATTTGAAGGGGTGTATAAACAGTATAGAGAATTATTTTCCAGAAGATAAAAAAATTAATTATTGTAAATAAATGTTATTATGAAAATTTCAGCTTCTTTTTGGAAGGACCTTCTAATTTAAGTTTTAATGATTTATTTTTGTTAAGAAGGTATTAATTTGAATTATTTAAATAAAAGAAAAAAATAATTATTACCATTTTTAAAAATTTATCATGTTGAATTAGTAGTAAATAATTATTATAATAGTTATTTTGATTTTCAAATCATAAAAGATTATATAATATGTTTCAATTGGTATAGATTTGTAGAAAATAAAACTTTATGCACATAAATATTTTTGGTGCCTTACAAAGGGTTAAAAATTGTACATTAAATGAAAAATACGATTAACCGTCTAATCCCTACTATCAGTACGGATAAATGTTCAACTAGTTTCATTCCACAAATAGTAATTAATCGATATCGATTCAGTCGCCTTAACATACTAAATAACTATCATTATACTCTGACACACCATCCTCTATCGACCCATCTCCATTACCCGTACATCAAATAAAGGGCGAAATAATTGTTAGCGATATTGGAACATTAACGTTTCCAGTGGCATAAAAACATAGAGTCCCTAATTCGCAGTTCAACTGTAATATTGATTTTATTAACGCGCGGGTCTAGCAATTATTATTATTACGATGACAATGATGACGATAACAATAATGAAAATAGGATTTTCGCATTGTATGATTTATTATAGAGAGAAGTAACACGCACAATGGATTGTTAAAACCGGGGTTCGAATATGGTTGCGTTTGTCGGATATTTGATTGTATCATCTTTTTTTTGCAAAGCGTTAACTGGCCGGATAATGTTTAGTGGCGATTATGTTGTCTCGGATCATGGAATCGGAATATTTCCATCGATTTTACAGTTTGAAAATGTGTCGTTTTGGGAAAAACTAGTGGCCGTGATTGTTTTCCGATTGATGGATTCAACAAGTTGATGTAAAGTACGAGATCGGAGATAGAAATGAAGATGATATATGTTTTAAATAAATAAAAAAATATTCGAAACGAATATTTATTCAAGGAAATACAACGAGTAATTTTTATTAAAACAAGAATTGCTATAAAACTAAAAAAAATTTTATATAAAAACTAAATAGAAAAATACTACCGGTATTTTATTTAAAATACCTCATAAAATATTCTTGTACAGTATAAGGAAGAGAATTTTTATGTTTTTTCAATTATTGTATGAAAATATTGAAATTAAATTGAAATATATTTATTTCATAGTTTAAAGTTTTATTATTCTTATGAAAAATATCTTAAGGCTATATAAAATTGAAATTATTAAAATAAATTCGCTTTGTAATAGATGTATTCTCAACACATTTGAATTTATAAATATAACGACTGTTTAAAATTAAAGTACTTTTTTTCAAGAAAATTTTTTTTGAATTTGATTCAGTAATCAGTTTTTATATTTATTCAATTCTTTTAAATATAGGTCTTTAGAGACATTTTTTATTTATGTTGTATTACAGTTAGTTTTGATACTTTGTGTAATTTTTAGGTACTGATGTGAGTTTTTTATTTGGGATTTATTTATATTTACTGTCAGTAAGTACGAGTTATTTTAAAATTAAGAAAAAAACATTTATTGTTTTTTTATAAATACAATAAATGATTGTGTGTGTTTTTAAGCGTAATAGAATTTTAAATTGAATCCGTTTCAGCAAATGTATATGAATAATGATGTTCTATCACACTTAAAAAAACATATATTTTAGTGATTCTTTATTTTTATAAACATTTTTGTTTTTAAATATTTATTTTTTGCCCTTTTCTAAATTTTTTTAAATTTCATTGTATATTATATAGTGTTTAGTGAAAATTAAATAGCTTTTTATTATGCTTAATAATGTATTTATATTTTTTAAATTTGTAAAATAGTTAATTAAAATTAAAAAGATCACAGAAATTAAAATAAAAATTATTTTCATTTTATATTTTAATTTTTATTTATTCTCAAAACATCAATAATGAATTTTCTTTTCTCTAATATTAATTCAGTAATTATTTTCATCTTTGATATATTTATTTTATGTGATAAAATAGATATTTAAAAGTATTATACGAGTTGGAATTTTGTAAAAAAAAATATGAAGAAAAAATATTTTTTTTAAACAAAATATACATTTATTAGAATTAAACATTATAGTAAATTGATTATTAATTTGATATTATTGAATCAAGATTTTACCTGTTATTAATGAATAAATATTTCAAAATATAGCAATTTGATGATGATGTTTTTACCATTATCCAAGTCCATTAGCGAATAAAGTGAACAATAATTTATTAAACAGTTTTACAAAATCTAGTATAATTGTTATGTGTGTTTTAGGTGTGTAAAATTCTGTTATTGGAATATTACTAAATTAATTATAGAGAAAAAAGTAACAAATATTTTCATTCACAAAAAAGATTTGATGTCGGTTTACAAATCGATCGAAAAACCATCCAACAACTAAATAAATATTCGAACAATTACGTTATAAGCGATCGTACAAAATATCCATAAACAGATACATGTTTTTAATGTTCGAATAAATTACAAGACATTTAATACAAGACAGATAACAGCGGAAATTGCGTCCGACCGTTTTTAATTATAAACATGTGATTTTAATTAACCGATGCGGCATTTCAAATCCTACATAATTAATTTCTAAATAAAACGCATTGAAAAATATCAGGCACAATAAAAAACCATGCAGATAATAAATGTCAGACTAATCGAGCAAGAATTGAACACGCGCCACGTAGCCATAGGCATGTCACGTACACGGATGGCTCTAGTATACGCAAAGCACTCGCATTTCGACGTTAATTAACGGAAAAAAGGGCACCAACGCCTCCATTTAACTCTCATACCGACGAAATGTTCGTCCCTTCATCCCATACATACATACATATATATATATATATATATATATATATATGTATGGAGATGTGTGTACGTGTATATGAACGCCTTCCACCCATCCTATATAAAGCTCGAACGGGGACAATTTGGACCGCATAATAATCCCCTCTTGGCGCGTGTGTTTCCCGTCTCTCGTCGCGCTCAATTGTAGCGCCCTGTAGACGAAAGTAGACAGACAGATAGACGCACGGTTCTCTTAATCCCGTACATCCCGGATTAAGTGTGGTCTCCCGTACAGCAAACAGGGAGAACGATACCCGCCCGGTTTCGCAAACGGTTGCTATACCGGCACCGAGTCGGTTCTCGAAGAGTTTGTGTCTACTTAACGAGTTTACCTTGATTTAATGCTACGTAGGTGTGTCTCTTTTTTCTTCTCATTATTCTGTTTGTTTACATCGCTTTCCCGCACTACAAACACATTTTCGGTTCGAACGAACGGCTGTTAATACGTTTTCGAACGTACGTTTTTTTTATTAATTTATTAATTTCGACGGGTCTCTGAATCTTTATTTCAAATTGATTTCTTATTTTCCACAATTTCTTTTAGTTAATCTTGCCCTTTGGAAAAACGAAAGATGAGAGTGTTTATACTCTCCGTGTTTTTCTATTTGTTTTTAAATTTAGAACAGCTTATTTTATTTGTTTACATCATAAATATTTACATTATGATAAGAAATAAAATGAATATAAGATTACATAAAAATACTATTAATTTTTTTTAATCTTTTTTTCTCATAGTTGATAACTATTTAGTATGTATAGGGTCATAGATTTATATTTTATTAAAAAGAAACATGTGTATAGTTTATTTTTAATTAAACACAAATCCAGGCGTCGCATTTGGATGACCCTATATATGTTTAATCGTATAATTAATTGAATAAATACTTCTAACTAAATTATTTCTCTAATAAATACAAGAATTAAAACGTTATTGACAAAACTTTTTTTATTTACAAAAATAGAAGAATCCTGATTAAAACAAATAGTGGTCCTAGGGGTGCTTACTGATGCTAGTAGGAGAGAATCATAAATCCTAGTAAACGTCATAGCAGCAGAAGATTAACTACCCTCGTTTACAAATCGTTTTCATGTATAATACTGACGGTCGGGTGGCAATGTTATTAGTTTTTGATAGTAGTGAAACAGGAAGTGCGTCTTAAAATCAAATTCTCTAGATAAGGAAGTGAATCCTGGCAGAAAACGTTTATTAACGTTGGTGTAAATATCTGCCTGATGGTATGTTAATCGATTTATAGAATTAAAAAGAATGTTGGAAATCGATAAACATTATTAACAATATATATATATATATATATATATATATATATATATATATATATATATATATATATATATAGAGAGAGAGAGAGAGAGAGAGAGAAAAGAGAGATAATATATAGAGTCATCCAAATATGATGCCTAGATTTATGTTTTAATAAAAAGAAACATGTTTATAGGATAGTGTATAGGGAAACATGTGTATAACTTTTTTTGTTTATTTTTAATAAAACACAAATCTAGGCGCCATATTTGGATGATCTTTTATATCTGCAATATAAACAGGATTGAATTAAAATTGGTAATAAATTGTAAATAGTAAATAATTAATGAAAACTAAAAAAATCGTTGTGTGTGAGATTTATAAATAAATTAAAATATATTTATTATTATTGAAAATTTTATTTTTTCTAATTAATCACTAATTTGAAGATAAGATATAATGTTTTTTTTTTATATAAAATTATTATTTGAAGGTGATTCAGGAGTTGCTCAACGTCAATACTTAGTTATTTGTTATAAAAAACATTTGTGCATAAATTTTACAAAAAAATATTCGTCGAATTAGTTTGTAAAAAAATGTCCAACGAAAATCATATTCGATAATTTATTTCGAAAAATAATACAATTATGACTTAATTGAGAAGACGCGGCAATTGAAGCGGTAGGAAATGTGCAAAAGGCTAGTACAAAAAGGGAACTAGCGTACGGAAGGGGAGAAATTAATTTAACAGATGATTACGTCAGATATTTCATTAAGCAAGAAATCTTGGTGCGCTTTTGGCAAGGAGGTACACACACAAATTGCGAAAAGTTATGTTGGCAACAACGGTCCCGCCGTTTCGAACGGCACAATATGGAATGTTCGAGTTCTAAGAATTTAATATTCCTTTATATATATATATATATATATATATATATAATATTTAATAATATAATTTTACCTTTTTCATTTATTTTCATTACAAAGAAGATTTCGTATTATTTTTTTAATGTCATGGAATTTAAGACTGTTTCAAAGAAAAATTAAATAAAATTTTGTTGATATTATATGTACATACACATATACTTACATATAAAGTCATCCAAATATGATGCCTAGATTTGTGTTTTTTTAAAAAAATCTATATACTTGTTTACCTAAACAACACTCTATACGCAAGTTATTTTTTAATAAAACACAAATCTAGGCGTCACATTTGGATATATATATATATATTATATATATATATATATATATATATATATATATATATATATATATATATATATATAGGTGAGGAATTTCAATTGATAATGGGCCAGTCATATAGTAAAAAGAGAATATCATCTATGGATAAAAAAATATTGTTTGGGAATCTAGATTTATACACAAAAAGTCCAGGAAGAGACCTATAGATATATGGGACATAGATATAAGAAAATTTGTTGAAATGGACTGGAATAAAAAGGGATTGGATCGGTTTTCAAAAAGAAAACTTTCTATTTGGAAATATTTGATAATTTGTTTTAAAATCAATTTATTATAAAAAAATGTGTTTAGCTAATTAATTATTTCTTTTTAAAAAAAATACTGGAGTGATTTAAGTAGTGATTTATTTTAATATTTTTTTATAATTATTCAAGAGATAATTTATTATAAAATGTGTTGAAGTTGATGAACATTTTTCATTTAATTAATTATTCTGTTAAACGATTTTTATATTTTATATTCATTATTTTCTTCTTTAAAAAAGTAAAAAATGTAACAAGAAGAAATTGTTTTTCAAGAATATGAAGAATAATTTGTTAACACTTTATATATATATATATATATATATATATATATATATATATATATATATATATATATATATATATATATATGTCCATATGTATGTATAAACGTATTAGATAAATAAAAGGAAATACTGCTTCTTACACATTACTGTATAAGACCCAGGAAACTTTTCCAATGAACGTGCGCCAATTTCCTAGCGGAGTAGTTTTACAAGTCTATGTTTACGTGTGGCATATTTGCGAGCTCGTCTCCGAAACTTGTTAGCCGCGCGTTCGAAGGTAATTCACACGTGTGGGTGTATATATGTGTGTATTTCTGCTGTGTTCGTTATTACGGCGGCATTATGGGACGGAGATTAGGTACGTACTTCCTGTCCCGGATCAACTAAGTATATCTGTGTTATTTGGTTGCCGTCGTGGCGTTGTAAGGAGGTCAATATATTCGATGCGGTCGCGTTCGCCGTCGTTCCGTTTCTCTTTCGTTCGTTCGGCGCGTGTGCGTTTTATTTTTCACGGTTATATCGGCAAAAAACTTTTGTCGGGAATTGAGATTTGTTTTTCCTGAATTCCAGGGTTTTTTTCGTACGTTATGAGCGGGACGATTCCGATGTGCTTCAATTACTCGCTTTTTTATTACCGTGCGTGAAACGTCGCCTGAAAAACGTGAATATTCAATTTCGGAGCACATTTCATGCACGCATCTCTGTTTGCGCGAATGAAATGTGTGGTATGGAAAAGTTTTCACTTTTATATTGTCTTTCTTTCTCTATACGATCAGTGTTAATTCAGAATAAAGTTTTTTTTTGTCAATAGATTACTAGCAATTTTTACATAAAAATGTGTTATGAATACATATGTATTGATATTTTCCAAAATATTTTTTTTATAAAATTAGTAGTCAAATATAAAATGTAAAACATAATTAATTGAAACATACTGTTTTTTAAAGATGTCTTGGCTTGTATTGTATCTGTCATTGTTTCAATTAACAATTTATTATTTTTATGGAAAAATCATTCTTACACAAATAAGTCATCACTTTAACTCCACAAGATTTTATAAAAGTGTCTAATAATTACTTATTATTCATTTTATTCCCTTAAAAACTAATGTGTACTTCAATGGTCATGACATCATTGTCAGAATGTAGTATGATAAAATTTGATAGATTCTATAATACAATAATAATTAAAATTTTATAACACAACACTCTAAAGATGATGACTTAATTAATAAAATGCAAATAAATTGCTAAACGAATAAATTGAATAATAAGTAATTACTGGATATTCTTTTAAAATTATATAGTGTTTAGATGATGATTCACTGTTTTCATTTTTGGATAATTTTTTAAATGAAATTTTAATATTTCTGACTTAAAACAAAACGATAAATATTAATATTTTGAGGTTTATATATACTTCCAGGTAAATATTGCACCACTTAAAATAATTAAAAATTAAAGTAATAGAAAAATTTCAAATTAAAATTCTATTGCTTTTAAAATTTAATTATTTCAATTATTTGAAATAATTGATAAAAAATAATATTTTCCACAATAGATTTTTACATCGAAACATAACAGTCGATTATAAAAAAATACAATATAAATTTTTAAACATTGAAGAAATTTAATTTACAAAAAAATCTCCTAAAGCCTTAAAAATAATGATTTTAATTAAGATATGTTTTAGAATAAGATTTTTTAATTATTATTTTCTCTTACGTCTATTATTCTATCATTTGAGTGAAGTTAGTTTCGATTATATAGGATTATCCAAATGTGACGCCTAGATTTGTGTTTTATAAAAAAGAAACAAAAGAAACTATACACATGTTTCTTTTCAATAAAACACAAATCTAGGCGTCATATTTGGATGACCTTATCGAATCAAGTTTTAACTTTTATCAACCTTAAGATAATAATTTAAGTTAATGATGTCTTTTTAAGCTTAAACTGGAAAATACATCATGTCAGTATTTCCTGGTATATTATTAATGTATTATTTTTACATACACACACACACACACACACACACATATATATATATATATATATATATATATATATATATATATATATATCTTAGAAGTAACATAACAAACCGTCACGTTCCAAACCTCATCCTCCCACGTATCGAACGAAGAATATGCTAAATAAAATTTAAATTCTGCAACTTTCATAATAACGAGAAGTGGATGAAACTGAACGATAGGGAAAAGAAAACATACATATCAGTCATATTATTGAAGGAAAAAAAACACTAGGCAAACACGACATCCGCTATTATTGAAAGCAAGCGAAGCATATTAAAATGAATCTTACAAGTCTAAGGAATAATACAGAGGACGTTTTGTGGAGAGTACGTACGTACTTTCATTATACTTTTTTTTCTTCTATACTTTTATAACATTTTTCGTTCCGTCATTATTTTCTTTTAATTCAATGTACTCGTTTAGTATTATCATCGGTTGAAGACAAGTTACAACTTCTTATACTTCAACAAAATGTCTACATACAAATATAATGATATATATATATATATATATATATATATATATACTCTTTGTTAATTTCATTCTAATATCGTTTCTATGATAATGGTTCGAGTTCGAAGATTATTTAATATATAGCGAGGTTTGTCTATTGAACTATTGAAATACATCACAATATATATATATATATATATATATATATATATATATATATATATATGTATGTATGTATGTATGCATGTATGTATGTATGTATATATATTCACATACATACACTTGTGTGTTTGTAAAGTTTGCTTATTGTACCGTTTCCTATTCGGTGTTTGTATACACGGTTCTCAAGTAAATTACATAATGTCTTCAATTACGTATCTTCGGCAACAGTAAACAGCCGCATACAGTTACGTAACATATTTATTTAGCCGGTGTCTGTGTGTCGAACGCACGATATTAAACAAGTCATTTGAATGCAGGAGCGAATTCGATATTATTCTATATAAACAGAACAGTGTTAATAGTATTTGTATTGTTATCCGCGATCTCTATCTGTACAGCAGGTCGAAAAATCATTAAAATTCGAGTTTTGCAAACTGTCCGGACTGAATTTCATACAGTTTTACATTAACGAACATTTTGTTTTGCATATTGAACGTTTGAGTGAAAAAGGTTATATTGAAAAAAAACTTTTGATTGAATTCGGTTGTGTTTGTGTAAGAATTTAAGTGTTTATGAAATTGTGAGCAGAGTAATATATAGGTATGTTTATGGATTATATATAATATATAAATTGCAAACATTGTAAAAAATACTATATGAGATAAAGTAAGAAAACAATAAGTATAAAGTACAAAAAACATATAATGGATGTTGAATTTAAAATAATTAAAAAATTAAAATAGATGCACATGCATGAAAATAGTTGTAATATCAACATTTTGAGGTTTTAAATATTATTTTTATATATATATTTGTTCTAAAATTAAAATGTAATATATAAATATAGAGTTTTATATTTATATTATGATTTTTTTAAAAAAATCACAGTAAATTCTGGTAATGGATTTATAAATGCAAACTTATTTAGTTTTTTTACAATGTCCTAAAAAGTATATATATATATATATTTGTGTGTATATATGTGTGTGTGTTTGTATATTTTTTTTATATGATTCTCATGTATATATATATATATATATATATATATATATATATATGTCTAAACATTTCATATAACTCAAGTTAAAAATTAATAGATAAATGTTCAAACTCTAAATAATATAGAATGGATTTATAACACATTTCCAACTAACTTCATAAATTACAATGTTGACCTTTTCAAAAGAAGATTAAAACATGAATTTACATGTTATATCACAAGTAAATGTTTCGATATAAATCTAATGCGAGTTAAATAGTTCGAACATAGGAAAACTAGTACTTTTGTTATATAAATGAATAAATAATCTCATTGGTTATTTTGTTACACAAATGAATAAATAATCTCACTAGTTATTAAGTTGTAATATTGAAAATAGAAAACAAGCATGGAGAGTCAGTTGATGTATATTAATTAGATGAAGATACAATATTTAGAATAAAGTGCATTTAGAAGTGGTTGATTATAAACTATGATTCGTTGGTGTTTCATAATTTCATGAACAATAAAGATTTTCCAAATTTTATTTTTCTTTAAAAATAATTATAATATAATAATATAATAGATATTATTAACTGAAATTTCATTTTTACTCACTGAATTGATTTTATTTATGGAAAACTGATTTATTGTAAAATCAATTTGTAACAAATTCGAACAAAATCTTAAAATAAAATTATTTGGGAAAAATTACATTGCTGATTGAATAACATCTCTCTAAATAAATTATATATTTTTTTATAAAAAATTAATGTAATAATCGATTATATGTACTTAAATTATATAGGGTCATCCAAATGTGACACCTAGATTTGTGTTTCATTTAAAAAAAAACTACACATGTTTCCTTATATAATCATCCCTATACATATGTTTCTTTTTAATAAAATACAAATCTAGGCACCACATTTAGATGATCCTATAATTTCAGTAAATTAACTCTCTCTCTCTCTCTCTCTCTCTCTCTCTCTCTCTCTCTCTCTATATATATATATATATATATATATATATATATTCAAGTGTATATTTTATCTAATTCTTAATTTTCGAGTGACTAATTATTCAAGTACACAAAACAAGTCTAAAAGCAGACAATTTATAGCTGAAATATTTTTTCTGAAAAAGAAATGCATTAATTAAATCCTTGAACAAGTGTTTTTTTCAACCGATTATAAAACGTCGTTAGAGTATAATTAAATTATTTGCAGTGAAACTAAATCTTACTGTAATCTAGAATCGTCTGTTCAGAAACCCTTCGTCTTAATGGTTAATGCATTTAAGGGTATGATTTAATACGATCTCTAAACTTCTTAAAGGGTGCAAGTGTGCAATTTCTGCCGAGTACGAAGTTCTCGGCGAGAATTACAGTCCTTAACAGGTATTTAATAAAAGTGATTAACGTTGGACGTTTTTATCAGATCAATTTTTCAGCGGAGACGGCGTTCCTTCAACGGTACTTAATAAAATTTATAAAGAAATTGATACGGTTAAAACTTTTCAATTAGTAAATGATATCGAGAGATTGTTCACTTTCAATGTTTTGGTATAAAGCGTCTGTCACAACCGATCATTTTTTTTATAAAACTAAATCTTTATTAGTCATTTTAGAAAATATTTAATAATTATAAAAAATAATGTTTTATAAAAATAAAATTAATTCTTAAAATTTTTCAACTCTGATTTCTACTGTAATTAATTTGATTTATTTTTTATGCTTGAATTAACATTTTGCAATGGCAATGAAAAGAAAACGAATATTTGCCTTTTTTCAAGTCTCAGAACTTAATATATATAGGTGTTATTTAAATTGTGAGAAAATTTTAAATTGAATCCCAATCGAAAGTTCTATCAAATCTAAACAAAATTCTTTATATATATATATATATATATATATATATATATATATATATATATATATAATAAAAAAAGTAAATTTGATGAAATTTGAGAAATATTGTGCTGTCGTCGAAAATTTTAATAAATATATTTATTCCTGTTAAAAATAATTTAATTTTTAAATATTAATTTTTTGATTGATTGAGACTGATTTAGATATTTGTAACGTTTTCAAATGGTTTAATAGATGTTAGAATCTTTATTAAGTTAATTAAACATGTAGTAGATGCTAAATCTAATTCTTAGTACAATAAAACACTGATATGATTTCTTTTTATAAAAAATATGATTGTATTGGAATGAGAATAAGAGGGTTTTAATTATAAGAAAAATATTCGATATGTTTTAAGAGTATGTAAGTAATTCTTTAAACAATGTCAGATTTATATTTTTTTGAATCCTTTTTATCCAAAGAAAATATTTTAGTCCTATTTTATCTTGTGCCATTTGACATCAATTAAACTATTTATTTTGATGATTAATATATTTACAGTCATTATTTAATAAAATATAATTTTGATATAACAACGAGTTATATTTGAAGTTGATTTCAATTCGTTTTTACTGACCGTAAAAATTCCTTCAAAACTTTGCCAAAGCGAAAACATAAAGTCGAAATATTACCAGACGACACGTTCCGTCTTCTCGTTTTTTCCAGTCGTTTCCAAAAGCCATGCCATATTTTAATTGTAAAATTTATGCCTGTTCATTATTCAAGTAACTTAATATCAGTTTAGCTCAATAAGTTTTATAGTCATTTTATATAATTATTCTCATTTAAAATAATGATCCGTTATAATGAGGGCCAATTATTTAGTCTATAATGTTTACTACGACGGTAACAGAGGTCTGAGTGAATTCACGTCATAATATTCTACATCAATTCATTGCGCTCGTATCCAGTTACAAAATTTCAATATTACTTGAAGATGTGATCATTAGGCTCGAGGGTAATAGAGTTTCTTGAGTCGTTGGAAGACGATCTTACGACTTATCGTCTTTCTTTCAACATGCATATGGAGTGTACATATATAAATATATTATTCCATTCGATAAATATTATTAACAGAAATATACTCAAACATTTACCAATAACCAAAACTATCCCCGCGAAAGAAAACTCATCGTCCACGCTCATACATAAATCAAAAAGGGTTGTTTACAGCCAACAAGTTCAAACTGTATCATTTTTCTTGACGTGCGTTCCGTTCGTGATCGATTGGTTACAAGTTTCCTTCTATTTTTTCCTCTCGCAGTTTTTCCGACCAATAAATACTTGACAGTGAATCGGACCGTGTAACAGCAGCAAGTTGTGAGAGCATCGTCTGATTGGCTTCGTGCCCGTTTAAAAACGCCATTAGATTGTACGTCGGATATTTTATAACATGATCGTAATTTTTTTCTGTACTCCATTAAAATGTTATGATGGTAAAAATTATAGCCTTACGTTACTTTACTTTTTTTTAATAAATTACATGCGGCGCGGTTATAGGCGAGGACAGTAAAAATGTGTCATTTTTGTGGTTCGCTTAATGGACTATATTTTTAGACGATTAAAGGGTATTTAAAAATATATATATTTCGAGTAAAATAAACAGTATTTACATTCGCGTACGTTTATAAAGATATATATCATAAAATACTCGTATAAAATTACATATTGTGTAGCAGAATCTCATTCAATTAAGCTATATAATTATTTTAACTAATTTCATTTTCTTTGTGCAATGGTTTAAAGTGAATAATTAATAAGGGAATAAAATCTCACATATTTGAAATAATTTTTTTTCTATTAGAAATAGAAATCTTTTAATTTAATGAATATATTTAACTTTACAAATATTGAAACAAATTTGATATTTAAAGGAAATTGTCAATTATTTAAGTCTATTTACTGGGAGATGTTAAATTTACTTGTTTTAATGTATTTTTAAGAATATTTTGATATTAAGAAAATTATCTGATAATGACTTAAGAAGTTGAAATTGAAGTTACTGTTTCTTGTATTCTTGTTTGTGAATCCGTTCTTTAATAATGGCTTTATTGAGATATTAAGATTTTTTTTTGTTTATATAATTCTACAATTAGTTAAGATAGCGTATGGCATTTTTAGATAGTTTATTTAATACTGTTTTTATTTTAAAAGGAAATTAGTATCAATATATCCCAAATAATCATCTACAAAATTTTTCATTTCTATTGATAAGCCCTTTTTCTTTCAATTTTTTCAGACTAATTTTCTTATAACTCTGTCTCTTCTATATATGAATTTTTTGGGCCTTATATAAAAAGGTTCAAAATCAATAATTTCCTTTGTCTATTGATTGTCCTTGTTTGTTATATAACCAGCCTATGTTCATTTCAAACTTTTCACTTCTGTTATAAAATCAGTATTCTTTTCGATTCATTCATTTCTCTTCTTATCTTTTCGTACCATTCTTAAAGTACATTTTCTCATGCTCTTTTGTGTTATTTAGAACTGGTAAATTATTTAGCATTTAAGATTCGTGTTTCATTATATGTGGGGTAGCCCAAATGATATTGAAGGGTAGTTTATATATAAATAGAAATATTGATTTAATTTCACAAGCAAAATAAGTAGTAATAGATTTTCTGAAAATGACATGTGTCAAAACTGGTTGTTGTACAATTTAAATTAAGAAAAGTGACTGTAAGATCTTAATAAAAGTTATTGAGTGGAAAATATATAAAAACAAAGTGCTATAATGTCTTACAACTAAGAATTAAATAAGAAAAAGTTCATAAGAATAGAAATAAGCAATGTAAGTTTTTTTTTTATTTTTTATAGTGGTTTATTTTACAAGTATTTATTTTTCTCTATTTTTTTTAAAAAAAATCAATTAAATCGAACGATTGTATTGATTTGACATTTCTAAAAATGGTATTAAATGTACAAGACAGATTTTTTTACATACTGATATTGAGAAAAAAATATTTGAACAAGATTTAAAATTTTATTTATGGTTTATTTTGCAGCTAAATCATTTTTACACAAATTAATCATTTATCTCAATAAAAGGTTTGGGTTTTCAATAATCACTTTTTTCTTTATTAATGAAAAGAGTCAACAGTAAGTGATATTGAACACTTTTATAAGATTTGAATCGAATGATTGGTGTTAAAAATTCAAGGTATATTTTATTTTACCTTTTATTTCGTTTATATGCACATGGAAATTATTTATCTAACAAATATACAATTTCAAAAAATAAATATCGAAGATATTTTATAGAGAACATTAGTCAAAAGATGTACATCTACCTTTCACATGAATCGAACTTATCCCTGTGGCTATCAATAAAACAATCATTATTTACATGATCTTCCGACCCTTGAATATGACGATGTTTGTGTTCAGGTGGAAATATGGATAACAATAGACCAGTTCGTGGATTGATAGCTACATTTTGTCCTGTTATAATAGTGCACTGGCTGCAATCGCACAATAGCTTCAACGTATCGTATGGACCAGATAGGAAATTAAACATGTCACGTGTGTTTCTTGTTACTGTCGCACATCACTGGTTTTGACTTACAGTCGTTGTATCCTCGTCACATGTATATATACATATATATATATATATATATATATATATATATATGCATATTTATGTACAAGCCACGTCCGCGAACGTGTATTTGTAAATTTACGAAGTGTACGTGTGTATTAAGTACATGTATTATGTAAATAAATGAGTCCATTTATTTTAGTTTAGTTTAGTTTTGAATAATGTCGTTAGATGTTCATTTTTCGTGCCGGGTTCGTTCATTCCGCCACGGGTTATTGTATACGACGTAAAATATAATGTTTCGGTGAATTATGTCAAGCTTATGTGATATTATTTCGGGAACAAGTAAGGACTTTATGCTACTGTTTCAACCGAGAGTGAAATTCTCTTAAATAAGCTTTGTTTTTATAATCGTACATACACACTTATTTGTATCAATATAAATGTGTGTATGTATTCATATTTTTTTTATTCATTATACAATAAATGATTATTATTTATTTTTAAAGTTGCAATTTTTCAATGATTTCATACATATTCTATTTTTTAATAAGAATATCAGAACTTTGATAGTTGGTGGGAGCCATGTTTGATTTTTTTCAAGCTCATTTTGATATTTCAACTCAGTATAGTTTGACAAATCATCATAGAACGTTTAACACTTCAACAGAGCCTAGAAGTTATGGAAACTTCAATAGACTTATTGAAATAAAAGTTTAATGAGTTCATTATTTCACGAAATGGACCCATCAATCAGTCATCAAGATCATTTGATCTAACTCCATTGGATTATTTTCTGTGAGATTATGTGAAATCATTGTTTATGCTGATAAATCACAAACTACAGAAGTATTAAAAATAAAAATTAAACGTACAATTCATGAAATTGGATCACAATTATGCGAAAAAATGACTAAAAATTGGATTAAACGAATGGAATATGTCAGGCGAAGTCGTGGTGGTCATATGAGTGAAGTTGTGCTCCATCATTAATGCCATAAAATATGCTTAAAAATTTAAAAAAAAAAAATTAAATACTTTTTGTTTTATTTCCATTTAAACTTCTAAAGCGGTTATTGAAAAACCCTATATTTTGAAATTTTCTTTTTTCTAGCTATAGGCCTTTGGACAATTCAGACATCAACATTTTTCTTTTGATACTTATAAATTATAATTTTTTTTAGAAAGCTGACTAATTGTTTACAAAACCCCTAATTTGTAGGACTAAGATTTTTTTATTATTTTTTTCCCTGAGATTAATTGTTTGATAAGACTGTAGAATTCATTCTACACTTTTTATCTGATTCTTCCTATCTGCTATTAGAGTTTTATAACTTTATCTTTCGTCGACCAGTTTTCATTTGTATCTAATCAAGAATTCTTACTGGATTCAATTTTTAAGTTTACTTAGTTAACTTTAGAACTCATCGAGCTCAAATATGTTTCAATAAAAGTAATAACTTTATTTGAAAAATTCAGATTTTGGCAAAAAATTAAATTGAATGCAGTGTTTAAAATATCATTTCGAGTTGATGTAAAGTTCTAAGCTGTAATGTTTTCAGATAATTTTTTAAATATCTAAATGAACATTAGGAAGAATAGTGAATTATGTGATTACTTAGTATTTTTACAAAATATTGTAGTGTCCTCGAGAATAATTAATTTTTGTGAAAATAATTTCTATAATAATTAATAGTAAAAACTTAATTATTGAAAAAATGGCATTTTAGTTTTAATTAAACATATTAATATTTTGAAAGGAAAATTGTACGATTAGCCAAGTTTTTTATATAAACCTTTAACGATTGTAACTCATCACACTTAAAAAAATCCTGTAGACAGTCAATTATAAAATGTAATATAAATTTATTGAATTATTAGGGATATAAAATAAAAATACATACATACACACAAATATATATATATATATATATATATATATATATATATATTTGTGTGTGTGTGAATGTCTATATTTATTACATATCTGAAAGACACTTCGTATCAAATTATCGTGTTTATTTACTCTCTACTAAAAAAAAAAATATACATAATAATAAACATCGTCATCGAACGAGGTACACCGTACCATCATTCAAGATTCAATTCCGTTAATGCAACGCTCGCCATTTTATTACTATGAAGTATGTGTACCGAATCCGTGCGAGTGGAATTTTTTCTTGCTCCGTCTTCGTTATATTAAAACGTATGTGTTCATATTTTATCACGGTTTATGTTTCAAGCAGAACGCAGCACGGTAATAACACACTGAACTGTTTTGATGAAGTGGTACTGTGTTGATGTCGTCGTCGTCGTTGTCGGCGTCAAGAGAAAACCATATTGTCTGATGAAGTATTTAAATCGGCACTGTTGTCGCTGACTATGTATAATCAAAAACCATCTATGAATATTTATACATCCAATTCCGCGACTTTCTTCGACAGTCGCACACGTTCGGCGCGAGAATGAATTTTTTATTATAGTAATTTTACAGCCCTCGCAGTAATAAACGAAGTAATGGTTATTGCGAAACGTTGCATATAGAGGCGGATGACATCGTTGCTAATTAGATAGTGCAGATCGGTACTAAGCCTAAAGTGCTCGTTTCGTGATACTCTCTCTTATATAATTTGATTTTTTAACGTGATTAACTCGGTTGTTATCGTTAATTTTTCTATTTGAATGACTCGTAAAAGAATTTGCTGCATTATCATTTTTCTTTGAAAAAATTAATGGAAAAATATTTAAATAACACATAAAAATGTAATTTTTGAGATTTTATACAACTCTATAATTTGTTACAACACAACGAGAGCTTTTAAAAATTCAGTAATTATTTATTGTCCATTACTTATGCTAATTTGACATTTTCATTAGATGAAGATATTATAAAGTCTATAAAAAATCGGTATATAAAAATGACAAGGTGTAGAAATAAATTAGAGATTATTTTAACACTACGAGATATTAAATGTGAAATAATTATCTGAAGATATGGAAAAATCTTAGACAGAGAACAAATAATTTTGATGTTGAAATGATAATTTGTATAAAAGTGAATTTGCTACAGTTTCAAAACACATAGTAACTTATATTCAGCTATTTGATGTTTTTATTAAAGTAGAGTAGTGATATGCATCATCGTTTGTCATATAGAGACTGAATTAGATTTTAGATCGGAAAGTTTTCTAAATTATTTGAGACTAGGTATAAAGCTGACAATACAGTTGTAAAATTCTAGCAAGGAGGAAGTTTTACTAGACTAATATTGTAAAGAGACTAGGGTCATACAAGATCTCCAGCTGATTAATGATTGATAATTATCAATCATTATCATTAATAATATTTATTATGTTGATGTAATTTAAAATATTTTAAAAAATATGAATATTTGTTAAAAATCATAAATAAATAATGATGATAATTTTTCTTATTTAAAATTACTATTAAATAATACAAAAGTAATTTTAAACATTTTATTTTATTCAAAATATACGATTTTTTTAAAATTAAAGTAGAAATTAATTATTTAAACAGTTAACATATATATAGGCTTTTCCAATAAGAATGTCAGAACTTTAACAGCTGGTGACTGCCATGTTTGAATTTTTTAAGCTCATTTTGACATTTCAATTCAGTATAGTTTGCCAAATTATCATGGAACCCTTAACACTTCGACAACGCTTAGAAAATGGAAAAATTTCAATAGACTTATTGAAACAAAATTTTAATGAGTTCATTATTTCACGTTCATTTAAATTTCTGAAGCGCTTATTGGAAAACTTTATATATATATATATATTGAACATTTTCAACGATAGTAAAATATTTATTAAACAAATCTAGTCTTTTATTAACTTTTTATATTGACTCTGTAATATTCCGATTTAAAATAAAATGTCGAAAATATAAAAGTAACAACCGCCCGCGCTACAATAAACAAACCGAACATCCATCTTACAATAAACAAGATATAAAAAAATATTACAACGCAAATGGAATATTTCGTAAACTGGATAAACTTTCAACATTATTTCCATAAATTTTATAACGTAAAATCATCGTAACATCAGTTTCTTTACACGAAAATTTTAAACGGAGTATGACAAGCACGCACGAATTTATAGAATATTTCCCTGCACATTGGATTACTCGCTAAAGTTTTTCCATCCCCCCTGTTTTAAGAAACATCTTGTACGGGGGCGTTTTCACACCCCGAGGGCAATAATCCAGTACTGACGCATCAATGGCGTAGATATAAGGAATGTGTACGGAAAAGGGGTTGACGTTAAAAGTGTGCGCGGGCAACGAAAGTTTAGAAACACTTAATGAACGAATGCATAATTAATTTTCCATTAATTTACATACAATTGTGTGTGGAGCGTTGCGTTAACGGAAAAATTGTATATTAATATGTGCATTTTGTTTATGTTGTAATTTTGATCCCTTTTTATTCTTGAATTACTTGTTTGTTAAGAGAGTATATATAACATTTTAAAATAAATAAAAACTGTTTATTTATACAACATGAATTTTTCAAATTTCCATTATTCAAAATTTGTCTATGCTATTTTAACTAAATCCAGTAAATTATCTGTATAATTATTTAAAACAAACATATAGGAATAAAAAAATTAAAGTAATTATTTAAAAAAAAACAAATATTACTTTTATGTTAAAAAAATATAGTGTCTTTTCTTAACTTATGTACTTAGATTAAGTTTGAGTTTTTATCTTAGTATCTTTTTATAATATAATATATTTTTTGTCTGAACAATAGTAATTTTACTATTGAACAATTTTATAAATTATTGTCGTTTTGGGGTGGATGCTATAATTGTATTCAACAAGAATGATTTTTTTTGATTAAATATTTCTTGTTTAATATTTTTTTAAAAAAAGTGAAACAGTCACATTAATTTAATTTGAAGAAAAAATTCATTGATAATTTTTTTCTCATTTTCTTGTTTCAAAAAGTAAAATAACTTCATGTAACTTAATTCAAAAAATTTCTGGAAGTTATGGGAAAAAACGTTATAGATTTAAAAAAAATTAAGATGATGTTAAAAAATTGGAAGGAGTTATTTGATTAGTTATTTATTTTTTTAGATAATTATTATTTTTATTTAATTTCAGTTTTTTCTATTTATATGAAAATTCAATAAAAAGTGATTATTGAAAAATCTTGTAAAATGTTATGGCGTTGAGTGGTTCATTCATGTTTTTTTTATTACAATTATAGTAGATAGTTACAAGTATAGTGTTTTTTATTATATAATGATATAAATATAACTTTTTATTGTAACAGTTCATTTAACATTATACAGCTGAAATAAGATACTGCATTAGTAAAGTAAAAATGAATATTTAAATGTATAGATACAACAGCTCAATCTGCGTTTCGTTCTTCTCGTCGTCCAGTATCCACATTTTCCACATCTCGACTCGGTCACGCCACTGTCTGCTGTTCAAATACTCTTGCATCACGTTTCACGAATCGCTTAAATTCTGATAAATTTTTCACGTGTTTGCAAAACGGCGGCGCGTTTTGCGATGCGTGCGTGCCTCTTTGAAAATTTTCACACGGAAATTGAAGGATATGAAAAGGAAAATGCCTCCGGGCTCTGTATGTTAGCTCGTACACACATATACATGTCGCCTCTTGCATGTATGTACGTACGGTACATGCATACGCGAGCATACGTGTTAGCGAATTCATGAATAAGCCCTTTATCCCAACCCTTATTGGTTGGTATCAGTAAATGAGGAGTGCTTTGATTTTATTTGTGTTACGCGAACGACGGTTTTAGTTTTTCGGGTAGAGCGGATCCGCTCGTTTATTGGATGCCGATAGTACCAGAAATTGCACTTTTATTTTCTTTAAATTATTACATACGACATCGGGCGTCTTCGTCGCGCGTCTGTTATGTTTATGAAATAAGTTTGTGTTTCATTGAAAATGCAAATTGGAATAGGGCACGGGGATTGTTAACTTGTAAACGCTTCGGGCGGAATTTCAAAAATTTCAAGTAAATTTACAGAGATACTTCGTTCAATGGATGCCAATATAAACAGATGGAATTGTTAGGAAACGTTTTAATGAATATGAAGATTCGTTTTTAATCTTTCACTCATCTATATTAATTATAAATAAAATCTTTTACCAGAATTTTCAATCTAAAAACCCATCATTCAATTTTTATATACTAATTTCTTTTGAAAATTATTTTTTTTAGACACTTTAATATATATTTTCTTCAAATATATCATTCCTCTTATATAATCCCATTTTTTATAATATAACACCCAACAATTGCTTATTATCAAGGATTGAATTTAATTTGGTTCAATTTCAATCAATCAACATAAGAAACTAACATTCTTTAACGTATAATAGTTTGGTTATTGCAAATTATTAATATGTTTCTCAAATAAAACTAGTAACTTTTTTCCATATAATAATAATTTACTCCGCAAAAAAATATTCTATTAAAATATTTATTATTCACCCATTGATTACTTTATTTACTGATGTGCATTTCTACGGACATGTCATTATCTTCACAATGTTGCTTTATCAAATACTATTTTTTTTATTTTGAGAATATGATTTTGTTATTCTTGCAGTGTTGATGTGAATATTTTATTTGTGTTAAAGTGATATTTTTATATGACTAAAATAAATAAAAGATAATGAGTTTTGTTTTTTGAAAGACTCAAAGTTTGAGAACCAAAGTAAGAAAAAATTAACAGAAAAAATAGATTCATATAATATTTTTGAGATGAAAAATGAGAAAAATGACAGAAAATTAAAAAAAATATTAGATCTATTATGAAATCGATTAAAAATATGTGGATTTAAATATCCAAAAATTTTTAAATGCAATGAGAAATATTCTCATTTAAGTTTTATTATCAAGTACAAGTATTATAGATACTAAGAATAGATTTGTAAAATAATACAAAAGAAATGATGATGATTATTGAATAAAAATATCTGTATTATAATATTAAATATATTGAACAAACAACATAATTATTTTCAGCACCTTGTAATTGAATATTGGCAAGACATCAATATTTTTTCAGGTCCAACTATTCATTATCCTTTTATAAATTGCCAATAAGAATAATATTGAATAATATTAGTAGTGAAATAAAAAAATGTTTAACATTTTCGATTAGAAATATAGATACTGATTGATTTTTCAAAAGCAATTTTAATATAGGGTTGCTCAAGTGAGATTCAAGGATAGTAAATAATAAAAAGCAAGTAAATGTCTATTTAAACCATTTAATTTTTTTTGGACCACTTTGAAATTAATATTTATTTCATAAGGAATAAAAAATATTTATACATGGCTTAATTTAACATGTAAAATTTTTTGATTGACATTTTTGGAATACTGTAGGGCCAATAGTTAAGCTTTTTAAAATTTTCTAATAAAATTACCAGTCATCTAAGGATTTTGTATAAATATAAATTCGTACTTAAAAACTTTGTTAATTTTATTTTAATTAATTGTTAATTTTAATTAATTTTAAAACAAGTTTATTAAATAATTAATATAGATCAAGTTTTACTTCTTAAATTGATGTATAACAAACAATTTAATTAATTAAAAAACAAGTTACAAAATCCCAGATTTCATAAAAGAATATTTTTTCTTTCTAGCAGTCGAAAACAGTAATTTTATTCAGAGAAAAAATTGATTCAATTATTACCTGACTGTTTTAGTTAAATATGAATTTAGTTAGATTTCTAAAATAATATTTACATTTTATAGCATGTTATTAATTTTTGAAAAAAAATGTTTATGTGTAAAATTAAATATAATCTATAGTCATTTTACTGTTTGTATGAGCTTTGTCCCCTTTAAAATACCATCTCATTCATATTTAAATAGAACCACCATAAACAATGTGGTGTTACCGTTGTTCTGTGACCGCGGTGAATGATTTTCAAAAGGTAAATAAATGAATACCAGCGAAATGATTTTCATTTTACATGTTTATTTTGGATAGAAATTCGGAATGAATATAGGTTTGAATTTGTGGACCATAAATATATACTGATATATATATATATATATATATATATATATATATATATATATATATATATATATATATATACGTAGGTGTATAATATATAAAGGATATATTTGGGTGTGAGGACGTGGTTCGTGTACCGATCAAAACATTTGCATACATCCATTTCGTTCCTACAAGATTTGTTGTCGTCGTCGTTGTTGTTGCGCGTCGGCACCATTATGGAAATAATACGGAGCGTTTATTTTTATTTTCAATAGCAACATGACTCCATTATTCGCGTTAATGGACACAACAAAAGCGGGCACTGTTCGAGACCACGCCGCCGACACCGACTGTGTGAATTATGAAAAGACGCGTTAATGCTCCACATTTGTTCGACGATTTTTTTTTTTTTTTGACAAACGCGCCAGCCAAGATTCGCGTTCGCTGCGAAAAATCGCACGGACCGGTGTAACGGCGTCGAGATGAATAGAGTTTATGTAACTGTTATTGCTCCCGTAACGCACTCACATTTATTACGAAAAGTTTACAAACGTAACGAGCTGAAACTGTAAGTACATACACGTTAGTTCTCATCTTCGAGATTAACGCACGTGCGAGATTGCTCTTTCTAGAGTTCGATTAACTTGGAAGCGAAATCAAAACTTTTATGTTTATACGACTTTTATTAAACCTTAATTTGTCGTTTAATAACATTAGAACTATTTATGAAGACATTCCTTTTTTTAAAAAAATATAGAACACTTAAGATATTATGAGTAATAATTATTTTAATAGTATAGGGTTTTCAATAAGTGCTTCAGAAGTTTAAATGGAAATAAAACAAAAAAGATTTAATTAATTAGTTATTTCTTTTTTTCATTTTTAAGTATATTCCATGGCATTAAAGATGGAATACAATTTTACTTATATGACCACTAAGATTTTTCTTGACATAGTGCATTCGTTCAGTCTAATTTTTAGTCATTATTTCACATAATTGTGGTCTAATTTCATTAATTTAAAGTTCAAAGTTTATTTTCAATACTTTTGTTGTTTATGATTTATCAGCATAAACCAATAATTTTATATAACCCCACAAAAAATAATCCAATGGAGTTAGATCACATGAACTTGATGGCCAATTGATAAGTCCATTTCATGAAATATTGGACTCATTAAATTTTTGTTTCAATAAGTCTATTGAACGTTTTTACAATCTCTAAGCGTTGTTAAAGTGTTAAACATTCCATGATAATTTTCCAAACTATACTGAGTTGAAATGTCAAAATAAGCTTAAAAAAATCAAACATGGATGCCACCAGCTGTAAAAGTTTTGACATTTTTATTAGAAAACTCTATATAAGTAATAATTCTTCATAGGTATTGATTTAAAATTATATTTTTTTATATTTTTAGAAATTCATTAAAATATTGAAGTTTGAAAAAATAAGATATATGCCTAAGTGAAATCACTTATTTAACATCTCAAGATTTTATAAAAGTTTGGTATAGTTTTTTATTTTTAATTTCAAGAATGAAACCATTATAATAAACATTATATTTCAATAATACTATACAGTCATTATATTCAATGATTGTTAAAATATTAATTAAAAAATGTATAATTAATAGAAATAACTATTATTAATAAATTATTAAAACAATTCGCTGCATAGTTGGTTTTATGGTTTTATTTTAAAACGAAATTTTATTTTTTTTTAAATTTATGTCATTATTTTTTCAAGTAGTTTAGGTAAAAATTAATATTATAAGAGTCTTTTATATTGAGAAATTTTTATGAAAATAGTAAAATTGAACAAATCTAGTAACTTGTAAGGAATTTAGTTATAATTTATTTCTCTAGTAAAATAATTTAAAATGTCTTTTATACATGTTCTCTCTCTCTCTATATATATATTATTTTTTCTCTTACACACACACAGACACACACACACACACATATATATTTATATATATATATTTAAGGAAGGGTGTGTACGTTTTCTAGGGAGGAAATAAAGTAGATGACATCTCGAACCTATAAGTGAATTAAAAAGATGTTCCCATAAAATTTCCCGATCGACTCGTCGATAAAGATTCGCGCACGATACATATTCATCGGGTCCGCAAACTTTTCCGCATGGAATGAGTCTGCGAAGAAGGGAAAAAATTATTATTTTTTTCGCAGTCCTCTCCACGTGTGGAAACGAAGTTAGCAGAACGTTCACACACATGTACACGTGTCGTGGCGTTTTCACGTGGCGGCGTCGCGGCGTCGTTGTACGTTCAACGTTCTGATCGCGTTGGACGTACGTAGACGAGATGCGTGCGTAGGGATTTGCAGGAAATTGAAGGATATAGAATATCTCGACGCGAGGGCTCCTCCGATTATATTATTGATAGCTACATCCGAAGCGGATATCAAAAATACATCCCGTCGTCAATATTTGATGGACGAGAAAAACAAACATAACGATACACTATCATACACACACACACGTGTATATATATATATATATATATATATATATATATATATATATATACACACACATATATAAAATGATCAGAAAATAAATTACATAATAAACAAATAACATTTTTCTATCCTATTCCGCTTTCATCTTATATAAAATGTGAATCTTCATCCAATTAATATTTTATTATGAGAGAAATAATATTCATACTCCACTGAAATTATATTTTTTATCGTTAAATTAAAATAAACAAACTTATAATTTTATCGATAACCGAATTAATTAAAACTCGATTTAATTTATGTATATATATATATATATCCTCCGAAAAATTCTGTCAGCTACACAAATTATTTTAATGACATGATAAATTATTTTAAAAACTCAAAATATATATTTTGAGTTTTTTATACACATTTAAATTTCAATTCTATTATTTTAGAGCAAATGCAGAGAAAATAAGAAAATTAATTAAAATGGATAATTATTAATTTTTTCAAAAAACTAGTTTATGTATTGATTTATTTGAGAAAATTAATTAGACATAAATTTAAGAAGTACGTTTGAAATTAGATTTAAAAATATATAAATACGATCATTGTTTAGTTTAGAACAAACAAGTAATAAAAACAAATATTTATTTTCTAAAAAAAAATTATAAAAATATGATTCAATCATAATCACTTCTCTTTAAATATTTTTAAACATCTTAGTTTGGTATACGAGAGTCATTTGATAAGTATGGTAAAAAAGTAAGAAAAACTAAATTGAAAAATTTAATTAAATTAAACAATAAATAAGTTTACCATAGTTATCTAACGACCCTCGTATATTGAATTATTGTTTTTTAAAATTTTCATTTATTTAACTTACGTTTTGAATTAGAAATTGTTAAATTTAATTTTAATCAATTAACTAATTTTTTTTATTTTATAAATTTGTATTTTGGTAAATATGAATTTTTTAAAATTTTAAAGTACATGCTAGGAAGAACAGCACAATTGATTAAAATGAATAATTAAAAAATGATAACAAAAACAATTTTATGAAATTTAAATGCTGATTTATTTGAAGAAATGTGAATTTAATAATTTAAACATTATTTATAGAATAATGATGTAATTTTTGTTTTTCTTCTAACATTTTTCCATTTCAATTTTTTAAGTATTTTATTTGGTTTATCTCACTTAAATGGTACATTTAGTGATAACTGTTAAATCTTTTTTTTAAAACGTTATTGTTTAAATTATATATTTAAACAACAGCAAATATTTCATTTTACATTAAAATTAAATTCAAAAAATTAGTTGCAATAAAAACCAATTTGTTTTGATCTTAAACAGATATGATGTTAAAAATATTTTAAAATTGTTTTTAGATTAATTATATGATTTTTTTTTTAAAAAAAAGTTCTAATATAAGAGCTTACTAATTTTTTAATAGAAAATGTAATTCAAGTTCCTGAAAAAGCAATTAAATAAAATAGTGTTTAAACAAATCCACAATTCTTATACTTGATCGTAAAACAAACACACACGTTCAATAAATTCGTCAATATTTCCATTCGATTTCGTCTTCCATTTTTTTTTATAACCAATCCAGTGTTATATCCCAGCCTGTATATAATACACATGTACACATATTGACACGTTATATACGAACTATGATCCGAGCAACAGACAAAACGCTGTCACTAGGTAATCTTTGTTTTCGGATTGGCGAAATATTAGAGGATTGAGGTATATCCATAAATATTGGTTGTCGTTTATTTTGGAAAAAATAAGGTTTATTGAATGATCGTTCCGTGTGTGTTTTATTTTTTTCGTGTTCTTTTGGAAAAATAATAGACGGACGGATTTGCGACGATAATAGATCGACGGGCTGAGTCGAAATGGCACCATACATGTTTCTCAGTTTTATCAATTTCATTTTAATAGTGAATTTGTTGTGTATCGAAGTAAATTGTTTTGTAGTCGTTTGATATTTGTAGGATTGGCACGTCAAATCGTACTATTAAATATTTTCATTGTATTATTTTTTTTAAATATCGATTGACTTATTAAATAATTTTCATTTAAAAAATATTTGTTTTATTATTTATTTATAAAATATTAAAAAGATGTATATTATTTATTCTGGTGTAAGTGTTTATTAATTATTTTTGTGTGAATAAAATTAAATGATTTCGAATATTCCTCTATGTTGGAGGAATATTTTTTTGATCAATGCATCTAATCTATTCTCATTTATGGTAGTAAAATATGGATTTTAAGTTTTATAATAATTAAAAGGCATCTAAATATTATACACAGGTATATTATTGTTGTAATGTTTTTTTATATTATTTGTTATTGAATTAGTGATTTTTTATTTTTCATTATAACAAGTTTTTTTTCTAAAAATACTTTCAGATAAAAATAATTCCAAATTTCAAAAATTTAGTATATACATATCAATCTGTAGATGATTTTAAAGTCATAATATAGTACAAGGGGTAATTTATCAAATATTATGAAAAGTTTGTTGCAGAAATAGTAATAGATGAAAAAATGATACTAAATTCTAAAAGCTTTTTTTTCTTTTTACCCCTCTCTTTATATATATATATATATATATATATATATATATATATATTATGTACATACAAATCGTGTTTATAATGTGTATATGTTGGAGTCGGTTCACAAATTTCGAATGTAAACTCCGCGCGGATAAAATTTGTTTATGTGTGTAAAGTTTCAATAACTGCTTGCGTCTTTACTGTTTATGCTTGACTTTTACGACAAAAACACTCGAAGAGACTGAACTAAATGGGCCGTAACACTAAATAGAAACACACTTTTATGTATACTTAATAAAAAATACGTACGTTCACTCGTCGTTATGCTTTTTCGTACATTTACAGCGGTTTGCAACCAGACGATCAAAAATATATACTTTTTATTATAACTCTTATAATTGTTGATAGAGAAGAAAGTGAATTTACTGAATAGAAAGTGAAAATGATTTGATATAAACACTTTAAAATTTTCGATAAATAATTTTATATTTTATTCAGCAATTTTCATTTTTTTTTGTATAATAGTCGGAGCTAATGATTTTAGAATGAATATTTTTTATCTTACAATAATTACTGTTTGTTATTTGAAATAAATATATAATTATTACAAAATTTGAAATTGGTACTGATATTTATTTTTAAAAATAGCGTAGAGAAAGTTTGTTATAGCCTTTGAACAGCTTAAATGTTACTAAAATGTGGGTTTATAATATTTATTGTTTATTAATTTAATTCAAAAGTATTTTAAATTGAAATTTTTGTTCAGATTGTAAATAAACGGTCGTTTAAATGTGACTCATAAATATGTGTTTCATTAAAAAGAAACTATATACATATTTCCCTATACAACACCCTTTACACATAAAACACAAATCTAGGCATCACATTTGGATGATCCTATATATTGTAGTTATAATAAATTAGAGATTTAGAGATAAATGACTAACAACTTTATCTTTATTGTCTCTATTTTCTTCGTTAGTAATCTTTTCTTAATCTTCAGAGTTATTTTTCATACTGGAAATTCGTATAACATATTTTTAATTAAACTAATATAAATAGGTAATCTTTGATTTTTCGTTATTTTTTTAATCCACAGTATTTAATTAAAGAAGCCAATGATCACCATCCTTTTTGAATCTTATTACTAGTTAGTAATACTTTTTATACTCTTCTGTTATTTCATTGTTAGTTTAAGTATGTTTTTCCAACCAATACATAGATAATGTTTTTTTTAAGTTAACACCTAAAAAATCTTTATCATATTTTTTTTCAAGTTTTTTGGTCATATATTCCAAATTATCCTTGATTATTGCTATAACGATTTGATTATTATAACAAATATATGGTTCCTTTTTCATATTTTTATATTTGTTAGAAATTAAAATTTTCCTCTAAATCCTACATTTCTATGGATTAATATTTATAATGTATATTCATAATTTGGATGTCATACAATAGAAAATCAAATAAAAAGTAGCTTGTTATAAGTGAATTTCTATTTAAAATATTCAATTCAATCGTATGTTTAATTTATATTGTTCCATCAACTATTTCCTCATTTGCATACAGTTTATGTTTTTCCATTCGACGTTAATCTTTTCGAAAACAGTTTGAATGTTTTCGAAAACTGCATCGTACAAACACTGTTTATCCTATTTGAATCCACTTTATTGTACTCGAATGATTAACATAACAGCGGAGTCTAATCGGAATACAAGATAAATGGAAGGGTGCAAGTTGTTAGGGGTAAAAGAGTAGTTAACGTTGGGGTTAAAGCTTGTTGATTGTTAACATATCGATTGAATCTGTTTATTTAACAGTTACGCTTCCTTTAATTATTTTAACAGTGTTTTTACTCGAAGCAGTTAATTTTATAAACAGAGACGTGTCTATAAAAACCGGCCATTAAATAAAATCGAGTCCTATTGGATATTTTCTTCGAACGAAATATATTTGACAACTGTTTTCAATAACCGAACGAACTTTTTTTTATTGAAACAAGTATTATTTCAATAAGAGATCGCATAACTTGTACTACAGTTCGTTCTCGATTCAATATCGACGATTTTTATTGTACCGTTAACCTCTGATTACATGTTTTCTTATTTCTTTCTCAAACGATATTCTGGCGCCATGTGTTTCACAGCTCATTACCTTCGAACGAATAGTTTATATAAAATTTTATGTACACGTTGAAGTTATCACCTTGTGTGGATTTTATTTTAACGAATTCTAACGGCTTACGGTACGTTGTTTTCACTGATGTCGTGAGTTTGAATTATTTTTATCGGCAGTAGTAAAACGACAAACGGATTGTTATTGTTTAGTGTAATATAATGTAAGGGTCTGATTTGTAAGAAATGTATTGTGTTTCGTGGTCGAATGAGTAGTCGTGTAGGAAATAAAACAGTGGGAAATGGAAATTTTAATATGTAATAAAGTTTGACTTTTAAAATATTGTATATTTTATTTTTGTAATCATTTCGTTTAACTAAATTATTATTTAAAAATATCATTTTCATGAGCAATAAGTATTTATAAAAATTCCATAAAAATAATTAAGATAATTAAGACTTTTTAAAAAATTCAATCATTTAGTGATTTTTTTTGATATTGATTTGTTGACTAATATATGAAATTTATACAAAGAAATATACAAATATCTGTGATTTTTATTGAATAATTAATAATTTTTTTTTTAAATAAAAAGGCTCTGACGATGATGGTACTGCCATCGAAATGCATATCATCTAACTATTGTTAAAAACAAAAAGTGAACAATAAGTGATTATTGAACATTTCATTATTATTGCGGTGTTGGTAAAAAATAAGTCACTTGATGATTTTTTTAAAATATAAATTTGTAGAATAATGTTATATATTTATAAATATTGTAATATTTATTAAAAAAATATAAATATTTAAATTTTGTTTCTATGATAAAATTATTTATAAGTTTTCAGAATTTTTTTTTTTGAAAAATAATTTTTCAATATTAAACGTTTATAAAAAAAAATATTAATTAAGTTAAAAAATATACTTTACACTTTTCCGATGAGAAAAATAAAATTAATTTTAATAAAATGTTATATTAAAAAAATTCATATTTTTTAAAAAAAGTATATATAAAAATATTAATATTTCAAACAATCACTAATATAATAAAAATCAAAATAAATAAAAGGATCTCTTTTAGAAAAAAAAAATTAGAAATGTTCTTGTTCAAACAAGTGCATTGAAAAACATTCGTTATTTTCTTTATGCATCACTCAGAACTTGCAGACTTTTATTGGAATCAATTCAATGCCGTACGCAATCGACATTTATTAAAACCGAGCACCGAGATTCGAATATTAACTGTTCGTTTGTTTTCATGGAAAAAAAACTTAATTTCCTTAATAGACAATGTTACGAATCGGAAACTGCGAACTCTTACTTCTCGCGTGTTCGTTTTACACCCTCTCAATTTTATTTTTCTACGATGAAGTTTTTTAATTATCAAATATTGACCCGTATTCGTGAAGCGTGCTGCAAACAGAATGTAATTATAGTAGAGTGAAAATTCTTCCCTTATTTTGTTCTATACTCAACCATACACACACACACACACACACGGATACGCACCCTTGTGTATAAGTGAGACGCTTGTGAAAAGGTCTATCTTCGGGCTTTATTCTTTGTAAAGTTTTAACGGATTAGTTGAATTATACAAACACATACATACACACACACACACACACACACACACATATATATATATATATATATATATATATATATATGTGTGTGTATATACGAGGAAAGCATATACATCATCAGACATCATTTGACAATATGATGTTAGTAAAAATGAAGTTGATGTACTATCGTGATGACTTGACGAACTGATGCATATATATTCGATACTTGTCATTTTCGTATCTTCAATCCTTCTTCACTTTTGACAGTTTATATCGATCATTGTCGACAGAGTCATGGTTTAATAAAAAATTATAAAATACCGACGCAGATTGTGGTTTCATTGTGCTCATCAAGAATTTAATTTCATTTTGTTTTTAATCTATGTTTTGAATACTGTTATTCGATGTTACATTAGCTTTTTATGCATTTTATTTTTTTTTTAAAAAATATGCATTAATTAAAAAAATATTTATTGATCTTATAGTAAAATTAATTTTTGGTCAATTTAGAAAAGATATCTAGAAAATAAATACCGATGGAAATTGTTTAACAAAAATATTTTCAGCATTTTTAAACATATTTTTATTTGTTACTAGAATTTAGATATTTGCTATATTGGGGAGTAAAATTATGTATCATCTCAAAAAGAAACATGTAATAAAAAATCGATATTGAAATATTTTTTTGCAAATGGTTTAAAAATAAAATTTCTTCAAATATAAATTTTTCTATCATTTAATTTTAGAAATAATATTCACTTGATTTATCTAGATTAAAATTATGCCAACAAAAATTATTTTTTACATTCTTATCATCATTAGATTAAACATGTTTTTAATTGTTACTGGAGATCATTGTTACCAGAATTGAGATATCTGTTATATTGTAAATTTATGTCTCGTCTCAAGAAGAAACTTGTATTAA
The DNA here is from genome assembly GCA_029203775.1 of Neoneuromus ignobilis. Taxonomy (NCBI): domain Eukaryota; kingdom Metazoa; phylum Arthropoda; class Insecta; order Megaloptera; family Corydalidae; genus Neoneuromus; species Neoneuromus ignobilis. The sequence goes on along the minus strand of CP092090.1, from coordinate 3,926,645 downwards.
ATCTACTTTCTTGAAAATAATTTACATTCATTTTAATTTTTCAAATTACTACTAAAAGTCTTCAAATATAGAAAATTATTCCTCTCATTTAATTTTAGAAACGATATTCCTTTTAATTTATCTGTCATAATTCAAATATTTCTTGAACAATAAAAATAATTCTTATTATTTATTTCCAATAAAACTGATTCTAATGAGTCAGTTTTATTAAAATTAATAATATGTGATTTTAATGAGTCAGTTTTATTAAAATTAAATAATTTCAGTTTATGATTAATTAAATTTGTGTTTAAAAATAGAATTTACTAATAGATAAAAACTAGGTTAGCAAATTTCTATAATGATACTTCTTGCAATAAAAAAAGTGTCGTTTTAATTATCATATATTCAACTGTATGATCGATATTCATAATTATTTTACAAGTTTTACGAACAGAAACTCAGCTCGAACAAACCACACGGCTGTAAAAACAGTAACGGGAGCGTTATATACACATATACCATACAAACGTAAATTTTAATCACTGAGTCTGGAGTTATATTCCAGTCATATTTTACATATATATATATATATATATATATATATATATATATATATATATATATATATATATATATATATATATATATATATATATATGGACTCGAATCTGTATTGTAGGGTTTCTTTTTGTTGTACGATAATTAATTGTCAGTAACGAAATCCTCGTTCGCAGTTATTGTTTTAGATTGTTTAATTTTTTCCCAACGTACGTTTCGACGAGCACGTTTGCTCCAAACCGTATATTTGTGCGGCTTTGACTGAACGTGTCTTATTACCTTTCATCCATTCATGCATTCATTATGTATCGGTTTTGTGTTTCATTAATTTTTTTAATTAACTATTACACTGACGTTGGAATGAAAGTAATACATTAACTGATATTTTATCAAATGATACTTTATATTCTGTCATACAGTCATTCTATATATATATATATATATATATATATATATATATAATATACCTTGTTTCGTGATTATTAATTATTTCGTTTCTAAAATTAAAAAAAGATGACACATATTTTGATTTAAAAACGAACCTAATTTATTATAAGAAAAAAGTATTTACATAAAACGTAATAAAATAAATAAATCAGTTATTACTGTATTAAATTATTTTTTTCTAGTTTTATAAGAAATATATTTTTTATTATACTTAAGATATTTTTATTAAATATATATATATTTTAAAAAAATATAATTGTTAATTAGGTATATTTTTTTATAAGACTCTGACGAAGACTGTTTTCATATAAGAACCTGATTTGTTGTACTTGAAAGCTTTTTTAATTAAGATATCTTTTTCTTATTTGTTTGATAATTGAATACTTTATTCTTTACTCTTTATATTCAAAATCAAAAATAAAATCTGTAGTTAAAGTAATAAGGATTTATTATATGAGAATGAAAAATGCTTTTTTTTAAATTCTACCTAATTAGTATATGTAAGGTATTTTATTTTATAGAATAAATATATATATATATATATATATATATATATATATATATATATATATATATATATATATATATATATATATATATATGTACCTTGTTTTGTAAATATTAATTATTTTATTGTAAAAAAATTAATTAATATTTTAATTTCGAAAACGATGCTAGTTTATTAATAAAAATGATTTTAAAATATAATAAAAAAATCAAGTATTAGTCTTATACATTATTTTTCCATTTTTATAAGAAATCTAATTTTTATTACATTTTATATTTTTATTAAATAGATATTTTTTTAAAAAAATATATTTGTTAATTAGGTATTTTATGTAAGAATCTGAAAAGACTCTTTTCATATAAGAGTCTGATTTGTTACACTTGAAAGCTTTTTTAATTAAGATATCATTTTTATATTTGTATGTGAATTGAATATTTTACTTTTTACCTTTTATATTCAAATGAAAATTAAATATTTCAATTAATTAATGTTTTAAATTAAAGTCATAAATGATTTTTATATAGGATGATGAAAAATGTTTTTTTCTAAAATTCTAGGGTATTATTATATGCAATGTATTTTATTTTATAGAATATATGTATACATATGTTAATTAATTATTAATTTGTTACGAAATAAAAAATAAGTTTGTTTAAATTTAAAATATATTTAATGAGAAAACATAAAAATGAATATTTCCATAGTAATTAATATTACATCTTTTAATTAAATGTGAATAACTGTGTTCTAATTAATCTTTTTGTAAAGAAAACTTCATAATCTCGGCACTGTAGCTCCACTATTTTAAACAAACAAGTGGATAAAATCACACTGTTTCCGCACAAGATTAGCTCGTCTTCATCGCGGCAAACAAACAATCAATAATGATAATATCAGTACATTCCAGCATATGAAATAATCAGATAATCCTATTTTCTCGTACCAAACCACTTTAACAGTACAAAGTACATACATTATCAGAACAAACACGAACAAACAAACACACGTAAAAAAAGAAACGAAAGACAAATAATAACCAATTCTCATAGACATAATCTGAACACACACAGTCAGCTTAGCGACGTCTATTAAAAATATTTTTCCGCGCGTGTGGCTTTATCAGAAAGCTCGTCGGGCCGCCGCTTTTAAGCTCTTTGTGTCGTCGACAAGCCCATTAAAAGCTCACCGCGGAACGAACGGTAAGCTCGTCGCGAGCAAAAGCTCGAAAAGCAACGTGGTCTAATCAAAATTCACTCGTATTCGTGGTATGTGCGGTGCGCCCCCACATCTAATTTAACCTCTTGTGTTGCTGCTGCGGTCCGGGAGGAAGTGAAAATGATTTCATTTAGTTCTCATCAAAACGCCGCGAGAGGCGCGCCACGACGTGCATACCAAATGCCCTCCCGGAGTCACTCGCATTGTCTGTTTCCATATCCGCACATTCTGTTGTGCTCGGCGCTCGTCGACGTCGACGTCGGCGTCGTCGGCTTCGGCGGCAGTGCCGACGTCGGCTCGACGCTTTCGTTTCACTCGTCCCACTCGTTTGCCGGTATGCCTATTTGCTTGCTTACTTGTTTCCTTGTTTGTTTGTATATCCACGATGCCATGATATAATTTTACTAGTGTAGGTTATGTTTGCCATGTATAATCGTAATAACAAGATGCTTTATATATATATATATATATATATATATATATATATATATATATAATACAGATACATACACATATACATACAGTATTCAATGACAAAAGCAATAGACTATGCTGTAGATCTGTCACACTTTAAATTAATATTTGGTTAACATCGATTCTCATTACTAGCATCTAAAACGTAGATTTATACATAATACATATATCAATATATTAATATGTATGTTATATAATATATATATATATATATATATATAAAAATATAAATATATATCTTAGAAAGTATTAGTATATAATTATTCATAATAATTATACAAGCTCAAATTTTACTTTTTTTATATCAAAAACAATTTTGGGAAATTTAAAAATGAAAACATTAAGACAATTTGATTAATGATGTTCTTTGTAAATATTTTTTTGAAATTATCAAAAATAATATTAATTTTGTGATTGCTCTTCTGCTACTTTTATTTTTATTTTTTAAATCTTTTCTATCACATTTTTCTTAATTCATACAATCTTTTATTTTTCAATTTTCTATAAAAACATTTTATAAACTAATAATAATTAGCATCTTTTTAAAAATAAAAATATTAAAATTGGATTAAAGAAATTTCTTATAGATATTTCTTTAAAATTATCAAGAACAATATCAATTTTATGATTATTCTTGTCAGTTTTAATTTTTTCTCATATATTTTCAATCATTATTTTTTAATTTATATAAACCGTAATCATCTTTATTTTATAAAAAAAATATTATGTACTAATTAAAATTCGAATTTTTCTGAAAAACGATGCATTATTTAACCAAAATGAATTTGTTTCATTAAAAAAATCTGTTCTGCCAAATAAAACGCATTTTTAATATTTAATTCATATAAATATATCTTGATTTCATTTTAATTATTTTTATTGTGATATATATAATATTCAAAGTGGAAGGTTTTGTTGGAGTTCTTTATCCAGAATTGGATTGAAATTGGCTGCTGATGATGATGTATAATATAATTAAAGCTAGTAAAATTTTTAATTTTGTGAAAGAAAAAAATTAAGGAATGTAAAACTGTTTTTATATAAAAACCATCATTTTCTAAGATTTTTGAGTAGTGTGGACGTGGATGGAATTCATATTAAGTAAAAAATGCCTGATTTAAAGTGAACTCGGAGAATTGTTATTCATTTCGTACATGTATAGATATTTAATATTAGATAGTAGCTCAGTGGGAAAACTTAAAAATGATGGAGATGTGTGAATTAAATTCACATTTTAAAATATTTAATATAGCATTCAAGCATTGAAACAAAACATAGTTTTTCTTTTTTTCCTATTTGAAATTATCTCTCAATAAAAATGAAGTGATTATTGAATATTTTTACAAAAAAAAATATATTGTTGAGGTTAATAGTTCATTTGTGTTGAATAGAATTTAGTATAGTGTGAAAATATGTAATTACCAAATATTTAATATATTTAAAAGTATAAATAAGTAAGATTACGATTAATATAAAATTCTGACTTATCATTTTTGAATTTAATTTTTGGAATTTTTCTCAAATTTCTGATATTTACCTCTAATCAACAGATATATACCTTTGAAGTTATTATCAAATAATTTTTGTAAATGTAAATCTAATCTAAATTATCTTTCATTTCCATTTAGATAAAGAAACCTTTCTATACATTAGAATTGTTCGAGATGAATCATATTTGAATTGGAATTTCGACTTGAAATAAACGTACTGTTGATTCATACAAGATTTCTATTTGTGTCGATATTGAAAGCGATCCTTTAATATGTTGCGACACCATATAATTCTTGAAACTAATTTACGAACGTGAACTGACGACATCATTTACATCGACATGTATAACGCTCTGTGTATATTTGTATATTCATGAATTCGTCTCTAATTTTCTACACAAAATTGTAAACTAGTTAAGCACATATACTCCATAGTTTCCATGATAGTATAAAAGCAATTCATGTATATATATATATATATATGTATATGTGTATATAAAATATGTTACTATTATACAACTTGCATCGTATAATCGTCGCAAGCAATTGAAAATCATGACCTCAACATTATAATGACGCTAGAGGTTTGTGTCAGAGTTAATACTGCAAAGTAGTAACTTATCGCATTTAATAATGAATATTTTACAGCGAATATTTTATTTCATTTCATTTTCTCGAAATTAAAATATTTCTATTAACATTTAAAAATGAATGCAAAAATCTATATGTTTATTTTCTAAGCCAGTAAATATTATTTGTTATAAATAAATAGTTGTGTTTATATAGGATGTTTTCAAGCGTGTTAGAACTTTAAATTAAATCCCTATCGAAAGTTCTATCAAACCTAACAAACAACATTTATATTTACAGGAAGTTTGTACTTTTTCATTTGCAATCTTAAATTAACCGAGTGTAAGAAAGAAAAGGTAAGAAATATGTGAATTTTTTATAGAAAAATAGTATCTATTTGTTTTAAAACTGACCAATTCGCTTTTACACAAATGAATTAACATTCCATATCTTGTGGTGTTAAGATGATCATTTATTCGTGCGAAAAAAATAATTTCTTTAAAAAAATTTTTTGAAGTAAAATATAATTTTGATCTATCAGTTTTTCGATTTTGGTTTTTCAATTGTATGTATTTCAAACTGAAATTAATTGCAATATACAATAAAAACTAACAAAAATGCATATAGAGATTTGTAATAACAAAAATAACAAATTAAAATTATGTATGAAAATATTTTTGATGATTTTAAGATTTTTTTGGTTACATTTTCTATTAATTCGAAACATTTTAAAATATATTTCACTAATATATGATTTTTAAAATAATTGACGTTAATAAAAAATTTATATAATTAATTTAAATGATTTTATAGTGTTGTATTTTTAAAAAAATAGTTGCTAAAAATTATTTATAAAAAAATAAAAATTTCATCTCTATATAATATAATAAATTCACATTAAAACAATTAAAAATTATAAAATATGAAGAGAATATTTATTATATTTTTTTACAATACAAAAAATTTGCTTATTTGTAGGTATTTTATAAAGAGTTCTATTGAAATTCTCACCACTGTTTAAATAAATATTAAAAATGATGTAATTTACATTTTTAAAATAAGTATTCTAATTTATTTAATACAGAAATAAAAACAACCGATTTGAAAATGAATAATGATTTCAAAAATAAATATAATTAATTTCATTTAGCGATTAATGTATAAGTAAAAATTAAAAAATAGATTTTTTTCTAAACTATGTAATTGCAGTTTATAAAAAATAATAAGATGGAAATTTAACTGAAACAAATCACAACTTAATTGTTAAATTTAAATGATATTTTTTTGGAAATATCATTATTTATGAGGATACACAATTATTTCGAACTACAATTAAACAATTTTCTAATTTGAATAAAATAGGGTCATCAAAATATGATGCCTAGATTTGTGTTTTATTAAAAAGAAACAAAAGTAATTACACAAATGTTTCTTTTTAATGAAACACAAATCTAAGCGTCACTTTTGGATGACGCTATACAATAAAATGAACGAAGTCAAAAATATAACAATATTTATAATTTTAATCCATAGTATTTTTTTTAATTACAAGTAACTTCTACTCATTAATAATTTTAATAAACTTAATAAAAAAATAACATTACTGTTAGTACCTGCCATTTTTGAGAGATGATTTTCATCTGAAAACAGCATAGCAAATTCACTCTATCTTATTTATTATTCCATTATAGCACGCATGGACGCGAGATCCAAAATATGTAATGAAATACATTCTCGCACATAAATACAATTTACGTTTGTGCATTAAGCGCAGTGCAAAAAATTCGCTGTTGTCCGCTTTAAATACTACACCGACAATGGTATTTAAAGGGTTAAAATAATGATAACAACGCTTTATCTGCTCGAACACTTTAAGCTCCATTATCCATCGGCGGCGTTGTTGTATTCGAGTTTTATTTAAAATATGACCGAGACGTGGATAGAGTTCGCACTTGGGTTAGAAAGAGACGAGACATGTATGTCGTGTACACACACACATACATATTTATGCGATATGTCGTGTGTTCGTGTGTCCATATGGATGATCTCGTAGCGTTCACATAAACTCGGAACTTTATTTAGCTGACTAGGAAGCAAATTTAACTATGCATAAAATTATAACGGGTTACGCTCTTGAGAATGATCTACGAGATGGTTTCAGTGCACGCTAGGCTTCGTTCAGATGCGTGTGGAACGAAATTTACGGATGCAGTTAGGGTCTAAGTGCTTTTTCATACATTCACATGTACATTTTCTACTTGCTACTACTACACACATGTACATTTACTTACATGCCTCTGAAAATATATTACATTATACAGAGATAGAACTGATATCGTAGAGAACAAATTTCTAGGAGGATTTTTTATACTGATTTTTATTCGTTTTTAAATAAAATAAATAAAAATTAAGATGTTCTCTTTCAATTATAAAATCATTTGGTTAAATGAATATTATTTTTTTAATTTAAGTTATTTTTATTTATAGCTATAGATATGGTGGCACAAATGAAACTGAAGGATAGTAATGGAAAAGATAGTAAAAGATCTCAAATAAAATTTTGAAAACATAATATTTATTAATCAGATGATTAGAGATGAAAATGTTCATGGAGAAATGTAAAAAATAGTGAATCTATTGTAAATAACAAAACTGTTAATATATTTTGTAAATATAAATAAAAAATATTTAGCTAAATCAACAAAAGCTAAATATGTGATGAATAATAATCTTTTTGTTTATAACAATAATAGATTAATGCAAATTCTGTTATTTTTAAGTGAAGAGGTGTTACTTATTATTTTAAAGCACAAATTTTGTATGAAATTTGTATATTTTTAAAAGAAACTGATTGTCATTGAACATTTATCTTGAGTTTTTAAAATTGTTTCTTATAATTTATGACAATTGTTGAAGAGGAGTTGATTTTAATATCAGAAAATTTATTTCGATGTTAAAAGTTAAATTTCGTAATATAGTATTTTGAAAAAGATGGCATGAGCATTGAAATGCACATCAACGAATAAAGTGAATAATAAGCGATTATTAAACACCTTTATAAAATGTTATTACGAATAGAGTAAGTGATTAAATTATATTAATATATGAATATATAATAGAAAAATAGATATATGTAATCATTTATTATGTACAAAGTTTTGTGGAATATATGGGTTTTCCAATAAGTGTTTCAGAAGTTTAAATGGAAATAAAACAAAAAGTATTTAATTAATTAGTTATTTATTTATTTCATTTCTAAGCATATTTTATGGCATTAATTATGGAACATAATTTCACTCATATAACGACCACAATTTTGGTTGACATAATGCAGTCGTTTAGTCTAATTTTAGTCACTCATTTACATAATTGTGGTTCAATTTCATGAATTACACTTTTAATGTTTATTTTTAAAGGTTCTGTTGTTTGTGGTTTATCAGCATAAATCAATGATTTCACATAACCCCACAGAAAATAATCCAATGGAGTTATTATAGATTACAAGATCTTGGTGGTAAATTAATGGGTTCATTTTGTGAAATAATGGACTCAATAAACTTTTGTTTCAATAAGTATATTGAAGTTTTTACATTTTCAAAGTTTTGTTGAAGTGTTAAACGTTTCATGATAATTTTCAAAACTATACCAAGTTGAAATGTCAAAATGAGCTTAAAAAATTCAAACATGGGTGTCATTAGCTGTTAAAGTTCTGACTTATAACAGTGTTCAATTATTTAATTATTGGACTGAAATTAATTCAGGAAAAAAATTGAAAACAAATTTAAAAACATTAATTTTTTATAAAAAATAATTTGAAAACTGAAATGATATACTATATTTTGACTACCATGGGTACAATTCATATAATATTCCATAAACTGATGTTACATTTTTATCGTACGTATACGACTTACGAAATTAACTCGACATCATCCTATTATACATGTTTTCATTGGACGATGTTTGAGTTTATATTGCTTTATAATTTAACCCTTAACGAATTTATCCTCTCGGTAGTATTCAACGGTCAATTAAAGCCAACCTCTCACGGACTTTAGTTATAACCAAACTTTCAGTTTAGTTATCCCCAGTAGTCGCCCTTCTCCGTTCTATAAATCGGCCAGATATGAAAGACTGTACAGGTCGAGTGTATTGAGGGCATCGTGTCGTGCTCGAAACGTGATAAACACTTTTATTTTCTCGGTTTTTTATTATTCAAATTATATAGTATGTAGCTTGTATAACTTTAATTGACGTTAATAAAAAAATTAATTTGTTTAAATTAAATAATTTTATAGAGCTATATTTTTTATATAAAAAATATAGTTGCCGAAAAATAATTCATAACAGAATAAAAAATTCATCTCTACATAAAACACTAAATTCACATTGTCAAAATTAAATATTATAAAAGATGAGGAGAATTTGCAGTACATTGTTTTATAATACAAAAATATTTTTGATCATTTTTGGATATTTTATAGAGTTTTATTGAAATTCTTACCACTGTTCGAATAAATATTAAAAATGATATAATTTTACATTTTTAAAATAAGTATTTTAATTTGTTTCATACAGATATAAAAACAACCGATTTTAAAATGAATAATGATTTCAAAAATAAATATAACTAATTTCATTCAACGATTAATGCATGAATAAAAATTAAAAAATGTAATTGCAGTTTAGAAAAAATAACAAGATGAAAATTTTACTAAAACAAATCACACCTCAATTGTTGAATTTAATAACCGATTTTATTTTTTGGAAATATCATTATTTATGAATATACACAATTGATTCGAACTACAATTAAACAAACACTGTTGTGTACCTAACATGAATAAAATGCACAAAGTCAAAAATATACACATGTTTGTTGATTCAACCGTACCCAAACTGATTACAACTTTATGCAGAACAAATCGAACTAACTAAACAATTTGCTTTATTTGTAAAAATTCACGTAATCCATTTTTTATGAGCTTAAATATTGACAACAGTTGTTTATATCGATTTGAAAATGTTTCGTTTGGAATATTTTCAGTTATGAATTAAAAATGATTTCTGTTTATTACAACTTACTTTTTATTATAAAGAGAAAAAATAATACAATTAAATATTCTTGTTTTATTTTCCATGATTTTCTTTCAGTTGTTGAATAAGCCTCTCTCATCCATAATATATTTTTTAATTCTATAAATTGATAAATATATCATTAGATGAGTGATTATTTCAGCATTAATGAGTGTTTTCTGTTAGGGTTCACTCCCTTATCCATAGAATCCGATTTTAAGGTATCAAGTACTGCCTTCATCCTCCCTATTTCGCCACTGTCATGAAATAATAGTATTTCCACCCCAGTTATAGGCAGGACTTGTAGATAGGGATAGTTGGTCTTCCACTGCTACAACATTTTCTAGGATTTATGGATTTACTTATTGGTATTAGTGAGTGTTTTTAATACCACTATCTACAATACAATTAAATGTATCGATTTAAAATAGTAAACATATTGCAACATGAGTAACTTAACTCAAATTGGAAAATTTTATAAAATTGTTTAGTAATCACTTATTGGTTATTTTATTATTCATCGATGGATCTTTTAGTGGCTATTCCATTATAGTCAAAGCAATTTCGAATTATATGAATAATAAAAATTCATTGAACAATTTTATATCTTTTAGTTACTGTTTTGAAATTGTGACGAATTAATTTTCACACAAATAGATGATCGCTCACCATTTCAAATTGTTTAGTAATTATTTATTGTTCAATTTTTTATTTGCAACAACGATAAGCTAATATATATTTCGAAGGCGCTGTCATTATGTGTTATAAAATTTGAATTTGTTATAAAATATGATTTTTTTTTGAATTGTCATGAGTGATTTATTTACATAGGCTTTTCCAGTAAGAATATCGGAACTTTGACAGATGGTGGCAGCCATGTTTGAATTTTTTAAACTCATTTTGATATTTTAACTGATTATAATTTGGCAAATTATCATGGAACGTTTAATATTTCAACAATTCAACAATGCTTAGAAATTGTAAAAACTTCAATAGATTTATTGAAACAAAAGTTTAATAAGTCCATTATTTCACGAAATGGACCCATTATTTGGCTATCAAGATCATGTTATCTAACTCTATTGGATTATTTTCTGTGGAGTTATATGAAATCAATGGTTTATGCTGATAAACCATAAACGACAGAAGCATTAAAAATTAATATTGAACTGTAATTCATGAAACTAGACCACAATTATGTAAAAGAGTGACTAAAAATTAAATTAAATGAATGTACTGTGTTGAGCGAAGTCGTGGTGGTCATATGAGTGATATTATATTCCATTTTTAATGCCATAGAATATGCTTAAAAATAAAAATAAGTAAATAAATAACTAATGAAATACTTTTTTTATTTCTATTTAAACTTTTGAAGCGCTTATTGGAAAATTCTATATCAAGATCATTGATTTATGTTACCAATTTTTTGTTTTGTTGAAATTGTAAACAATAACTGATATTGAATAAAATCATTAAAATTAATAAACGATTAAATAAAATCATAGTATTTTTTTTAAAAAAAAATGTATTTTGAAATATTGTGAATAGTACAAAGCATATAGATTATTAACAGTGTTTTCAACTAAGAGTTAATGAACTTTAATGAACCTGACTTGACTTTAGAACAAATTAGAATGAAATTATATATATATATATATATATATATATATATATATATATATATATACAATTTATATATTCTCAATGTAAATTGAATAGAACAAATTTGTTCGAAAACAAACATTCGAACAAGTAAAGTCATTGCACGTGAACGTACGTCGCCATAATATTAAACGTCCATGAGCGTAAGTCGATGTTGACGATACACAGGACCGCAGATGAGTTGATTGCTTGATTCAGTTCGCCATTATGAGACTATTAGCACATATGAATAGCCCGTCATCACGCTTGAATAGTCTCGAACGCGCGACTATCGTAAGCCGACGTACTGTGAGGGCTTCAAGATGATGCCCTCCTCTACTCTGGAACCGTTAATGGATGATGAATATGCATTCGCTGCGGCTATACACGACGGTATTAGTTTAAACAGGACCGGATGTACGAGATTTTATAATATTAATGGACAATGTTATATATATATTAGATTTTGTAATGTAAGAATTAATTTTATATTAGATTAAAATTTAATTTTTCATAAAAAAATTAATTACTTGTTCAAAATTTGTAACGGTTTTAAAAATCAAATAAAAATGTATTGTAATTTATGATATATTTGATTGGTACTTTAGTAGTATTCATCTATAGGCAGAAAATTGTGTATAATTTTCAAAAAATCTATAAATAGGCCAAAAATAAATGACTGAAAAAATGAAAATTGAATGTTCATATATCCTAAACCGTCTATTGAAAATAAATATATATTTATAAAATTCAGTTTGATAATAAATTTCTTCTTCCAAAATTAAAATATTTTGTATTATATTATTTTCTATTTGTTATTTTTTTTGGAAAAGAATTAATCAGATTTAATTAATAATGTTTTAACAGATTCATTTGGAAATTTATTATTTTAAATCGTAGTTAAAAATATAATTAAAAAGGAAATAAGTTTAGATTTAAAACAGAAAACGATTTTAGATTATATATTCTAATGCATGGTATGACAATCGAAATGCACATCAGATTTTAAATAAATAAAGTTAGCTATAAACGATATTTGAGTACTTTTATAAAAAATGTGGTGTTAGAGATGAATGATTTATTTTTGTTTAAAGAAAATGATAATAAGAAATTTCATGTTTATAAAATATTGAATTTTTGTATTTTACAATTTCTATAGATATGTTTGTTTAAAAATTAATTTTAGAACAGTACTGAAGACAATTCAAACTTTTACTTCTGGAAAACCATAATAATTACATTTTTAGTTCTAAGCATTTAGTGTTTGTAAGAGTTATTACTTTTCAAAAGTACTAAATAAATTTATCAAGTAAGATAATTTAATTTTGTAGTTTACTCGCTCGTAGACAAATATAATACATATAAAAATATGTTCTCGTCGAGTGTCTTTTAATGATAAAAATACATTTTTTTTTAAAAAAAACGACACTGAGTGCCTTTCATTACGGTATGTAGATTCTGCAACGATTGCCGAGGCCAGTCCTCTGTCCTGACACTGGTGTCTGGTAAAAGCTAAACCTTTACGTCGAGCATAAAGCAGAGGAAAATGGTTTTGTGTGTACTTCACCGCAGCATGATTTGTTGTCGGAGTTATCAAGTCGTATTTAACTGCAAATGCGATTTTGGTCGACCGAAGTTAGTTACTGAAGTGGTGAAATACTGGTTCCCGAGTAGTTGCTAATTATATTCGCGTGCGTGATTGTTATGGCTTCAGTTGTCTGAGAGGTCGGAGAGCTTTTTTGTGTTATTTTTTTTTAATGAGGGTTGCGTGAAAGAATTATTCGAGCGCGGTGCGTTTTATTTATTAGGGACGGGGGTTACGAGATATATTTACAAACACATATTTATACAATCGCATTCATATATATATATATATATATATATATATATATATATAATTAAATCCATTACGACTGTATTATTCATACATTAGCATATTTCCTTAAATTTGATTTAAGAAACAGTAAGATTAAACAATTAAAAAAGTAGTAAATATGCAAATACAAAAGATATTTACGTAAATGAATTTTTGCAAAGAACAATTTTAGAGAGGGTTGGAAAGTTTTAAATCGTTTGAAATTTTCATTGAAAAATAGTATTTTGTTAATTATTAATTATATTTTTTTTATAAAAGAATAAAGTTGTGTATTAATATCATTTTTTCGTACAAATAGAAAAGAAAGAAAATATTTCATGCAAATAAAAAATGAAGAAAATATAAGGTCATCCAAATGTGACGCATAGATATATGCTTTATTGAAAAGAAACATGTGTATGGGGAAATGTGTGTATAGTTTCTTTTTAATAAAACATAAATCTAGGCGTTACATTTAGATGTCCTTATATTTCATATAATTCGTGAAAAATATTAAAATAAAAAAACGATATTAAATAAATTTTCTTAAAATATCTTAAAAATATTTAATAAAATTCCACACAAATTTAGAAAAAAAATTATTAAAAAAATTCAATAGAAATAATAAATTTAAAAGAATATGTATATTTTTGTTATTATTTTTTCATAGAATTTGATATATGTTTTTATATTTTATTTTATTTTTTTAGTTTACACAAATGAATCAGCCACAGTTCCAAAATAACTAATATTTTTTTAGATTTTATGAAATATATTTTTCTGAATTCTATAAAATATTTTTTATTTGATAGTTTGATGAATTTTATAATTTTTTTTGTTCCTCTATGAATTTTTATGAAATATTTTTTGTTAATACTTTTTATTGAATTTGATAAAATATGTTTTTTCATTTTTATATATTTTTTTTCAAATATTATGAAATATAATTTATTCGATTTTTTATTTTTATCAGATTTTATGAAATATTCTCTCATTTTATATACATACATATATATATATATATATATATATATATATATATTTATATATTTGTGCATATATGCATGCATGCATGCGAATTTATGTGTATGCATTGCATAAATTGACGATATTTAGTTACAGCTATTACAATAGATTTACTGATACTACCATCAGCTGTATGTAAATACGGTTATTATATTACAATTAGTGTAATCATTAGTTCGGCGTGACCGTATTTATGGAATAAGTGGTGTACATTTGTTGTACAGTATTGTCCGACCGCACAACTAATTTCGTTTCAGTGGCAAAGAATCCAATCAAGTAACAAAACCGAAACAGCTGTTCCGTCTGTAACTGACATAAACAAGTGAGGCATCAAGTCCAGTTTCCGTACATCCATCTTGTTAACTGAACGTCAGAAAATCTCTAAAAGCTGCAATCGCGAACAAAGTAAACAAAAACATCGCCATTAATTTGAATTAAGCACAGTCGAATGCATTCGTTCGTTCATCGTGTTTCATTTATATCAATACTCGTCCGTATATATTAGAATCACGAATCCGTGATAGATGTATCGCGAGTTTTTCGCCCTCCCAAATACAAATATACATACTAATATATATATATATATATATATATATATATATATATATATATATATATAGGTATGTATGTATGTACATTGCCTTGTTTATAACTGTGCGTATCATCAATTTCGTGTCGGATTATAATTGGCGGTCGGTAAGAGGCGGTTTCGTATGTTAAGCCACGAAATTATGGAAATTTCGATAGGGGGGTTGTTATACAACTAAACGAATTATGTGTCGTGCGTTACATTTATGTATAATTGGCTGAACAAATATATAAAATGTGTATTTGTGTATGTACGACAGGTGAGAAAAATTGAAATGTCTGTGTGCTCGAATGAGTATGAGTATAGGTAAACGTACAGTTTTGTAATAAATAATTTCGTATCGGTCGGCTGTCGAAAAACGTGTACATGAAACGAAAGAGTTGATTTAAATTTCACGGTGCTTATATACAGTTTAAATAAGCATTAGGGGATTTCTATTAATCAATATATATATATATATATATATATATATATATATATAATTATGAGTATATAATATGTTAATTAACACAAAAATAAAAAGTAGTTACATCGAACAGTATATTATCTACTTATATTTCCCGGTTCTTGTTAATAATGTATAAAAATATTACAAGTTTGTCATATTGTACACAGAAGTTTATTTATAAAGCACGTAAAACTTTTTATAATCGGAGCTAATTGTTTCGTAATTAGCTAAGATATTTTTAAGAAACTTTACAATTTCATTATTTTGTAATTAACTAAGTTAAACTTTCTGAATAAATTGTTTTATTGAGATAGATTGTAAAAGTTATAAAACTTGCAGAAGAAATGTGTATGAAATATATAAATGTATTAAATAGCAGTAAATAACCTTTTCAAATGTAAAAGAAAAATTAAAAAAATATTAAATGTAAATATGTCAAATATTATTTTTAATATTGTTCTAGAATTATTATTTACAAATATTTTATTAAAAATTAAAACATGATTAGTTTTTGTGTCGGAACAGAAATTATTTTATTGAACATGAGTTTTAATTGTATCAATTTCTACAAATATTAATATATTTTATATTATTATTTTTTGAATAACAATTGTTATATATGTATGTTAAGGTATTATAATTATTAATAATTTTAAAAATCAAAAATAATTATATTTCTATGTTTTAAAGAATATTATCTTTCTATTAAAATACATACAGCTGAAAAAATAAACAAGTATTTATAGTTAACAAAGAGTACTTAAATAAAATTTTGAAAAATAATCTTTTATGAAATTTAATTAAATATTATGTTATTTATTTATTAATTCGTTTCTAAAAATTAGTTAGTGTCAAAATGTAATGTAGAAAATTAGTTTGTATTCAAGAAAGGAAAATTATTTCTATACGAATAATAAGTTTTCCTAATATTAAAAAGTTCATTGATACCAGTTTCAATTTTGGAACGATTTTTCTCTTGTTACATATTTTTTAGTCTGATTTTTTAAAAGTTTAGATATTAAAGGCAATGATTTAAAAATATATAATCATCCAAATATGATATCTTGATTTGTGTTTTATTAAAAAGAAAAATGTGTATATAGTGGTGTATATTTTAGGTATCACATTTGGATGACCCTATATTCAAATGAATAGCATTCAAAGCTCGAATATTTTTTATGAAAGTCTAAAATTTCACCAGTTCATTTTCTGTAGTTTAATTTTATTTTTAGTAAATTATCATTTCTAACATAGAAAGAAAAATAACATTTTTCTTAACTAAAACTTTTTCAGGTCATATATACCATAGAATTATTTATAATATTTTTTTTAAGAATTTAATTTTCTATCATTTCAAGAAATTAGTAATGTTGTTTATATTTTATTATCAATCAGACTCTAATAATTTATATAAATAGTATTAAAGATAAAATTGTTATAAGTAACTATATTATATTATAAAATCATGAATTAAACATCAAATATATCTATTTCAATTATCAGTTAATTTTGAACATTATTTTGTTAATGAACAAAATTTTTTTAAAAGCAATTTATTGAATTAAATACAAAATTTAATGGATATATATATATATATATATATATATATATATATATATATATATATATATGCAATTTATAATCCAAATATACTTAAACTATTCATTAAAACTACATTTATCAATATAGAGTACATATATATTACATATGTTTCAACAAAACATTCTCGTTCGTCCATAGTTTCAAATGATTGATCCCATTATCTGATTACACTGTATATGTTCGTGGAGTAAAATTGAATAATGGATTAAACAGTCGAAATAGTAATCTCTCGCGCTAATATTCCATTTTAGTAGATATAAATGGCACAACATATCATATTATTGATATGTGTATATCGAAGTGTATAATATATGCGCTTTATGTACATAAATACATACACACAAGCACATATATATATTATCATTCCACATATAGATAAAGAAATTCTCTAGAATAATTGAGATTAAATGATTTGACGTTTTTTTATCTCAATGACTCGAATATTTTTTTTGTATTCTCATTGTTTGAATCTAGAATAATATGGTATTACATCTATGTTTTTTTCATTTAATTGTTATTTTAGTACATGCACACACACACACACACACACACACATATATATATATATATATATATATATATATAATCAACAGAAGAATCCTCCCTCTATCTTCTGCTAAATAGAGGTCTCTCCTTATATTTGTTATTAAGACCGATTCAGTGGATTTCTCTTTCAGTACATTCCTATGAATTTTCTTATTTTTTGTTTCATTTATACATGTCTCTTATTGTGTTTTCTTATATAAGATGGTCTAAATGAAATTATAAAAATCTTATTAATATAATGTCTTGTATGGCCAATTAATGATTTTTAAATTTTGTTGATTTAGTATAATTATTACATATTTCAATTTTTTAATGAGGTTGTTATTTGCAAAACATAAAATATATTTGAATCTCAATTTAAAGCTTTGAATATTTGATGTAACTAATCATTTCTTTATTAATTTTATATGGCCTTTCAAATGGGATGCCTCAATTTGTGTTTTATTAAAAAGAAACATGTGTATAAGGTAGTGTGTAGGGAAATATGTGTATAGTTTTTTTTGTTTATTTTTAATAAAACGCAAATCTAGCCGTCACATTGGGATGACCATATATATGAGTTCATTTTAATTATAACAGTAATATTTATTTTTTTAATATATTTTAAAAATAAAATTTTAATTAATTAAATCGTAAAAGTCCTTTTTATAATTATATCTTTTGAAGTTTACTAAACGTAAAACAGAAATACTTTTTACCTTCCATAGAAACAAACTGAAAGTATGTCAGATTATAGCATAATATTTATATTATATAGCAGATTCACTTCTTGATAGTTTTACTAACTACGCCAGCTGCTGCACTAGAATCGAATATGTTAAAATATCCAACAAAACTATGTTTCCTTTTTTTGAAAAAAACCCTGAACAGTTTGAATTCATACACTCCACATTAGCATCTATGCAAATCAGTATGAAAATATTCGCATAGACGATCCGTTGTACATTTTTCACGAACATTAACGACGAACGAAAACATTTCCATTGTGCAAGAAGTAAAATACAACGAACCAATTTGCTTATTTAACAAAATAATAGCGGTTGTGTCTGAGAATGGTGGCCACGTCAGACCCACGTCTTCTTATGAGACAACGCTAATGGTTGAACCCAGAACCTCGGTTAGCCGTGACAGTTCGCTCTACCCTCAAAACAATTGTCACAAGAACGTCCAGACTGTCAACATGCCAAGTCTGTAATCCGCTCAGCTTGTCAAATCACTTCAGAAAGTTTCTGAGTTCTTAAATTTGTTCAGTTGTTCTGTGTTTTCGACGAAATGTAATTTTTGTGTTTTATTTACACAATACATATATGTATATATATATATATATAAATATATATATATATATATATATATATATATATATATTAAATAATTGCAGTATTGTAAATTATTTACTATTTAATCCGTTGTAATAGTGTGACGATTATTTTATTTACGACTAGGAAATAAATAGTACAAATCAAATCGGTTTAAAGAAAAGTTAAAAATATTATCATAGAAAAAATAGAATATAAATTTATATTTTTTCTCAAATTATCATCACAAATAAAGAAATTTTTCAAAAGTCAATTTTAAATTTTGTAAGAAAAACTTATCTTGTTTTCATTGTCTAGTTAAGATTTTAATTACTTTATTGTAAAATCTCTTTTCTATTTAAAAAAAATGAATTTATATATTTTGAAAATAATTTTGATATTTTTTACAAAATGTTTTTTTTTTAAAAAAATAAATATAATACTTAATATAAATATAAAAATGATAATTTATAAAATATTAAGTAAACACATTTTATTAAAATAAATATACAAGATGTATGTTTATAGTCATATAAATTTATGTGAGTTTATTTGAAGAGTTTGAACTTGTGTCTGTTTGTTTACTCGAGCTTAATGTTTTCAATGAACGTTTTGAAATTCAGTTAGTGGTTTTAAGAGTATACAACTTTGTAAAGAACGGCATTGTTAAAACAGCACTTAGTAACATTTATATTTGTCTTTGCAGACGACATCTGTAGCTGCAAAAAACTTACAACTGCACAGAACTTCAGTTCGCATCAGGTATAGTAACACTTTAGAAAATCTATTTTATTTACTCTTTTATATATATATATATATATATATATATATATATATATATATGTGCATGTATTTATTTATTTATATATACGTGTGATATGATATGAAGAAAAAACCTATCCAGAGATAGTTATTGCATTTACAAAGCGGCGAGAAGTTTTTCCGAGACAACAAACATTATTTCCCAACAAGCGTTTCCTCGTCGCCTGAATAATTCCTCACCCGTTCTCGTCGCAAAGTTCTGCGTAAATTGAATAAGCATTTTAACATTTTGTTATTCTCGGATTTAAACGTTTTGTACTATTAATTAAACTTTCTATGTGCAGGGTAAACAATTTATATTTGCCTGCAGAGTGTTTTGCATATTTGTCGAGTCGTCCAAGTTTCAATGCATAATTTGACACAGTTTTCGGGTTTTATTGTTGTTTTGATGTTTTGTGTCTGCAGTGGATCGAGTTTAAGTACATTGTAGCCGTTAACGGTATCGCTATTATCGCAACTTTTATATATTTTATGACGTGACGAGTCGACGGTGTTATCTGAACGTGCACGAGTCGTTAGCATAAAATGTTTTGCATTCGTTTAGATTTTTTTCACATTCTTTTCTTTTTTTTGACAATAGATATGTAGTTTCGTAAAAGTAACACTCGATTTTTTTTGTATTTAGTTTAGAACTTGATTACGATTTTTTTTAAGTCTATTAAAATTTTTAACAGACTTAATTAGAATTAATTGTACGAAAAATAATTATGATTTCATTCTAAAGAAAATAAAATTTCTGAAGTTATTTTTATACAATTTTTTAATACAATTATTTTTAATAGCCAATTACTGAAGAAAAAACAGCTTAAAATTAATTGAACAATGAAATTGCATTTTCCAAATATGAGATTTTTTAATAAATAATTTTAATTTACTATTTATTTAATCTCTTTTCGAATAATGAATTTTGTAGAATTATTTTTGGCATTGTTTCATATTAGTGAGAACGATAATTTATTTCTTTGTGCTATTTAAGCGTTTTTAAATTAAATATATTTGATTTCATTTTAACAGTTATTTTCAGTTTGATTTTTATATTGTAGTTATTATTTTTGTTGATAATTTTCTATTCATATATTTTTATATAAAAATTGAAAATCAATTACACCCTTTGACGTTCATTAGTTGTGTTAACTGAATAATTTATTTATACAATACAATTAAGCATTGTTTTTAATTGAATAAATAAAGATATAAAAATACTGTTCTATTAAATTTAATTTATTTAATATTAATTAATAATTACGAAATAATATTACATGTTTTTTCCAGTATTGCTAATTAAACATTTTTATTAAATCATAGTTCAATGTTTTTATTATTTTTTTCATTTCCTGTATTTATATTGTTGTAAGCATATGTATTGTACAAAAAAATGTATGCCAGGTTGAAAAAAGAATGTATGCCATTTTTTATCAACCGGATATTTTCATGTAGATTTTGATGAATAGAAGCTTTTCATTTTTTAACGATAGTAAATGTTGTACCCTATGTACTTAACATGTCAATTACAAAATACAACAGCCGTGTTCACGACGTCATAAATAATTAACGCTTGATATAAGCATTAATAATTCATCTCCGAAAAGGTTCCAGTAATAAACGGAGCAAATAGTGAAAGATCAGCGCCGTACATTATAAATTTTGATTGAGAAATTAAAGAGGCACTAATCCGTATTTGCGAATTTAGTTGCCGACAGCTTTAACACGGCGGCGCGTTTAGAATAAGCACTAACTAAAATAAACAGTTATGGTGAAGTCATTAAGCAGATCAACAAAACGGTTTTAGAGGCGGCGAAACTCGGCATTTAATGTCTACGAGTCGTTCTTGAGAACAACATCGAAGTAATGGGATAGTTTAGTTTATCCGCATATGCAAGCAGGTACTGTTATTTTAACCACAACTGCACTGTTTGTTTAAATAACTGCAATTTATATTCATTCCGGATTTAAATGTACAACCGAAGATTGTTTACTTTAATTTGCATTCGGCTTTCACTGAACCGCCGCGCGAGTGTTTCTATGTAATTACATACGCGGGGTACATATTTTCATCATAGAATAACCACTGTTTAGCTACTTCTTATAGTTTGATATGGAAATGTTTTTATTTCAATACAAATAGAAATGAGACTATCATATGCGAATAACGAACGAATGGTCTGCAGAGATAGCGGCTTTCAAATTTAATTTTACATCTACTAACAATGAATTCTAATAGAAATTTTGTACTTATTTTTTTATCAATATTTTATTTGTATATAAATATTGTTTTCAATGAATATTAAGTATAATTTCACAAAATTAACTTTTAATTAACTCAATGAATTTTCTAATCGAGTAAGGATTTTTTCAATTTATATGTTTGCTTTAAAAGTTCATTTAAAAAATGTAAGAAAAGTAGAAATATTTCTTGTAATATTTTTTTTAAATTAAATTATCTTTATAATGAAATTACTAAAATATGATTTATATATTTGTTAATATTTTAATTAAAATATCTTATAATTAAAGACAAAATAGAACTAAACAAAATATTGTACAATAATTTAAAATATTATAGTTTTATATATTCAGAACATAAATTCCAAAAACTAATAAATATCTTTTTACTTATTTCAATTATTATTGATTTTTTAAAGAGCAAAACACTTATTTAATAAATTATGATTGATTTTGATTTTGTGGAAAATTTACTCTAATACAAATTATTAATTTATTTTAACACCACAAGTTTTTGTAAAATTATTTAATAATTTTTATTATTTACTTTATTCGTTGGATCATATTTCAAAAGTCATTCTGTAATCTTCAGGGTATTATATTATTAATGGTATTTAAGTGAGTTATACTTTTGTGTTTAATAAATGATTTAAAAAATAAATACCATTGAAATTAATAAAGAGGTTTTTAATATGAATTTAATACATTTTTACAATAATTGGATATTAAATAAAATTTAAAGGAAAACCAATATACAATATTATTTTACATAAAACACAATAAACACTCAAACACATTTCATCCTAACAATGTTACATATATTTTGATAAAAAGTTGCGGCGTTGAAGTTTATTTCGTTTTATATAAAACAGAATTTAATCATAAAATTTTTATTGGATGTCACGATTGGCCGTAACATTTTTTGACACCTTTTTACAACATTTGCTGTACGTTTTATAACCAGTGAATTTTTTTATCGTGTCAAACTTATATATACTCATAAATTAATTTCTTTCAAACTGTATTTTTCTTAAAAAGTACAGGTAGACTAATCAACATATTTATTAAGCAATATTTAGTATTTAAAAATTTGGAAATATTTAAAAAAGTATTTATAATTTTTTGTTCAAATATAAAAATATTTTTATGATAGATTTTTAAAATTCTTTTATAATTTTTAAAAACTAACAATTTATTTCAAAAAAATGTTGTGTACAAAGGTTCAAATACCATAAATATTTTATAACCGTTATGAAAATTATCGATTGAAGATTATAAAAAGCATGCCTTGTGCATAAAATGGTAACAAATTTTATAAAGATATTCACAAAGACTAGTATATAAAATATTGATTGAGTACAAGAGTTAAAACCCTTTTTACCAACATCCGTTGAAAATTTCATAATCAACATTGTTTTTCAATTTTTTTCAAAATACTGATACTATTATATGTATTAATACATACACAAATTTATATATATATATATATATATATATATATATATATATATATATATATACACGTATATATTTACAGAGTTATGCGTTATTAACTTTAGAGAAAATGCTTAAAATATTACAAACATTAAATTATTATTCAAACATTTTCAGAACGAGTTATATTGAAAATTTGCAAGACTGACAAACAGGCAAAGATTTCGGGTTATGTAAATAACAACGTGAAATTATATTTATTTAAAATTTCACCGAAGATTCGACATCAAATAACTGGAGGCGTTTGTGTAGCCATCGTTTACATATATATATATATATATATATATATATATATATATATATATATATATATATATATATATAATTTATGTAGTTGTATACATAAATACACATGTATAGATTTTATAACGGCGAGGAAAATATTGCAAACATCAGTATTACAATAACGCAGGAGTAACGAGATGCGAAAGACTTTATGGAATTCGAAAGTAAACGTCAAATATAACTATGTCCGTTATTTTATTTTCGTTTCACGTAACAAGTGATTTGATGTTACAGTGGCGTGGGATGTCAATTTATATTTGTATTGTTCGTGAAACCTTTTTTATTAAAATATGTAAATTGGAAACTATATTTAATATTAAAAATCGATAATTATCATACAATTGATCTATACATAAAAGAAATAGAAAAATTAGTGACTTTATTTATTTATTTACTTGTATATATTGCATTTGTGAAATTTATAAAGAATTATTTTTGTGTAAATAGAGTTAAATTTTTTATTTTTGAGTATTGTTTTTTTAAACAGAATTTTTTCATGATTTATGTATGTCGTTATAAATTTATATCCTGTCGCTCTTGATATCTCTAATAACGTAATAGTTGTTGTCACAGATGCTCCAACTAAACGTATATCAAAAATATGTTTTTTACAACCTATTATTTTTTTTGCAGTATTTACATTTTTATTACTTAAATTAATCTACACTGCATCAAAAAAATGCTAAAAATTTTAAAACGAAATAATGTCAACAAAACATATGATTAATATTTTTCCAATGTTGATATATTTTTTTTAATAGAAAATTAGTATTGTCATTTTTCAATCTCTTAAATAACATTATCATTAATATTTTTTCCAGTGCAAGAAAAAGGCTTCTTCTAGAATTTTCCATTGGCAGTAATGAAATGGAATTTTTTCATTTAATACAAATGAATTTTTACTATGTCTTTTTTACATCTATCCATTGTTATTTTTTCGGATTTTCTAGATTTCTAAATTACCAATTAATAAATACTTTTGTTCATTTGTGGTTGTCTTTTATTATACAATTAGTACATTTCTTTTTTTGAAAAAATCAATAACTTTGCTAAAAAGTTTATTAAAATTTTTAATATCTCTTTTTCATATATTGATTTATCTATTTATTGACTATTTTAATCAATCATTTTTATTATAGGCTGTAATCTTTTCTTGAAATATATCCTATCTATTTTCATTTAAAATTCTTTAAAATTAATTTTATATCTCTGAGTAGTTTTATTTGATTTTTATGATTAGTTTTTTATTCTCATTTTTAATTTTTTATTGGATTTTTAAACGAATGTTTTTATTTGTTAAAACAAAAATATGTAAATAACAATTTTTAAAATACCAACAGGTCGAAAATTTTATATTGCATTTAAATTTGTAAATATTATATTTTTATTTGCTTAAATAGTGAAATTATAACAATGTATAGATTTATTAATATGAAATATCTTGAATGTTCCAAAAATAATTAAAATTAACTACTACGGAATACAATTTGATATTGAGAATTTTAAAAGATATTTTAATTATTAAATATTTATTTTTAAAGATAATAAAAAAATGCGATAAATTTTGCCTGATACTAAATAAATTTTTTAAAGTTTCAAAGTTTTTTATTTTTTTTTATATATTATTCTTTGTTGATATTATTTTTTTCTATTAAAGAATAAAATACTCTAATATTAAATAATTATATACATATATATATATATATATATATATATATATATATATATATATATATATTTATATTTATATATGTATATGTGATTATATTCGAATGTTAAAATATTTACATTCATCCGAACATAAACGACAGATATTTCATCAGTTAAACTTCAATTAGCGAGTCCTGAAAACTACGCCATTGGTTGCAGCAACAAACAATCGGTCCTTGTTTTGGCCCGGCGGGTCTTCATTCAATGTTCGCTCGCAGCTTCGTCCACTTCGTTGGCCTCAAACTTCTCTCTATATAAGCTCTGGGCTAATATGGCGCGCGCTGCAAACTTAATTTCGGCCTAATCGATACAACGGCTCGGTCAAGCGGCTAACCTTGCCGTACGGGCACGTATTCGGCCGCTGTCACAATGCATTCCATCTTTTTCGTCTTCATCGACGACGATGTCTGTACGTTTCGGTCCGTTTCCACGGTCGAATCGAATTAAATTATTCGTAAATGTTTGATTGTATTTAATTAGCAGATTGGATTTTTACACGGATTTCTTTTATCCACTTGTTATTATGTTCTGTTTATACTTGATGCAGATAATCATTCATATATATAAGTATGTATGTATGTATATAATGTAGTACATAAAATTGAATTAAATAATAAGAATTTCATTTTTATTGTGCTCTTTTTCTTAATCTGTACTGAAAAATATCATTGAAGAAGACATAGGCTGTAATAAAAAGATATTAATGATAAAATGGAATGAATTCAAGCTCTAAAACTACTGTGAAATATTGAAAATATATTAAAGAAATAAATTAACTTAAAGTGTCATTTTTTCGGTCAGAAATTACTTACGACTTGTATGTAAAAATTGATGACAAATAATGATTTTTCACAATCGAACTTTATTCATTAAAAATGCTGATAAATTGTTAAATATGTATAATTATTGATAAAAATATGATTTTTAATCAGATAAATGGATTTTAGTGATCGTGAATAAATTTTGATGGAATTTTCAATTTTTGAATGAAAATTATTACATATTCGAATTCAAATATTTTTTAAAAATAATTCCGATTATTTTTTTTAATAAAAATAGTATTATTTAATTAATTATTTACGTCTTTATCGTAGATTGGAAAAATAAAATTATTTTTAACCGAAATATGAATTTTTAGTTAATTTAAATAAGTGAGTGAAATTTTCAGTTTATTCAAAAATCGTTTATCGTCTATAAAAATCATATTTTGTCAAAACGAAATGAATTTGTCATAGAAAACGATTATATTTATTCCACACAAATGATTTATGATGAAAAATTTGATTATTTTCAACTTTCATTTTTTCGTCCAAAAATTACCACGACCCATAGTATGGAAAAATTCTTGAAAAATCATAATTTTTTAAAATCAATTTTTTTCATAAAAAACGTTATAATATTGTAATAAGTAATTAATTAACTTAGAAAAACCTATTTATTGTCTTTAAAAAATATGTTATGAAGTGATAACATGTTAGATTAAAATTTTGTAGTTTCTGAATTAAAATCATGAAATTATTCAATAAAATATTTTTTCAAAAATATTCTAATGATTTCTTTTAATAAAAATAGTATTATTTAATAATATATTCATGTTTTTACCGTATATTGGGAAAATTACAGTATTTTTTATTGAGTTATGAATTTTGAGTCGATTTGAATTGTGAATGAAATTTTCAATTTATTCAAAAATCGTTTATCGTTCTTAAAAACCATATTTTGTAAAAATGAAATAAATTTTTCATAGAAAACGATTACATTTATTCTACATAAATGATTTATGATAAAAAATTTGATTATTTTTAACTTTCATTTTTTCGTTCAAAAATTACCACGACCCATAGTATGGAAAAATTCATGAAAAATCGTGATTTTTCAAAATCGAATATTATTCATTAAAATTGATGATAAATCGTTAACTTTGTGTAATTATTGATAAAAACATGGTTGTTCATCAAAAAAATAAATTTTATTGATCGAGAATAAGTTTAAATCGAATTTCTAATTTTTGAACTTAAATTATTACATTTTTCAATTTAAATATTTTTTAAAAATAATTCTAATAATTTTTTCGAATAAAAACCTTATCGTTTGATAAATTAGTCATATTTTTATCATATAATGAAAAATAAAATAATTTTTAAATGAATTATGAATTTTGAGTCGATTTGAAGTGGTGAATGAAATTTTCAATTTAATTAAAAATTGTTTATTGTCTATAAAAATCATATTTTAGAAAAACAGAATAATTTTTTTGCTGAAAACAATTAGTTTTATTCCAAATAAATTATTTATGATGAAAAATTCAATCATTTTAAACTTTCATTTTTTCGGCCAAAAATTACCACGACCCATAGTATGGAAAAATTTATGAAAAATCATAATTTTTCAAAATTGAATTTTATTAACTAAAAATGTTATAATAACGTAATATATATTAAATAAACGTAGAAAAGCATCTTTATTTCCTAAAAAAACTTATTTTGTGGAATGAAAATACATTATAGTAAAATTTGAAATTTTTGTCTTAATGCTATAACAGATTCTATTTTAAATATTACTTTTTAAAAAATAAATTCAGATAATTTGTTCAAAAAAACCATTTCAGTTTTTAAAAACAATATTTTTTTCATATTTAAAGCAATTAAATGAACGATAAGTTTCATCAAGTCACGACAAATCAAAATTCATTCAACCAGTGTTTCATTAAAACAGTGTATTGTCCCTTAATATGAAACTTTGTTACTGTTTAATCCCCCATAAAGAATTACTTTGAAATATGACTAAACCTGATCGTTGTTCCTGTGCGTATTAATGAAAACACATCACCCGAAACTAAAAGCAGCCATAATATACTTATTCCAGGTACAAATAGTGAATAAAGATTTACATAATAGTTTTCCATCGGATTTAGTTACTATAAAGTGGCGTCGGCTCTATCGAGATTTAATCTGAACGACGATGATTTAAAATCGCCGCCCATGTCGGCGTAGCTCCCTGTAAAGCCACATTACCGTAAATAACGTTCAGTATCCCTAATCTAACGTGTGAAACGATGACGTCGGTGGCCGCTAATGAAACGTGCGCTTCATTACTCTCTTATAATATTTCGTCGGGATACGCTTCACCCGGATTATTTTATTACAAAGGTCATACAGCTTAATGGGGTACAATACACCCAGATTATTCTATAAAAATATTTATTGTGGATGAGAACGCGATGAAAAACAATTTGCAAATTAGTTTGACTTTTTAATGCGTACTTTATTAATTTCCCTTTTTTTCCTTCTCGTTCCGGGTTATATCAGTTTTATTACTTGATGATTTTTTTAACACACGAGTATATATATATATAATCATTATCAGTCTTTTTCCATCAACTGTTGGATGAAGGTCTCTTCTAAAACTTTCCACTTTCACAGATCTAATTGCAATTTTGTATGTACGAGCGCGCGCGTGTATATATTTATTTGTGTCGTAGATGACTAAATAAATTAAAACGTTTTGAATGTAAAAGACTGTGCATATTTAAATTCTGTTTACGAAGTTTGAATAATGTTGCGTAAATAAGTGATGCTTAAAAGCTGAAACGTTTATATTGTAATAAGAAAAGTTAACACTTACGCATAAAAGCGTCTACTTTATTATCAATTCGGTTACACTAGCAATATTCCTCAACGAACTTAGTTTAATAATTCGCCAGGTTATCTTGAATTATTAACAGTTGGATGAACGAACTCGAAAGCAAGTCACCTTATCTTGACAGATGTGTTCATCCAACTAACAAAGAGATACTCTCCGTCTCCGCCACATCGAATACGACCGACACAATTATCCGGATTTTATTTGTATATTTTTCAATTTGCCTTCCTATAAATTTTAATTAATCAGATAAATTGTGTAGCGTTAAATAATTAACGAAAATGAAAATGTCATTCGACGGATTTCATCTCATTAAAAAGTTTTTCGCGGTTTTCGAATGGTGAACGGTTGATCTTTATAAAATGGGAAAGCAGTGAATTATCGTGACAAGTAGAGAATAAGTTTAAAGTATGGCTGAAATAAATAAAAGGCTGTGTTGCTCGAGTTCCACTTCGCTTTGTGCGTATAAGAGTTTATAAGTTCATTTTAAAGTTTAGCACAATTCAAAATATTTTACTATACGTGCTTTATTTGTCTGATATATATATATATATATATATATATATATATATATATATATATATATATATATATAATGAATGGAAAAAGTTAAGAAATATTTTATTTAATTTCAAAGTCCACGTAAAATATATTTATTGAAAATGGACTACTGGAATTTCATGAAATAAATAAATTCCATTCAGTATGTATGTTTATAAAGAAAACTTTGTAGGTTGTAATATTAATTCCGAAAAATCCTTTCAATAACTTTAATTCCGTCAAAGTTTCATATATAAAAAATATAAATCGTAATTGTAATTGAAATCTCTTTAATGTTATTTAATTTCAAAAATATTTTTTATAAAACAAGTATTTGTTTTGAACTCCTACATAATTAATGTTCCTTTAAAGCAGAACAATTGTTAATAAAAATTAGATTTACGATAGAATTTAATTTGTTCAATTATTAAAATAAAAAAATATTTTCGTAAAATAAGTTTAATTTAGTTAGGTTTTTATTAGTTGGATGTTAAATATTATATAAAAGCTATAAATTCTAAAATCTGTAATGAATTTAATGTATTGATTTTTTAAAGCAATTTTGGAATATTTTTACTTTTATTTTAAAAAATATTAAAACTAAATGGTGAATAAAAATGATAAAAAATAAAAACTTGTTTTTTATCAAAATTTTTATTATGATATTTAATCATAAACTAATTCAAACTTAAATTTTTGTGTTAAAAACATTGTAGCTTTTCATTCAATTATTTATTCATTAAAAACAGTAAAAATCGAAATGAATTACAATTTATATTCACTAAAAACAATATAAAACATTTTGTGATCCAATGTGGATTGAGGATGAAAATCATTAAAAACTAATAAAAAATTCTTTATTAAGATTTTGTTATATAATTAAAAATCATAATCTAAGATATTTATCATTATTGACGTTTGTATCTTCAAAATATCAATATTGTAATATTATATTATTTTTAATTTATTATTAATGAAAACATTTTTTTGAATTATTATTTTATTTCATAAATTATATTCGTTGTGTAAGTAAGGTTAATATTAAACACAAGTATTTATTAAAATTCTCGTTTATTATTCTTTTTTTAAAAAAATATTTTCACTGTTGATATTTTAAAAAAATATCTGTCTGAATATCAGCAATCTTCAGAAATATTTAGAAAGAATAATCCAAGTTAATGAATCATTCTACTCGAGTTCACAGAATTCAAACTTACTGAGATTAACACAAGATTACATTGTTGGTTTCTTTGTCTGCAATGTTTTCGAAAATGAATTAAAACATTACACTTTAAATTCCATGCAGCGTCGAGAGTTGCAGACAAAAAAAGATTA
Source organism: Neoneuromus ignobilis (assembly GCA_029203775.1). Taxonomy (NCBI): domain Eukaryota; kingdom Metazoa; phylum Arthropoda; class Insecta; order Megaloptera; family Corydalidae; genus Neoneuromus; species Neoneuromus ignobilis. The sequence continues at coordinate 3,895,272 of CP092090.1, read as the reverse complement.
TAAACGACAATCGACACTCGTCGAAACTTAATTGAAAAGTTGAAAATTGGATCAACACCTCCATTTAGTTGCACTCGAGCGAACTTTCCATCGAAGAGGAATGACGTTTATAAACAAAATTGTTTGTTTTCACGTATAAAGAAAACACTTGTAGTGTATAAATAATTTAGAAATAGTGTCAATATTCATACAGAGCGTTAAGGTTACAACGCAACGGAGTGTCTTCGTCGAGTAGTTTGGTTTCTGTATTGTCGCGTCTGCAAATAAAACGAGTGAAGATATTGTTCGCCAGCGCAACGTGTTTACACTGTTAAACATTATTTGAATTCTCAATCTTATTCATAGCATCGGAATGAATTTAGATGAGAATTCCAGATGCAGCTGCACCATATAAATCAACAGTGCATCGTGCTGTATAACGATTTCACGAAACAGGTGGTGTAAGTAATGAGGGATGTAGTTGGTTCCCTTGCCAGTGTCAATAAATCACTTTGGCATAAGCGATTGTCGCTATTGTAAATAATAGAAACATTTTCGTAGGCGTTGTATGTTTTGAAACTGTCCAGTTTAGGAGACATGGGGGTTTTAAAAGACTAATTAATACAAAAAATCTTTTATTAGAAACAAATTTCAATTGAAAATATTGTATGATGTGGGGAAGAAAAACAAAGTGACTTATAATAACTAAGGAAAGAAGAGTGGTAAGATAAAATGAAGTAAATGTATACAGAACATATTTTAATCTATTGTAGCTCAATCGAATTATTTAGAAAAATACACCCCTATTTTAACTTTGAATCGAAAATATTTAACTACATAGATAAATAACGATTTAAAATTCATTTTTTATTAAACTGAAAAAAATATTAATAGTGTAATTTAATTATTGATAAGTTGAGAATGGATATATTTTATTCATATATTTGAATCTATGAAATTAAATGGCAATATTAAAAAAAATGAGAAATGTATTTTTAAAAAATTAAAGAATAATTATTTAGTAAACTGACATTTTTAGAAAGTTATTCAAATATACGAGAAAATGATAAAAATTGAAAAAATGAATAAATTTTGTACTAGAATGTCGGTGTTAACTATTGTTACACAATATTTTATCTGAGAAATATTTTTAATTAACAAAAAATATTGTTTGATTTTTCACAATATTAACTAATTTGGATTTTTTTAAAATCATTTTTTTGTTTAATGAAGTAACTTTTTAAAACCCAATTTAAATCCAAAAATGATATAACTGTTTAATATCGAAACAATGATCAGTTATATCATTTAATTAAACACATTTAATTGAATTGTTATATCATTTTTTATTTAAAAAAATGGTATAAATGTTCAATTAAACATGAATCAAGGAATTACTTTGAACAATGATAACAATATTGATATTTGTGTTAATGAAGAAATATTATTGATTTTTTTGAAATTTAAAAAATAAAAATAATTATTATATAAACGAGGATAAGTTTTTTTGGATTTGACTTTGTATATTTCTCCATTTATGATTATAAAATAATTATTTTTAATTTGGTGTTAATGTATAAAATAAAGTATTTAATAATTTAAATTTAGATATATCCACAAGTTATTATTTTAAAAGAATATTTTATATTAAAAGAATTGGATATTTTTGATTTAGTAATAAATTTCTTGGTTAGAGTTGAAATTTTGTGATTTTTTAAATCCAATATTATTCCCTTTTTAAACCGATTTCAAAAATGAATTCAATAATTTTAAAATATTTGACTAAAAGGAATTTCAAACTGGAATATTTTTATGAAAGAATGTATTTTTATTAACTTGTTTTTTTGTAGTTGTCCAGTTTAATTTATACTGTATGTTTATTTCTGACATGGAAAAAATTAGAAATTATTTTTATTAGAATTCTCACTGAGTAAATAATGTATAAAAGTTTTAAAAATTCAAATTAACATCGTAAATTTCTACTTTATAAAATCTATTGTTTGAGTTACTTTATTATTTCACTAGAAATATTTCCCATGAAGTATCTGTTTAGTATAAAATAAAAAATCTTTCTTTGATTTTTCTGTTTCATATTTTTGTCACCGAATATGAATTGAATTGTTTTAATTTCAGTTATTTTAAAGAATAATGTACGGGTTTTTTACTTTTAAAAGAATAGCGATTATTTTACATTTTTTGATATGAAACAGAAAAGTTGTTTTTTATGGCACGTTATTTTATAACATTTTTATTTACAACTAATTAAATTAATAATAAAATAATATATGAAATAAAGCGAATGAATATATATAAAAAAATATTTACATTTTTTCAATATTTCTCATTAAATGTTATGGAAAATTGATGAGGGTTATAAAGAATAAATGTTGTTTTAATAATACAATTTGAAATATTATTAAAATTGAATGGGAGTTTCCATACTAGATATATATTCGATATAAATTTGTTACTAAAAGAAATCGTGCGTTTTTTGCTCGTGATTTAATTAAATTCTCAATCACAAAACTAATTCGTATAATCGTGCTCGTTAACTCGTTCTATATATTAAATATCTATTAAATTGAATTAAAATCTTTTATATGAGGTCATCGCACGGACATGTTTTTTGCCTTCTATCGTAACTCGAGTCTCTAATTAAATTAATCCTTCAATAAGGAAACTTATGTCATTGTAACATTCCTTCTTCGTTTTCATAATAAAATAATAAACAGGCCTGTCTTCGTCTCTCGCATGACTATTAAAACATAATAATGGCTCGTAAATTCATAACGATAATTTTAACTATATTTTAAGTATCGATAAATTTTGTTTTATGGTATCGAATATGCACGATTATAAAACGTGAGCCCCGCAATTCAATAGCGTCGAAAATCGATAAATGTGTCGAGTGAGTCAATAGACATCGACGTCGACGTCGTCTCATTATGCCGGCCGAACTGAACATGTCTTCCGCTGAAAGTCTAGCAAATGACGACGAATTATTCAATTACGGATTTTATTCTTTCTCGACGTCTATGTTGACTCCCCCGTTGACCCATACCGTGCGCCCAATTAAACACGACTTAATCTGAATTTAAACGTCGCCGCAGTCGTTTCTGGTACGTTCACAGTGTTCCGCGTCTTCTCTTGCGAATACCACCTACCACCGTCATCCAGCCAGTGTATTCGACCTACCTACAACTCTGTTGTAATCTAATCTTAAGAGGATTCCCATTTATTATCATATCCACTTCGCAGAACATAATATATCTCCAATTAGTGAAAGCGCAAGAGGAGGTAAACTGCCAGCCTGCAGACCAGGCAGGAGGGTAAGACGACATTCAGCCCCAAATAAATCCGTCGCGTTCTGCGAGGGTTGGTTCATCTCCTGTAAGGGGGCGGTTTAGTTTGTTCGAACAGATGTTTCGTTAGCAACGTTTTTCACTTTGACGATTTGGCAAGATGATGGGTCATGTATTAGGATGATTCTTTTACAAAGGATCATTCGTTCGAATTTAATTTGTTTATGTAAAAATATTTTTTTCTTTTAATTTTAATTAAAATTCAATGAAATTACAACACTTATTTACATATTCAATAGTTGAAAAAATAAATATATTAAATTGTATTTTTAATTTAATTACTGTTTTTGTTCATTTTCTGATATGAATTTATTATTTAATTTATTCCAGTGTTATTGATTTTTTAAACTAAATTTTAATTTTTCAGTTATTAATTCAAAAATATTCTAATTTTCAATTAAAAACTATTGCCTTATTTGTCGTTTAAAAATTATTAGAAACAAGGTTCTTAAAAAATCGATTTTAATACAAATATTGTTTTTAGTTTTTAGTTAATTCCAGTTTCATTACTTTCTTAATTTATTTTTGAACAATTTAATTTATTCATATTTTTCAATTATGCTATTTTTTTAAACAATATTAATTTTTAATTGACAATTATGTAATTTTTTTAATAAAAAAATTGAAAAATCCCTTAATATAGACTTTAGTATATAATTGACTTTTCAAAAATGATTTAAAAAATGGAATATGTTATTGGTAGTTAACAATTTTTTATATAATCAATTTTTTGCTAAAAATTAATTTCATTTTCCATTAAATTTATTTTTAATGTTATTTAATTCTTTGTGTATGTGTTTTTTAATTTTTAACTATAATTAAATTAAAAAAATATATTTTAAATTACAAATACACCTTAAAAAATCTAGAGAAATATGATTCTTAAAAGATAAATTCCTATATACATTTTATTTTTCTTAAATATTAATAAATAAGTGTAAAATATGAATTTTTGATGGAAGAGTATTATTTTTTACACAAAGGAATTACTCCGAACATTGCAAAGTATAAGAATGATAATTTATTTTTGTGGAAATGAATTTATAACAGTTCCAAAAATTATTTTTTTTTATTGTAGGTTACTTTCTGCTATGAAATTTAAATTTCCTTCTTTTTAAGTAATTACTTGGTACTTAATTTCAATACAAAATTTGTTTTTCAGTTTATAAATAATTATTTGCAAAAATGAAGTAAATAATTATAAATATAAAGAAAATAAAACATCATCAGGAATTATTATTAATTAAAAAAATAGTAATTTTAAAATTATGAATGTTGTTTAATTTTTATTTTAAATTTTATTTTGAAAAGAATTTAAAAAAATACTTATACTGTATATAAATATATAATATTTATTTAAAATTTTATTTTGTAATAGAATTCTTTACATAAGAAATTTAATAGTTCACATTTTTTAATACAAATCGTTATTTTTAAAATATATACTTTAAAATTATTTTCTTTATTTATTAGTGTTATATTTATATAAAAAACTGAACAAATATAATCATTTAAAATATAAAAAATATCGTATTTTAATTTTATTCCTTTACTTATTTTAAAGAAGCTATTTTTTTAAGAAAAGATTTTTATTTTTCGTTTCACAAATTGGTTTTCCAATTTTGTTTCCACAAGCATTGATTTTTTTTTTAAAAAAACACTTAACTTTTAATAAAACTGTATTAATTTAGGTTACACGAACAAAACTGATTATATATACACGTTTTATTTCGTCATTCATGAAAATTAAATTAATAAAATAACAATTTGTAAGCAACTACAATTTTTATGACTTATAAATTAAATATAAAGTAATTAATTCAATGGTGTGCGATACTTTTTAAAATATATACATATATATATATATATATATATATATATATTTATATTAAAAAATTAATAACGAAATTTTAAACTCTTAAAAGAACTTCAATTGTATTTTGGTTCAATTTTAATTATTAGGAATTTAATCAAAAATAAATTTGGAATTTAATTAAAACGTGATATAATGTTAAGGTATATATATATATATATATATATATATATATATATATATATATATATATATATATATATATGTATATGTATATAATATTATTGTACATTTTAGTGTCCTTCGTCGTAACAAACTTTCAATGAAACGAAATAATGACGTTTTATTTCAATATAACGTTTAATGAAACTTTAATGGCTGAAAAACAGAATAAAAGAACGGAACTTTTTACTCGTTCCATTTTCTAATAAATAAACCATCTGCGTTACATCATATCGAGTCGAAAATTGATTCGACGTTAATGACGTTAACGTTTTTCGTCAAATCTCTATCAAACGTTGAGCACCGATCGGACAATAGACCGTTGACTAGCGTTCGAAATTGTTTACAATGAATTTTTTTTCGCTATTTCCGTTTGATACATTGTTTCAATGCGAACGGTAAATCATGGACGATCGTGTTTAGATATATGTTTGTGCGAGGGTTGCACACAAAGACTTATGCAATTTTTACTAAAAATTATGTATCATTTATTTGAAAATAGTTTAATGTTTTTTATTATGGATTAATCAGGATGCTGATGAAGGAAAATAACCTTTTTGTAAGTGTAAAGTATTGAATAGAATTTGATTGATTGGTCTGATTAAATTTCAACAAGTTAATAATTAAATTTTTTAATTAAAAAATAATAAAATATTTTATTGTCAATTTTCAAAGTAGAAAAAATAATATTTAATAAAATATGAAATTTAAGAAACAAAAAATTATAGATAGTATGCTGTAAATTGAAAAAATTTACAGCAAATTTACAGCAATTTATAGTAAAGATTTTAAAATTATATCTTATGAATATCTTTTCATTTTTTATTTTTTTAGATTTTTAAAATCATACAAGTGTGGAATTTATGAAATAATAAATGATAATATTGAAAAAATTAAAGATGTGTTTTGAAAAAATCAATATTAATTATTCATTATGATGAAATTTTGAGAAAATTATTCCAACCTACATAGAATTGTGGAAAATTAGATAAATACTAAAAATTGAATTACAATTACGAAAAGAAAATAATTGTTTTTTTTTATTGTGAATAATAAAGCTTTTATATATTTCCACATATTTATTTTTTAATAATCTATAAATAGAAAAAGTTGATAAGTTGTTATAATTTTTTGAATGAATGTTAAAGAAAAATATTGAAATTGTTTAAAAAATCTTGTACATTTTTTTAAATTATTCTCTAGTTTAAGAATAAAATGTGTAATTTTACAGTGTTTACCAAACTGGATTTTTCTAAATATGTCACAATTGATAAAAAATTAGGTTAATTATATATTGGTCAACCCTCGTCAATATATATATATATATATATATATATATATATATATATATACATGTTCTGTTTTTTCGTTTAATTAGCCTCGCGGAGTAAAGAGCTCCGTCGAACAGTGTGTTCAGAGCTCTTGTGTACACAATTAGCTATTCGGATTTAATTGATTGTACAAACTCCATGGTGAAAGGGTTAATTACGTCCGACGAGTGGCGACGTACAAAAAAACAAATTGAAACTGTTGTTTTTTCGCATTGTGTCCGATAGACGCGAACAGTTATGTCATGATTTGTAACGGTCATTTTAGTTTTACGTCGAGTATATACTTTGTGCTCGTTGTTTTGTTCGGGACCGTTCTACCGTTCGCGTATTTGTTTTCTAAACAGAAATAAATCAATTGTAATGAAATGTTTACTATCCTTTTTCGTTCGACCGATTGATTTTTTCGAGACTTATTTGTATTATAATTGAAAAATCGATGTGTCGTTAATAAATAGGTCGATTGGGTCGTAGGCGATTTATTTGTCTTGAATTGTTATTATTTTTATATGTCTTTGATCTATATAAATGTTTTTTTTTTTTTATTTTAGAAGAGATCAGGGGTATTTTTAAGATAGTTTATGAAAAAAATAATTCAAATCCTTTTAATTCCTTATATATAAATATAATAATATTTATTTATTTTCGAAAAAACTGCTTAAAAATTATTTGAAAAAAATATCAATTATATTTCTGTTTGAATTTTCAAAATTGGAAAACGTCAGTCATCAATATATATGAATATAAATGTATGACCATCATCATTAAATCCTATATCAGTTTTTTGATGAGTGAAATTTTAGTTGAATGTCATTTAGGTCTTTTTAAATATTTTCTTAAAATTCTTCCATTGTTTCTTATCCATAATTAATTTTATTCAACCCTCATCTCCACAATATATTATATCATCCTTTCATTATAGAGACTCTTTTTGTCTCTCGTTTTTTTTTGGTCATAATAAATTTTATTTTTCTATTATATTTTATTATTACTTCATAAATATATATACATACATACATACATACATATATATATATATATATATATATATATATATATATATATATATATATATATATATATAGGGTAGCCCAAATGTAATTGAAAGGTTTAGATACACATTTACTTGCTCATAATCACTTGCTTTTCTTTACTATCCTTCAGTTTCATTTTGTTTATCTTATATAAAGAATTGAAAGATAAGAACGTTTATTTAAGTGGACTGGAAGGCCATATGGAAGGTGTTAGATCGATCTAAGTGAAGAATTTTGAGAGAAACCTTCGTCTAGAAATGAATTGAGAGGGTTTAATGGTGATTATATAATAATAATAATAATGATTTATTGTGGCTGAGTACTTTACATATACATTGGTGTATACAGAGTTTTTGACTTAACTTAGCTTATCATTATTTATATTATGCTATATGGGTTGGGATGGAGGAGTGGTGAGGTTTTGAGGTCGGTGAATGTTTTGAAGTATTTGCAGGAAAGTTTCAAAAATCTGCGTTTTGTGGTGATTATATATATATATATATATATATATATATATATATATATATGTATATATATATTCACATTAAGAAAGGGACTTTCAGGGGAAAAAGAGAGATTAGTGGGGATCGAGTGGTTTATCAACGACAGAGAAGATTACTCACATTTTTATAATTTTTCTTGAGTCAAAGAAATTATAAAATAAAACAATCCAGCAGAAAACTGAAAAAATTCAAAAAGAAATTATCCAATCAAAGGGTTTTTAGTCCAAGGTATAGCGAAAAACCAAAAGATATAAGATGTCTAACAAAGATCAGCTCAATAACTTAAAATTTGTTCAAAAAAAAGTATATTCCTATTTTCAATTTTTTAATATATACCTTTTTTGGGTCTTGTGTGTACAATTTTTTTCATTACAGTTGAAATAAATATTTCTAAGATATTATTTATATTTTTTTGAATAAAATCAAGTTTAAATAAAAATTAAATTGATTTATAAAATATATAATTGACTTTTAAACAAAATATACATGAATATAATTTTTTATTCATATTTTATTTTGAAACTGTAACTAAAAAGTTCAAATGTTATTTTAAATTGAGATTTTAAGTCATATACAATTTTTAACACACACAAACACACATAGACATATATATATATATATATTCTTGTTTGATTTAAATAATAATTTTAAAAAAATATAAATCTGTACAAATTTATATAAAACCAATATTTATTTATTAGAAAAGTTAGTAATAAAAATATATTAATAGAAATTCCAGATAGGAACACAAGTAATTATTAAAAAATAGATTATTTTCACTATTTACTGAATTTCAAATATGAATTAGTTTTAATAGCAGCCATTAGTGAGTTTGTAACGAACCAATCAATTTTTATTTTAGAGTAAAGTTTCCATTGAAAAGTTTATGCTTCCCAAGTGGCAAAATTAAACTACTCTAATAATGTGTTAGATTACGTAATGTAATACTGTGTATCTTCATCTACTCTATATCATCAGACTATGGTAAAGTGTGATGGGTTAATACAGTTATACCTTATCTAAACAAAAGGGTCGTGTTGTATCTAAATGAATAAGTTGATCGATAAAAGATGATACATTGTACTGAAAAACAATGGCCGTTCCGTATTTCATTCTAGATAATTAAAGATCTAAAATGATAAGTTTCCTACTAGAAATTTGAACAGTGGGGCATTTTGTATTTGAAAATTAAAGATGTTTGTATTCAATATACTAGTAATTTTGTTATGAGTGAAAGAAAATTTACAATTTTATCCACATTTTTTGAAGAAAAAATAAAAGGCATATGAAATTTTATTTCAGTTTTTTCCATTTTTAAATTTTTCATCTATTTTTTGTGTTTTTCCTTATATTTTGAAAACAAAACCTTATTCAGTGAAATATAAATTGTGTATTAAAAGCCATATGTAATTTTTTTATATTTCAATATAAAATCAATATTTAGAAAGAATATTTGAATTTTTTAGAAGTTTCTTTTTATTTTAACTGTGTCAAGTGCTTTGAGTTACTTTTTTGTATTTTGAAACTAAAATTTCATATAGAAAAATAAAAATATAATTTAGAAGTGATTGTTTAAAAAATATTCAATTTGTTATTCGAATAGTGTTTTAAAAATGTTATTTAAAATTTTATATAGTTTTTTTATTCTTTATGATCTAATATTAGAATTCTGTATAATTCTTTTCATTTCGAGATTCGTTTTATCTTTAAATTTGTTATATAAATATTATAAGTACGTTAATAAAATTTTCTTTATAAAATGATTAAATGTAACAACGTAACAATTTTTCTTAAAAAATAGAAGAAAAAAATATTTAAAATTACTTCTTAGCTATATACTTTTTCCAAATGAACGTTTAGATAATAAAAATTCCATCCAGTATAAGAAGATATTAAAAATTTCGAACCAAATATTTTACATCGACACATAAAAAGCTCTTGAAAGTTCACTATGTCTAACAATGTATATAATGTATGATATATACACACACTGTATCAGAAGTGAGATTAATATATAATAACACAACACTGTCTCAATTTATATAACATAATGCGAACTCAAGCTATATATTCATATAATCCTTAGTTAATCGTAGACTTGTTAAATGTCTGCTGTCTGGTCGTTGACATGGACTGAAACAACGTGCAATTATAATCCGTTATCAGTTTTTTTCATACAGCTTGTTTCCATATATTCAGATATTAAAAATGTCAGAGAGGAACGTAAGACGTTACAGAGTATTAAAATATCAAGTGAAGTATTAAAAATTCAATATAAATATAATATATAAATGAAATACGTAGATAAGAACGAGTACGAGAGAGAGATATTTTTTTAATATACTAAGAGATATACACAATCGAATATACAACGATACAATTCTTTGAAATTTTCTATATGCATATAAATTTGAAAGTGTAATTAATTCGAAATAAAATTTTCGAACTAATTTCAATACGAAAGAACATCTAAGCCGAATTTGCATCACAAAAATATCTGAGAAAACTCAAACTGTAAATGATTATAGCTCAAAAAGGGAATGTGTTTCAAGAGAGAGACGATGATTGTTCGCGCGAACTTTAATAAACATTGATCTTTTTGAAATGGTTATGTACTGGTGGTACATCAATGAAATAAATACATATAGAACGATAATTTGCTTACATAAAAAATTCGTATATTTTATTAGTATATTTTACAGACATTTTTAGTAATACTTGAAAATGGCTCTTCTTTAACAAAATAATTAAGAACTAATTATTATTTAAAAAAAATCTATTGCTAAAAAAATTAGCTAGAAACCAAATTTATATTTAACATTTTAGATTTTTTCATATAGTAAATCAGTAATTTGATGATTAAAAAATTCCAAAAAAAATCTATAGTTATTTATTATATACCACTTCTCTCTAATTGATGATGGTATTGTTATCGAAATGCATATCAGCGAATAAAGTGGAAAATAAATAAATACTAAGCACTGTTCCAAAATATTTTGGTACTATAGTTAGTGACTTATTTGTGTGACAAATCTGCTAATCAGATTTTTAAGTTTTATGGGGATCAGAATAAACAAAATTAACGAAACAAAAAAATGATAGAGAGAAAAATATTTTAAAATGAGTATTGCTAATGAAATGATAGAGTAGCAGTTCTTGTGGTAGAGTTTGAAAAGTATATGAAGCTCGTGATTTCAGTTTTTATTTTTAAAGTGTTTTTGAGGTACCAAGCCTGGAGTGATGGATTTTAACAAAGGATTTTTTCTGTAGTAAATATGATAATTATTTAAGAATCAAAAGAGAAAATTGTAAAAGCAAGTTAATGAAAGTATAATATTTTACAGAAGTGCTAGAATGACTTTTATTTAGACATTTTTAATCATTATTCTTATCAAGATTTTTTTTAAAAATCAGATTAAGAAGTAGAAAATATTTAATTTACAAAAATTGTTTAAAAATTGGTATCTTTGTAATTAACTCGACAAAATTATTATTATCAACTTGGTTTCATTATAAAAATAAAAATCAACTTATAAAAATCATTGAGATAAAGAATTATGGCACAGCATTTCAAAAATAATTCTTGTTATTTTTGTATCAACAATATTTTTTACTAATTCTATAAAAAAAGAATTTATGAACATTTCATATTAAATTAATAAATATTGCTGATCGATTCCATTGATAATGTTATTGTATTGACAGGATATCAAAAATGAATATTATTGACATTTATAACATGTTGAAATTGAATTAAAAATAGACATTTGAAATTACAAAATGTAAGCTTGTTAAACGAAAATTATATATATATATATATGTATATGAATAAATGAAATTAATTCTTTGCCATAGAACGTTAACTGAAAAAATTCCATTAAAGTCTAAAAAAAGTATATTTTACGTATAAATTACTCGAAACTCAATATTCATTCGCTATTCATTAAAAAAATAACGCACCGAGTAGAAAAAAAGCTCAAAAGAAATACATCAATCTTTATTTAAGTTGACAATTTAATTCGTCTTCACTCAAAGTTATGTCATTAAAAAAATGTTGATCGACAAACAAAGTTAAAAGGGAAACAGGATGGGAAACCGATGATAAAAGTACTGTGGCGGTCGGTCGCGCGGGTGTCGGCGACGTCGGACGCTCGTACCGACGACCGAACGAACGACAGAGAACGAGCTATTAAAATTTCAAAGACAAGCTTTATATGATAAATTTATAACATGATCAAACAACTCAATTAAAACATCAACAAAACGAAATTAAACCTAAACAGATCGCAGTCGACTGCGGAGACGCGAAACACAGTGCTGCCATAATAATAATAACAAAAAGTTGTACGGGCGCGCGCAAATTGTTTCGCCGGCTGGCAAACTTCGTTCGCCGGAGATATTTAATTTACCTGACACAATTATCTGTAATGAAATGAAATATCTGTTTCTGCGATTATTCTCGTGGGGATTTAGGAGACCGATCCAGCGTCGCAGAGACAGTGGCGTCGTCTCTGTCGGACGCGACGCGACGCCGACGACGACGGAGCGAGATCGACAAAGCTCACGTCAAACTACACGGTCAATGATTCTGACAGCTTTTTTGACTTATGACAAAGTTGTACAAAGAAATCGAGTATAAACTTTTAATTGCGTATCGATTGAGCTATAAATAAATCTCGTTTTGATTCATTCACACGTTTCACACACATACATACACACACAATATATATATATATATATATATATATATATATATATACAGGGTACTAAAAGTCATAAATCATTTTTGAAAATAATGTTATAAAGTAAGATATTATTTAGTTAACAAAACTTTTTGTTAATTAAAAGAATGAATTGATAGTAGATGGAATTTCTATTTAAAAAATATAATGGGCTTTCAATGAAACATTTTGGCCTCTTTAAAGTAATAGTAAGTCTTAAATGAAACAGTTTTATTTTTTTTAAATAAATTACTACATTGCATTAATTCTTCCTGCCTTATAAATTATTGTTGTGTGATTTGTTTGTGTTTGTTGGAGTTATTAATGGAATATTTCAAGGATGCTATTAATCTCCAAAATAAAGTATCCAGAATTATGGAGTATTTATGTCTTGAAATAAAACAATTTAAAAAAAAAACAATTACTACATTGAATTAATTTTCCTGCTTTATTAATTATTATTATGTGACTTTTTTGTGTTCTTTAGAGTTATTAAAAGAATATTTGAAGGATGTTATTAATCTCCAAAACAAAGTATTCAGGATTCTGCAGTATTTATGTCTTACAATAAACAGCTTATTATTTTTTTTCTAACCTAGATAAGTTAGTTAAGCCTAGTCTAAGTCTAGTATAAGTTGGATAAGTTAGTTAAGTCTAGTTAAGTTAATTAAGGAAAAAACACACACACAAAACGCAGGTTTTTGAAACTTTCCTGCAAATATCTCAAAACATTCACCAACCTCAAAACCTCACCACTCCTCCATCCCAACCCATTAAGTCAAAAACTCTGTATACACCAATGTATATGTAAGTACTCAGCCACAATAAATCATTATTATTATAGCTTATTTTTAAAAAAATCAATTTGCTCAATCTTCAATTTTTTAACTAGTTTGTAATATAAACATATATTATTTTTAATCTTTATATATATAAATAAATTAACATTTTTTTATTCACTGTTAGACATTTTTTCTAAAATATTTCATTTGTTTCGTCTTCCATTCCACACTAACAAATTTTCTCACTTTCTATCTCATTTATTGATGAGTCTCTTCTAGGACCTTTATATATGTATATATATATATATATATATTTCAGGATTATGTGTATTAAAGCCATTTTATTGGAAACTACAAAGGAGTTATATATTATTTTATATACAAGATTCATGAGATGTTTGCGTAGTTCGTCTTAAATATTCTGTAAAAACTTCAAACGGTTTAAAGAGCTGCGAACTTCTTTTTTATGAAACATTGTTTTCTGTTAATTTCGTACAAAGTTATAATGAAAAAAGTTGAGTGAAATATAAATTCCGAGAGATAATCAAGCTTCATACGAATATATTATGCAAGTCGTTTAATATTCGACGATGTATACTGATATGTTGCGATTTTTCTTCTTTTAACAATGTTTAATTTATTTGTGTAGAAATATATAACATTGTTATTTATATACAATATATAAATATTATAGTATGAAATTACTTTTATATACATTTTAAAAAATATAATTATTCGTTTCGGTTGAAAATATAAATAAGATACAATTCAAATCAATCATGAATAAATTTTTAATAAGTTTTAAAAATGGTAATTTTGATTGAAAAATAATGAGTATGAAAATAATTTAAACATTGTATCATAATTATTACTTCAAAAAATAAAATTGCCTAATTATCCATTAAATATTTTATTAATAAATTCATTAAATTTTATTTGATATTTATTTTGATAATAAAATAAATAAATTTAATAATCTGATAATTCTCTTCTTGCTTTTTCATATAGTTGAATTGCTTTATCGAATATTTTGAGTGAGTTTTGTTGATCTTAATTGATTTAAAAATAATTTGTGTGATATTATAGAAGTAAACAAAGAATTAATCAGATTATACAAGTATGTTGAATAATATCCATCGTTCTTAAGACAATCCTATTTCGAATCAGTAATGTACGAAAAATTACAACGAACAAGTTGTACAGAAACAACGACAGGGTACAAAAAAATCTACATCGATTACGACAAGGATTTGAATTCGCGATACATAAAGCGCATGGATTAAAGTCGCGGAATAAAATGTAAATGCGCGTATACGTATCGAACACGAGGATATAGTCGACGGCGGTTCGTTTGAATGAGACGAGAAAGGAGACGGAAACGTTTAAGAAAGAGACGAGGACGACGTCGACGAGAGAAGAGAACTCGTCGAAATTCTTTTTCAAAACTTGTATGCCGGCTGAAAAGCTCGCACTAATACTTTACCGGACTCTTGTGTAATCCTTCGTGCCTTCTGCAGCGGCGTCGACGGCGCGAAGAGGCGTCGTTGCGTCCCCATCGCGCATTCAACCCACACTCCCGTGCCCGACACTGGGCCGAGTTGTAAAACTAACTTTATATAGAGATGCTGAATACACTGTGCGCAAGACGTGGCTGACTAATGGCCAATCCGTAGGATCGGGTCGTGAGATTTCGTTCGATTGGTTTCGAATGTTTGAACATAAACGGTTTTTTAAGATAAATCGACGAAATTCATTATATAGCAATCTGTTTCAGACTTATCTTCTTTAATACCCATTAAAATAAATTGTATATCAAAAGTGAATTCATATATGCAGGAAAAGACAAAATTGTGGAAGCATCAAGCAGTTTTTCAATAAAAATTCGTTTGTTCATTCTTTATAGCCGTTTTCTCGTAGCATTAAAGACTGTATTTATGAATAGTTTGCATACAGGGGTCGCAAAACTACTGATTTAACAGGATTTGAAACATGATAGATTTTTGATGAGAGTTTAGTTGGAGAAATTGTGAACGAAATTGTCGCAATATTAGGGTTGTTCAAAAAAGTATTATTCCATATATATGATTGCATTTATAAATCGTATAAAATATTTGATGAAAGAAATAGTGGTTAAACAACGTAACTAAATGATATACATTGTCTTATATTAAATTAAAAATTACTGTAACAAATGTGACAGTAGAATTTAATATTCATTTTGAATTCCTTATAAGAATAGTCCATTTTAGAATTATACAAATGTGATATTTTTTTTTTAAAAAATACTTTTAGCAAGTGTAATAGTTTTTTTTTATAAATATGAGTAAATCATAAATGTTTAAGTATTGATTTTTAAAAATAATACATAATAAAATGAAACAAATTCATAAAAATAATTAAAACTGCATGAAAGGTTAATTTTAATTGAAAAAATAATATTTTACAACTTGCTTGTTATTTTTTAAAATTTTTAAAAACTAAATACGAGGGTTGTTTAATAAGTATGGTAAAAAAGTAAGGAAAACTAAATTAAAAAATTAAATTTAATTAATTAAGTTAAACAATAAATAAATTTACCATACTTATCAAACGACCTTCGTAATATTGAAAAGAATAAATTGATATATGGCATGACAGAGAGATAAATATGTATCTTGAAAATAGAGTTTATTAATATAACTAATTTATTTTCTATCATATCAAAGAATTATAAAAGAAAAAAAACTTGCAAATAAATGAGACAAAATATATAAGAGAAAGTTTCAAAACAGAATGGAATATAAAAGCATTGGATTTTTGGAATTAAGAAATTTTAGTATAGGTTTTCATCTAGTAGTAAATAAAGAGAGCTTGATGATGATGATGAACTTTTTTGATCTTATTATTTTTGTAATTTTTTGGTTGAAAAATTGTGTAATTTTTAATCGATAAATAGTTTTGAATCATTTTTATTAAAATTCATACAAATATTTTTTTGATAAATAATGGTAATAATTTAAAAATATTATTTATTAAAATTGATTTAATCAAACTGTATTGTTAACTGTATAATTGTCGATATTAATTTTTAATTTAGCACTATTTTCTAGTGCATTTTTTTAATTATTTGTTCATGTTATATTCTATTTAATATAATTATTTTACACATTGTATCTTTTTTTGTCTATACTGATTGAATAACTAGTTAATTTAATTTGTGTACGTAAATGTAAATTTTTATGATATATTATAAAAATTCAACACTATAATTATTTTAGTGTAATATTAATATGAATTTTAAAAAAACGTTTACAAATATTTGATCATAATTGTTCATTTAATTAACGTTTTTTGTTATGTAAACAGAAGTAAGTATGCTGTAGATAATTACATATTTTTTCTTTATATATATATTAGAATGAATTTCTTTTTTGATTTTAATAAATATCCAAAAAGCGATAATTTTAATAAGATATAATTCATCTGCCATAGTTATTTATTTTTTTAATAAATTTCAAACCCGTGCGGTATTTATTTGCTTCTTTGTTTAGAACGTTTAATACGTTTAACGTTCTCGCGAGAGCGAATTTCAAATATTTTGCAAGTAAAGCCGTCAATTTAATCTGTAAATAAACACGACCGCTTCGAGACGTCTCGACGCTCGCGCCGAAAACACAAACACAGCAATGTGTTTAGTGCAAACGCCTTATAATACAATCCCTAATGGCGAATAACAAAATGAAAATTATGTAGACAAAGGAAATAATGGAGAGGAAACGATGGATGGTGAAGGTGGCACGCGCGAGTAATATTTGTGGTATGGGTCGGTCGGGAGAAGACGACGACGCGATGGGGGTCGTCGGTGGCGCGCTGTAACGGAGAAAGCGTCTGCGCGCGTGCAGGGCGGCCACATTGTTCTTTGCGCGCTGCAGCAACATCGCCCTCCGATCATGTCAGCGTGATTATAATTATCGCCGGCCAATTGTTGTACTCACTGGTAAACAGGCTGTTAGGTTTACACGACGCATTTGGGTTTTGCAATATCTTCGAGTCGATGCCATTATCGTTATTATTATTATGACTACGGGGTGAAAGCGGACGAAGAGGAAGAAAAAAACGCAAGTCGCTTATCCCCCGATGTAATATTTGCTATGAAAACGAGGGATGTTAGTGTATTGTCTTTAGAAATCCGTTCGGCTATTATTTTAGTTTTCTTAGTGTCGGATCTCTTTTGTATTCAAACGAAAACAAACGTACAAAGTTCAAAAAGGGAAAAATTAACAAAGTCTTTTACGTAATTGAAAAGTGTTTAAGAGCAAAGAACTGTTAATATTTTATTACAAGAACGGAACGGAGCGAAAAGTTAAATTAATTACTTTGAAGATATTGAGATAGAAATTATTTGTTCTTTAATCCTGTGTGATTTTACTATGTATTCTTCTAAATTAATTTTGTATTACAATTTTCAACAATATTCTTTAAGCATAAGAGTTTCGTTTAATTACTTTATATTCTATTAAAATTAATGCATGTTTAAATACTTTATTATTTTTATAAAATCAAAGTTAAAAATGTATTAATTAAAAACCTCATCTATTTTTTTTTCTTATTAAAGACTTGTTCAATAATTAACAAACAATAGTTTTATTCTGTAATAAAACCAAATAAATTATATGATTTTTATATTTAATTTATTATATAGGGTCATTCGAATGTGTCTCCTAGATTTGTGCTTTATTAAAAAGAAACAAAAAAAAACTATACACATGTTTCCTTATATACCACCCTATACACATGTTTCTTTTTAATAAAACACAAATATAGGCGTTACATTTGGATGACACAATATAAATTTGATTATTAAAATTAATTACCTAATCTCTTTATATATTTAGTAGAGAATAAGATATATTAGTAAAAAATGTATGTATAATTTAATTAAATATATATACTATATAAAAAATAAAACAAAACGAATAAATTGTTTAATAAACTCAGTTATTATAATATGATTTAATTAATCAATTCAATATTTAATTTTTAGACTCGTGTTTCAATAAAATGAATTAAAATTTAAACGATTTTGACTCAATCTTGTAATGAAAATTTATTACAATTTCCATCCAATCATACGAATAGAAATTTTATATTCCATTTAAATGAACTATAGATTAAAATACATAATACTAATTTTATGATTCGAATTATATTTTCAAACATCATATCATTTCAATTATACAAATATATGATAATATGCATATTCCAATAGTAATTCCAATAAATGGTACTGAATTCAATTAAATTACTATTATCGTTTAGAGAAATCGAATAATTTGGAATTTAAAAAATACTTAGGAAAAATGGTTATTTTCCACATATTCATCATTGGTTTAATTCAACCGATTTCTCATTTCTATCGCTTTATTATTATCGTTATTGATATTCAATTCTATATGAATTTCTATATGTATTTCTTCCACATGTTGATTTTTCAAATTTATTTTTAAATGAGAATATATATATATATATATATATATATATATATATATATATATATATATATATATATACGTATATCATTTCCTCTGATATAAACGAATGCAATTGCAAACATCAAATTATTCTCAGCAGACGCATCGAGCACGTATCACTCGTTGCACCGTCTCTGATAAAAACGACGCCGTCCTCGTCATCTTCATCCGTCTGTCTTCCTTATTTACCGACCGCAATACACGACAGTCAGTACGTCTGATAACGGTATTGGCATTTATTGAATAACTGTCAAAATTCCATCCAGGGTTTAATTCTTTCGGCTCTTCGCCACACCGCTGGCAGAATTCCAAACGAGACGAGATGCAGTGCGCACCGTGCATTTTTAAAATAACTCGTCGTCTGCATCATCGAAAACGATATTGCGTCTATAGAAACGCTGACAAGCATTCTGATTCTCGGATGATGGAAGAACACGCGATATTTGTGTGCTTCGTGTGTTTTTATATATTTTTTCTTTAGTATCTATGTGACCGATCGACGGTTTTACCTGAAATGTCGGACATTTTCTGCTTACTGCGGGTAAAAAAACATGTATAAGATGTGGTGAGGAATTGTAGTCGAATTTTCAGTAAATTTATTTTTTTCATATCCTATAAATATTATTTAATAATTGAGACCTAGTAATTGAATTTGTCAATTTGAGGATATTGACAAAAAATATTTATTTTGTTTCCAGTGTTAAAAAATATTTTTAATTCTATTTCTAAGGGAAAAATATATTAATAAAATTATTAAAAAATCATTAGTAAGTTCACACTTAATTCATTTGTAATTTAATAAATTACTGTTTTGTATTGTAAAATTTGAAAAGATTTTTAAACAAACTTATAAGATTTTTTTAAATCGATTTCGAGAAAAATATAGTAAATTTATTTTCCAAAAATAATATATAGGATCATCCAAATGTGACGCCTGGATTTTTGTTTTATTAAAAAGAAACGTGTGTATAAGGAAACATGTGTACAGTTTCTTTTTAATAAAACATAAATCTAGGCGTCACATTTAGATGACCCTATAGATGTATATACATATATTTAAAAATCATTGTTTATGGTCTTAAAAACTATCTCACGTATTATTTAACATACTTATAAATAATTAATTTTTTTAGCTTGTTCTGTAGGTGTTTTTTAAGCGTAATAGAACTTTAAATTGAATCCCTATTGAAAATTCTATCTAATAAAAAAACCCTTATATATACATGTGTGTGTGTATGTATATATAAAGGGATGATAAGGGATGTTTTTTAGGTTTTATAAAACTTTCGATAGAGATTCAATTTAAAGTTCTATTATGCCTAAAAATACTTATATAAATAATTAAATAAATAATTATTGAGCGGAAGCGTACAAGTCATTTATGGTTACATTTTGATATAAATTTAT
Organism: Neoneuromus ignobilis; assembly: GCA_029203775.1. Classification (NCBI taxonomy): domain Eukaryota; kingdom Metazoa; phylum Arthropoda; class Insecta; order Megaloptera; family Corydalidae; genus Neoneuromus; species Neoneuromus ignobilis. Next base: position 3,874,611 of record CP092090.1, on the reverse strand, counting down.
TTAGTTGTCTATCTGTGAAGATAATGTACTAATATGTATTGGCATGTTGTGTTTATGAGGTTTTTTTGCAGGAAAGTATTCAAAAAATTTTCGTGAAAACACTTATATAAAAATATTAAAAATTTGGTTGAACTTATTAATCGCATGTATGCACAAAATTAAAATAAATTTATACTGTCTATAGGGTTAAAATATATACCTTCTATTCTTTTTATGAGTTTAATTAAAAAAATATATTTATTAAAAATGTTATAATACGATTAAATTTAATTGATGATTTGTTCAACGATTTAACGATTTGTATTTTATCGTTTTAAAAGATTTTTAAATATTCTTGCAAAATTATTTCAAGCTGATTTTGTAAAAGCAGATAGTTGCATTAAAAAATATTTTTTGTAGCTGGTGTTAAAAATTAATACATGTTATAAACAATATTTTGACAACTACTTCTTGTACTAATTTTTTATACAGAGGAAACAACGATGGCACATTTTATATATAAATAATATTAAAAATTCGAATCGTTTAATACTGAATTTTCCGACCCGTGAGTGTACGTTAACCGAACCAACGATGGTTACAATGAAATAGAATCAGAGTACAGCATTCATTCTAATATAGAGTCGAGAGACATTGTCGAGCGCATAGCGTACGGTGCAAATACTACAGAGATACAACATGCAGTTTACATCTGCACATATTTTGTTGTGTAGAATTTCACTTTATGCTCGCACATATACACAGCGAGCCAGTAATGAAATTTTATTCTGTTTGGAAAAAGTTTTCAGCGAGAGACACGTTCCGCAGCTGGTTTATTGTCGTGCGCGGAGGATTCAGGTGATACTGTAAATATTTATTTATTCTGAGTACAGTGCAGTCGTTGCAACGTAATCGTAAACAATGTACATCAAATATTATTTTTATTATCGCGTTTAGTATACATCTATACACACATACGTTCGTACACACACACACATATATATATATATATATATATATATATATATATATATATATATATATATGTGTGTGTGTGTGTGTGTGCGTGTGTGTGTGTACATAATTCTGTATGTGAATATGTGCAATAAATGATTCTACGATATTATTCTGATTAATTATAGTAATTAGAACGGGTTTATAATGAAATATTTTCTATTGACATATGTATGTTTTTGGTTATTTGTTTACCGATTTTGTTTATTTGATTAGATAGTATGAGTGTATGTACGAGTATATTTCAATTATGTTCTTTATTTATACAAAGCTCGAAAAATGTAAACACACAACTATTGTTTAAATTCACGGTAATATAAATTCATAGAGATTGATTGCGATTCTAATTGGTTTTAATCAATTAATTACGGTTATAATGAAATAAAATGATCCAATTTTTTTTATGATTTTAGATTCTTTTAAAAAATAAAATTTGTTTTGTAGATTTTTTTGTGTGTATATTATTTATGAATTTTTTAATATAAATTGCTCATATAACAAGTATTTCGAAACGATTTTTGCTCAAGATTCTTTTTCTAAAAAATGTTTTATTGTATTTACACAAATTATTAACATTTTATTCATTACTATGATATTTTCATATTTAAAAGTATGTTTAATTTTTTTGTATATTAAAAATTATTATCACATTTCAGTATTGATTATTTCTATAGAAATAATTATTATAATTAGTATTTTTATTATTTTTTTGCATATTTTAAATTAAAGGTAATATGGTGATTTGTATTTATAAATTATGATCTGTGTCTATAAATTTCTCTCTCTCTCTCTCTCTCTCTATATATATATATATATATATATGTGTGTGTGTATGTGTGTGTGTATGTGTGTACGAGAGTCGTTTGATAAGTATGGTACATTGTTTTATTGTTTAATTTAATTAATTAATTAATTTAATGAAATTTTTCAGTTTAATTTTTCTTACTTTTTTACCATACTTATTAAACTATCCTCGTATGTGTGTGTGTGTGTGTGTGTATGTATGTATGTATGTATATATATATATATATATATATATATATATATATATATATATACATATATATATACACAATTGTCGAAAAAAATATTTCTCTAAAAACACAGTAATAGATTTTGAAAATTGTTTTTAAATTATTATAATAATAAAACTTTTAGATAAACGATTAAAATCGAGCATTTGCCAATATTTTTTACAGATTTCTGTTTGATGATTACAAGTGTCAAAACTATACCATAAAATATAATTTAAAATAATAATAAAAAGTATATATATGGTATAAAAATGTGATAAGGTTTTAAAAGTGGAATAATTCAAAATTGCATTAACAAAAATTGAACCTATGTGAACTGATTAAAAAAGGGATCTTGCTTGTAAAAAAATATTGATTATAAAAAATATTACTAAGTTTGTATAAAGCTGATTGTGGTATATCTATTATTTCGAAATGGCAATTAAATAGTTTAATGAAAATTGAAATAAAGAAACAGATACAAATTTCTTGCTTGAAAAATGTTATTGGGAAGAAAGGACTTAAACATTTGAAAAATATGAGAAATAAATGTCAAGAATAAAGTAAGAACCATTTAAAATTAAATGGGGGAAGTCATACCTGTATAATCTATTAATGTGTATTTCTCTTATGTTGTAAGTAACCTTTTTAGAGATATGTATATGATTAATTTTTTTAAAGTGAGCTAAACACATTAACAGATTAATAAAGAAAAATAGTATCTAATCCAATGATTTTAAAAAAATAATCATAAGTCATTATTTAAAACAATGATTATTATTTTTTTATAAAAAGTGATATTTTAGTCCTGTACATAAATACACTAGTATCCGCCTCTTTCTATCCATTGTTGGATAAAGGCCTTTTTCAAAACTTTTCACTTCGACTGATTTAATGCTTTTCTTTTTCAGTCCGTTTTGGTGAATTTTCTTATATCTCTAACACTTTATATATATATATATATATATATATATATAAGTGATTGTGTTGATGTACGTAAGAACGAACGTATTTATAGACTCTCCGGAACGAACATCCGTACGCACGTTTCCGGCATGAGTGAACGGCTGTGAAAATTACAAAATACGTTAGGTGTTACTGCGCTCATCACCGCCATCTTGTTAAGTTATTTAAATCGCGCCATAATTCGGTAATTGGATTTCTTTGTTGCTCGAACTGTATCCAACGCTGAAATTTAATTAATGCCTTGTAGCTTTTGTGCGATGAGACAAGAGAGACACACGGGCGCAACGGATACACCGACTACAAACTGACGCTGGTCGACGTGATTCGATACATATTTTACGTACGCGTCGGCCAGTACACGTTTGAGTGCGCGTCGCGACGCCTCCGTCGCGACGTATATAAGTGAACGAACAATTGGTATTTCGTAATTTGCGACTTCAAAAAGATCCTTATTCGATTTGCAACGGAACTATGTGTCAAAAGAATGATGTTGTTTCGATAATTAAAAAGAATATATGTGTGTGTGTACGTGTGCACGAAATTTCGTACTAAAACTTGATGATTTCGACGAGATTATTTATGCGGACGGAACGTCGGGACGCTTTGATGCCGTTCGGTAGTTATTCACAGTCCGCTGATGGGAAAAAAGATTTAATATGGACATGATTCGTTTCATTTCCCGTTCCTGTTTTTATTTTTCGTACGTGCAAGTTTTTTTTTACAGATTTTAATTCGTATATTTTTATTATTTGTCAAACATTCATATATTTCAAAACTCGGCTATTTTTTCATATAAATCATTAACTCATAAAAAAATCTCTTTTAAAAACTCTAAATATAAAAAATACTAACATAAAAGTGAACATTAGAGCTACATAAAATATTTTCTCTCATTTATTGGTATTTTCATGATTTGTTTGTAAACGATCTACTTAATTTCTATGAAATGAATATTTATTTTATTATAAAATATTATATAGGGTTTTACAATAAGCGCTTCAGAAGTTTAAATGGAAATAAAACAAAAAGTATTTAATTATTGATTGATTTATTTATTTTTATTTTTAGGCATATTCTATGGCATTAATGATGGAACACAATTCAATTGATATGACCACCACGACTTTTCTTTAGTTCAATTTTAGTCACTCTTTCATATAATTATGGCCCCACTTCTTGAATTATACGTTCAATGCTTATTTTTAATGCTTTTGTTGTTTGTGGTTTATCAGCATAAATCAATGATTTCATATAACCCCACAGAAAATAATCCAATCGAGTAAGATCACATGATCTTAATGGCCAATTGATGGGTCCATATGTATGATGGGTGAAATAATGTTCTCATTAAACTTTTGTTTCAATAAATCTCTTCAAGTTTTTACAATTTCTAAGCATTGTTGAAGTATTAAATGTTATATGATAATTTGCCAAACTATACTGAGTTGAAATCTCCAAATAAGCTTGAAAAACAATTCAAACATGGCTGCCATCAACTGAGAAAGTTTTGATATTATTATTTGGAAAACCTTATAGTTATTAAAAGAAATACTTTACAAAAATGAAATTAATTTCTATCTATAAATAATTGAAGTAAAATTTCAAAAATCTTAGAATTTTATATCAAACCATTACTCTGACTCCCTTAACTCTTTTTATAACGAATTTGTTTTAGTCATTTGTAAGGAATGACTACGATTTTCTTCGAATTTAATCGAAATTTGTTGTCGATTGTGAAACAAATAGTCATAGTTTTTTATAGCAGTTTTATTTTTTTTAAAAAAAAACTTTAACAATCGTCTGAAGTGTTTTATATAATTGAAAAACGTTTTTCTAGCAATTTCGTACCGTTCGAACGCAATTTCTGTATAATAGCCGAGTATAGTTTTTTGTATAGTTATTTTTATTCATTTTTTGGATCTTTTGTAAGTATAATCATCTGTCTGAATAGACGTATCAAGTACAATAATGAAACCACACTATACGACGTAAATAATGTACAATTCCATAAGGAACAATCATGTAATACATATGTCGACAATATCTACTTTTACCAATGTCTTGAGGCATTCCAAATTTTGTGTCTACACACACACACATATTTATTTTTACTATATATATATATATATATATATATATATATATATATATATATATATATATGTTTATACATGTGTGTGTGTGTGTGTGTCTTTGGCGAATGTCAGCATTTCTGAAGAGTGAGCGCGCGGCATAGTGAGCAAGCCGACTGATAACGCTTGGGTAAGCGTTTGCGTTAAGGCAGTGGTACGCAGTTCGTATCTCGGACGATGACATTATTATCTCGTTATAATTGGATTGTGGATACATGTCTTGGAATTTCTGAGACAGCGAAATTCGAGCGGTTACAATGATGATTTTATTAAAGTTATAAGTTTTGGAAACTACGCGATTCGACGCAACGTTGCGTCGTTCGAGAACGACAACGGATATTTCGTTTTCTCGTTTTCGGGCATCGTTTCGATGTCAGTGTGGTAATGAGCACTGTTTTTGGTTATATTGATTGAAATTGTCTGTTTCAGTTTTTACGGTTTATATATTTTAAATGTTTCGTTGTTGGTTAAACAACAATATCGAAATATTATTAAATATTAGTTTGTAAATTTTTATTAATATTCATTAAATTCATCTTTAACACTGTATAATTTTCTCCATTCAATTTTAAATACATCTTGCTTTATTTTTTACATTTATTTTTCAATTTTTTAAATCCTTCCGAGTAACTGTTTTCTTTTTCTTTTAATTTTTATTAAACTATTTAATTGCTTTTTTAAAATAATAGATACACCACAATCAATTTAAAACAAAATTAGTGATAGTTTTCATAACCAATATTTTTTCACAAGCAAGATCACTTTTTTTATCAGTTCACATAAGTTATATTTTCGTTAATACAACTTTAAATTATACCATTTTTAAAACCTGATCACATTTTTGTACCGTATGTATATTTTTTTATTATTATATAAAATTATATTTCATGGTATAAGTAATTTTGACACTTGTAACCCTTAGACAGAAATCCGTAAACAAAAATTGATGAATGTTTGATTTAAAACTTTTATCTAGCACTTTTATTACAATGTTATAACAATTTGGAAATCGTTTCCAAAATCTATTGCTGTGCTTTTACAGGAATATTTTTTTTTACAATTTATATATATATATATTACCTTTACTGTTAAAATATTTTCATGATATTAAACAATAATTTTACTGACTTTCCTGATCGTCAGTCCTTGATTAAAAAAGCAATATAAAATCTTGTGTTAATTTCAGAGAAATGAATTATTACCTAAAAATCATAAAATACAGTAACAATGGTTATCTTAGATTTTATAAGGTATAGTTCTGATGATGATGATATTACCACTAAAATGCATATTAGTTTACGAACAAAGAAAATAAACAATAAATAACTATTAAACACTTTTTCAATATCTTGTGGTGTTAGTGTAATAATTCATTTATGTGAAAGTGAATTTTCCACAGTTCTAAAAAAGATAAAATAAATTTAATAAACATTAAAAAATATATTCAAGGAATTATTCATTCAATGATATTAGTAGTTTTAGGAATGTATCTTTTGTCTTAAATTCCGTAAGTAAAAAAAGCACAAGTGCAACAATAAAGTAAATCACTGAAAAAAATATCGTTTACAAAGAATACTATTTTCATCCCCTGAAGATCTGACTTTGTCTCCTAATGATTCATTATTATGAAATCGTTGAAGTTCACTAATGGGTTGACATTGTTTCTAGCGTTTTTCTTTGATTATAAAAAAAGTATACAAAGTCTCATGTACACTTTAATAGTTTAATATTTATATATATATATATATATATATATATATATATAAGTTTTAATATCATTATTTTACTAAAATAGTTTAAATAATCTTATATAGATTATTATCTAATTATTTAAATTCAAGATCTGAATTTTCATTGACTACAATTTCAGAAATAATAAATTTCCTTCCAGTCTCTATAAAATTATTTAAATTTTTCCTAAATTCATTTAAAATCAAACAATAATTACCAATTTAATTACAATAGCATTCTCTAAACAAATCACCGTGTATTCATACTGAAAAACGATACCGAAGCCATGAAATTACCTTAAGAAAAAAAGTTCAATTACAAGAAAAGCTTAAAAAACAATCGTTCGGAGTAAATAATTTAATAATGAAATTAAATCAACAACGACCGTTCTGTTATTGTTTATTTAGCATAATAAATTCACACGGTCGACGAAAATAATAAACAATGTTTTAATTAATTATGTAATTATTCAAAAATTAACAGTCAAACGAAACAATAGATGCGAGACTGAAAAGGAACTGAGAATAAAAGTACTTCAAACAATAATTAAAATGAAAATAAAAGCGTTACAGAGATAAGTTCTTTTTTATATTTATATATGTATTTCAGTCAGCGTTCAACAGCCGTTGAATGAAAATAAACTTTTTTGAAGTTTATGTTTACATATATATATATATATATATATATATATATATATATATATATATATATATATATAAAACTGACAGCAATTTATTTAATTAATTTATAAAAAGCTCTTTAAAGTATTAAATATTCAATCGATTATTAATTAAATTTGATTTTATATAATTTCAAATCGGAATTGAATTTATCTCTTAATCTATTTGTAATCTATGGATTAATAATAATTTTCATATTAATAATGTTATTGTTTCTGATTTAAATTTATCTGAATGTTTTCATATAATTTATTCAACTACTCTGAGTTATTTTTTTTATTGTCTAATTTATTCAGTTTGATCAATTTGTTAAATTTTTTCGATTTTGTAAATTGCTTGTTCTAAGAAAAATTATTAAATGATTTAGGATGTTAATGTTTCTCAATTTTAATGTTTTAATATTATATTTAAGATTTATTTAATATTTAAAATTGAGATGGGTTATTTACAATTGTATTATAAATATATTTCATTTTTTTTAAATATATTTTCGATTACGAAATTTGAAATCTGATTCTAATTTTAAATATATCTATTTAATAATATTAGATAATCGAGAAATTTATGTCGTTTTTGAGGTTAAAATAAATAAAAAGTTTGTATTTTTTACTTAAAATAGCTTGGCTAGCTGGTTGTTTTTGTTCAATGCATTATGGATTCTTTGTGGCTGTTTACTGTAAATTTTTGTTGTGAAAATTTGATCAATTTGTAGATATTCATACTAAATAATTCTCCTGAAATCCATCAAACACAGAGAAGAGTTTTACTTGAAACTAATTTTCTTTCATTTGATTCTGGCAAAGAATCATTTGATGGTAGTCAATGGTAGCTACGTTTATAGATGAAATAAGGAATATATTTCTTATCATATATCACAATTTCATTCAAAAAGTTAATTAATTTTAGCCATGAAATAAAAAATACACAAATGTTAAAATACTAGAGAATTTTTCAATAAAAATGTCAGAACTGTGACAGCTGATGGTAGCCATGTTTGATTTTTTAAGCTCATTTTGACATTTCAACTCAGTATAGTTTGAAAAATTAATATGAAATGTTTAACACTTCAACAACGCTTAGAAATTGTAATAACTTATAAAAATCAATAATCGGTTCGTAAAACTCATCGTTGCTTTGTGAAACTTACGGTCAACACTAAATAAAGAAAATTGCAGAATTTGGAGTGAAAGCAATCCACAAATCATTGAACAAAGACCACTGCACATACTATTTTGTATATTTTTAAGGGTTGAAATGTATTTTCAGATAGAGTAGTAAAAGATTTAATGTCTCAACTGTACAAAAATTCAAAGTCGATTAAAAACGAAAAAAAAATAATGAAATAAAATAGCTGTTGAAGAAAATGTAACTAAATTGGAGAAATTATATTACCATATATTTTTGTTGAGGTTTGAAAAATATTAATTTTCTATATCTATTAATAAAAGTTAAAAAAATTTCAAAATTGATACATACATTTTTAAAATACATAGAAATTCTAAACGAGCTTCACATTTTTGCAAAGAATATAGAATGAAGATAAAACGTAGTACTACGTAACATCACCATCCAGTGTTTGAAAAGAATAAAAATGTGAATTTATTTCTTTAAAGATTACCGTCTTTGAAACGTTCTTATATTGAACCGTCTTCAATTTTATCATTCTTTGAAAACTTCATTGCACACAATATATATTATGTGCTTAATACATGTAAAGTAAACAACATGAAAGCAACCTGCACCAACCTCGTACACTGTTTAATATATTCACTGACAAATATGTTTCTGTACCATCACATGTCATATACGATACGGTTGAGAAAACATCTCGACATTTGATAAAATATCAAAGTTTAATCTTCATTACGTTACTAGGTATATATATATATATATATATATATATATATATATATATATATATATATGTATATATATATATTCTATTCTATTCTTCTAGCCAGTTTCAGCCGTAGTAACAATTCTTGTGCCGTAGTGGTTATGCGCCGTGGGAATTCGCGCGACAGAATAACAATCCGTACAAATGCATATATATATATATATATATATATATATATATATATATATATATATATACATACTCATACCCCATCACCATAGAACGGTCGACGTACCATCCACATTCTTCTTCTCGTACCACCGCCGCCATTCACACAAACACACATTGTATACAAGTAGACGACGTCGTCGGGCGTCTCTTCTTACGTGAGATACTTTAACCCCCACATCTTGCACTTCAAATTGATAGAGACAAGTTGAAATTGTTTACCCAGTTTCCAGTCGACGTATTCGAATAGTATCAAGCGAATGGTTTATAACACGGCGACAAATACCGACATCGTCTAATTGAAGGGTTTGATTTTAATGCGATAATTATATAATGTTCCAATTATGTAACGTTGTTAGTGTCGTTCAGAATCGGATGAAAGATCGTCCTTTTATGTCATACGGCTCGTTGCCGTGTGTCGACGATTTGAATTGTAATGAATTTATTAATGAATTTACTAGTAGAATAGAAACGAGATTCGGAGAGAGATCAGAATCCTGTGTTGTGAACTGTCATCGTTGAAATAATCTTATTTATTAATCAGTAGAAATATATCTTCACTTTTTATATTTTAGTTGTCTCTTATATTATCTTTCCAGTTTAATGATAATCATTTTATTTTAATAGAAAATTTCTTACGTTTCTTTTTCTCTATTTATATGTTGTATTTGTTTGTTTCACGCTTATTACATTTTATAAAGTACCCTTTATTAACTAAACTATTGTATAGAACTTTAAAAATTAAAGCTCCTTAAATATTATAGTTAACAATTATTGATTTTTGGGGTTATTGATATGTCGATAATAAATAAAATTACGTTTCGATGACATAGACATTAAAATTTATATAAGAAATAAAAATAAAAAAATTCAAATTGACCATTTATAAAATTTAGTAATGTTTGAATAAGTGATTTATTTGTATAAAAACCTAGACTCAAAATTATCAGATTTGAAAATTAAACGACAGTAAAAGTAATTTACATCCGACAACAAAAATAATAATGAATTTGAATCAAAATTAGATTTATTTAAAAAATGTATTTTTTTTTTGTTAAGAATTTCATTATTTGATACCAACTTCTATTCTGATATCAGAAATATATAATTTCAATAACTACTAACATTTAGAAAAATGTCTTTTTCGAATAATTATTCACTTATGTGATATTTTGTTTAATTATTATGCTATTTGATATAAAATTCCATTTGAATAATTTTTTTTATAAGTATTTAACAGGAAAAAGTAATTTATGTATGTTTTTTGAGACCATTAAAATTACTAAAAATAAGACTCAAAACTATGCAAATAATTATAAAAAATATCATTCACTGATTTTTTATTAATAGATATTTATAAAATAAACGTTAAAAATATCTAAATTCATGAATTAAAATTTAAAAGTAATAGTTTTAAACGAAATCAGAATCGAAATTTTAAAACTGACTCGTGATTGTAAAAATTTTTGAAGAATTTCTCTCCATAATTCGAATATTATTCGTTTACTCCTCTTTCATATTTTTTTCTATTTTCATTGCTAGCGTACGCATTTTTCCATGCTATTAACATTCGGGTCATATGTTTACCTGGACATACCGAACATTATCATAAATTCCCGGACTGTTCGGCGTGGTCGACGGTCGCAACCCTCCTATTGATTTTTTTTTATTAGGTTTTATCCTAGAACGATTTTGCGAACGCATCTAGTTAGACGAATAGAAATATTTGCATAGTTTTTCTTAATAAAAAGATATATTGTATATTTAGTATTTTTAGAAATGTCGATTTTAAGAATATGTTTCATGGTTTAGTTCAGTTTATTTTTTTTATTTTGATTCACAAAATGCATTTATTGAATTTATTATTGTAATAAAATTATAAAAAAATGTTTTAAATATATATAAGATGATTTTTGGTGTTATTTAAAAATTAATCAAAATTTTAATTTCCAGAAATATTTATTTAATTAATCACAATAAAAGATCTAAATAATAATCATGACTAAATAAATTTCTAAATGAAATAAACTAAACATTTACAAAACGAAAATAATATCATACGATATATTTCCGTTTTATATTCAATTACATTTCCGTGCTATAAATACAAATAAAAAACACGGTTATATAAAGTGAAAAATACACAATAATAGAAAATCACAATCCAATTATAATAAATCGTTTCTCGCTATTCTATCTTATGATAGCTTCGAGCGACATACAGAGAACAACGTACTTGTAAATTTTTAATACAGAATTGAAACGGAACACGTTGATTCCTGACAAGTGTAACACGGGAACGTGGATGATGGTACTGGAGAATATTGAGAAAGTCGTACGGGAGATATTTCTTTAACGCATACGACTACATCGTTTCATTGTTCCACAGATCGGATAAATGGGGAAAAAGTGTGTTGTACTCACGGTGAACAACACGTAAATGTTTTCTAGTTGAATGTATATGAATAGAAATATACATTTTTAAATATCGAATTAAATTTTTGTAAACGGACGAAATTGACTTTAATGATTTAGATGCATTATTATAAACTTTTATTGTTAATATAAAAATGGTTTTACAACTGTTGAAAAGCTAAAAATAATCTAGTGTAGATTTTATTTCGAATTTTAATCACTCAAACAAATCAATTTTCAATTTAATAAAATTTTGTCAAAATACTCAACCAATCAATTAAATATTCTAGTTAATTTATTATAAAATGAATAAATGTTTCGTTCCATCAATATTGTGATTTTGTGAAGAATGATTTATTTTTTAAAAATATTCAACATTTGCTGTGTATTTTAATTTAAAAATAACATACATATTTTTTATTTAACTACAAACTAGGAAAATACTTTTTATAAAAAAATCTATAAATAAATATATAAAGATAAAAAAGATAAAAATAATAATACACCGACATTAAATTGAAAATTAGTGTTTTCTTTTTCTCTTTTTTATACGATGACTGTGAGATATCGTATAGAGCTGTACAAGTAAATGGAGCGAAAAGCTCGCGGCGGTATCGAGGTTTACATCGTACACACCGGGAAATCAATGCCTTAAATGTAAGTGGACAATAATTCACTGAATGGCGGACAGCAGCCAGACAATACTAAAGCCAACGGAATCGACTTGTACAAAGTATGTTCGTACACAGATGTGCAATGCAGAGATTGATTCGAATATTCGAGATATTATCGGATTTTATTTCTTCGTATTGGTTAAAATATGTTCAGTTATTTTCAAGAAAATGGTTGAATAATCAATGATGTGAAGATTGAAAAATTAAATTTGAAACCATTGTTAATTAATTATATTTTTTCTTTACTCTTTTGAAAAGAAAATATTTTTTTGTGAATATCTAATAATATTTAAAACTTACCGTTGTTGTTCTATTTTCGAATTCATTGAAATTCACTATCAATTACAATAAACAAGAATCCTAATATCACTCTCGAAATAAATAAATAAATAATTTTGTTTCCTTTTTTTATAAATATAGAGTCATCCAAATGTGACGCCCAGATTTGTGTTTTATTAGAAAGAAACATGTGTATAGTTTCTATTTTTTCTTTTTAATAAAACACAAATCTAGGTATTACATTTGGATGATCCTGTGTATTGTCAAATTAATTTTACAAATATTAGTTTCAAGGATTCAATACTGATTTGTGTTATTCTGAAAGTGTGTTTCAAAATTTTAAATAATTAAAATCAATAAAATGAATTATGTTTAATGTAAATTAATTATATATATTAGGTAAATATTGAGAATCAGTTTTACTGTTTGTTTGAAAACAGGCAAATTCACTTCAACACAAATGAATTTTCACCCTCAATACCATAAAATGTTATAAAGTGTTCAATAATCACTTATTGTTCACTTTTTTGTTTATAATAATAATGGGACTAATAGGCATTTCGATGGTGATGCTATCATTGTCAGAGCTTTTTTATTATAATAAATAATAATGGCATCGTGATCGAAATAGGTATTAACCCCATTGTTATTGTAAATAACAAAGTGAACAATAAGTGAATATTGAACACTTTATAACATTTTGTGGTGTTGGGGATGAAAATTCATTTGTGTTAAAATGATGTTTTTTTCTTTTTTTTCTTCTACAAATGAAATGTTATGTTTGAAATTATTTGTAAGAAAATGAACAATAATTTCAATTAATTATATAAAACTTTGATTATAAGAATCTCGACATTCCCACCATACGAAATTTTAGAATTCTAAAACGTATCGATATTCCTCGATTTCGAGATCCAATATTCCTATAATTTCATAGAATCAGTCCGTCCATCGAACCAAAAAACAACTACATTTCTGTACAAAAAAATGAAACAAACTCGAACGGTTTTATATTTCAGTATGAAACAACCGACCGAATAAAAGTCCAATTGCGACCGAACACAGTCTATACGTAAACGTTCGCGCCAGAGAAATGTCCCTATGGACAAGACTTCCGTGTCCAGTGATGTATGCGACAATCGTATTGAACCCGTTTGAAATGCGCGCGTAGTTCTGTCACGTGACCAGGGTTTAAATTTTACGACGGAGTATCTGATCGAATGACCATTGTTATATGTTACAGTGGGTCCCATAACGACGTCCTATCCGCAAGAATAACTATATATATATATATATATATATATATATATATATATATATATATATATATATATATTTCTTGTAGTAATCATTCGATTCGCGTGTGGTACACATCGAGAGAAAAATATTAAACTGTTTGCAGACATTTTATCTACAATGCACTGTTATCTACATTGTAATTCTTTAGAGAATTCCCTAGTACCTTTTTTTAAAGAAAAGAAAGCAGTAAAGAATTGTTATTAGTATTAAATGTTTTTCTTAAATTTCTATTTAAAATAAAACCATAACATAAACGAATATGGTAGTTATTTTTAAATATTGAAATGTTACTCTAATTAAATGTCTTTGACAGGTAAATAACAGTAAATTAGGTTATTAGCTGAAATTTACGCTACTAACAACAAGTATTGTTATATTTTCTAAACATAAAAGGTGAAATCTAATTCAAACGATGTTCTGACATTGTCAGATAACTAATTAACTGATATTATTTAATTAGAGCATCAGAAAATACGTTGATTACTTATTTGCTCTAAGCATATTGTAGTGGTGATTATTTTCATGGTGGTTTATCAACATAATTATTTAAATCGCCTTTGACATACGCACGTGTACAAGTTTATATATATATATATATATATATATATATTTGAAATTCAATTCTTATTAAAACTTAATAATACATTCTATAGAAATAAAACTTTTGTAAAAATAATATTTTATTATTATGAAAAGTATATTAATTTTTAACTTTTATTTTTTTGAATAAAAATTACCATGAACTAAAATATGGAAAAATATGCAAAATTTTAATTTATGCAAATTTTGAATGTTATTGTACAATATATAATTTTTTTTATATCATAAATATTATAGAACTGAAGACTAAAACCATGTTTTTGAATGGAAAGATGTGATTGTTGATTAAGAACACATTAAATTGGAATTTTCAATTTTTAGATTAAAAATCATTATATTTTTCCATTATTTTTTTAAAAAAAACAACAATTTAAATATTGTATTCATTGAAAAAAATGTTAAACAATTATAAAACATTATTTTTATTAAATGAACATAAAATATAGTAGTTTTGAAACTAAATTTTTGTTCTCTGTTAAATTGAAAACATGAATGAAATTTTTAATTTGTTAAAAAATCGTTTATCGTCTATAATAATTGTATTATCTAAAACCTAAATGATTTTTTTATAAAAAATAATTATATTTAATCATAGTAATCGATTTATGATGAAAAAAATTATTATTCCGAACTTTCATTTTTTTGTCCAAAAATTATCACGACCTATAGTATGGAAAATTTAGTGAAAAATCAATTTTTTTAAAATTAAATTTTGTTGCCTCGAACTGTTTTCAAATCATAAATATTATAGGATTATTGACTAAAACCATGTTTTCTCTTGTAAAAATTGTTTTTGCTGACCGAAAATACATTAAATTCGAATTTTCAATTTTTAGATAAAAATCATTACATTTTTCGAATAAAAACTTTTTTTTAAAAAATGTCTTGATTTTTTTCATTGAATTTTTTTTAAACGATTATAAAATATTATTTTTATTAAATAAACATCATATATATCAGTTTTAAGACCAAATAATTTTTTTCTGTTAAAGACATGAATGAAATTTTCAATTTGTTAAAAAATCGTTTATTGTCCATAAAAGTTATATTAAATAAAATTGATATGAATTTTTTACAGAAAATAATTACATTTAGTTAAAATAATCGATCTAGTATGAAAAAATTATTAATTTCGAACTTTCATTTTTTTACCCAAAAATTACCACGACCTATAGTATGGAAAAATTGTCAAAAAATAAAAAAAATTCAAATTTGAAATTTATTGCCTAGAAATACTCTTCTATAATAATTATCGTAAAATAATTCACTAAAACCTAGTTTTTGCAAGAAAAAAATATTTTTGTTGACCAATACATTAATTCCAATTTTGAATTTTTAGACTAAAAATCGTTACAATTTTCTCTTCAAATTTTGTTTAAAAAATTTTTAACATTTATTCTATTAGATTTTTTTTAACCGATAATAAAATATTATATTTATCAAATAATCAAAAAATATATTAGTTTTACAACCAAATAATTTTTTTCTCTTAAATTGAAGATAGGAAAGAAAATTTCAATTTTGAAAAAAAAATGTTTATCATATATAAAAACTGTATTATCGGAAAACTAAATGATATTTTTATAGAAAATAATTATATTTAATCAAAATAATTGATTTATGATGAAGAAATTAATAATTTAGAACTTTTATATGTTTATCCAAAAATTATAACTACAATAAGATTAATATTTCATTTAATGCAGTTATAAATATTTTTGGTGATATCACATCGCCCTATTTTACTCTTTGCATAATTTTAAACTTCCCGTAAATATATATATATATATATATATATATATATATATATATCTGTGAATTTATGTTTATATTGATGGCTTGATATTTGCACCGAATAAAATTCATATGATCAAACTGAGAAGAAAAACGCACCGAAGAACGTATATTATTAAACGCACGGACATTTCAATATATTGTTAAGGATGTGCGGAGTGACAAGACCCTCGAGCTGGAAGTTGACCGCAAGGGTGAAACGCCGCCACGTAATCTCACGAACGGAGCGCAACCACTGTCTATCGAAACGACCGTCCTCTTTATATGTACGCATAATATACGTTTTCCCGAAAACCCGCCTTCATTTTCGACGAGATTTTCGCCGAAACTTCAACATGAAATGGTCATACGACACGGTCGAATGATCGTCCTCTGAAAATTAACTTTGTCAAACTTTGTACTTTATAGTTACTGCCCTTCAACGTACTCTCCTCTCTATGTATATGTGCGTGAGAAATTGGAGAATGTATATAAATTCGTATACGTGTGTGTGTATGTGTGTGGGTGACACTGGAGCGTCCCTCCCTTTTAAACAGTTCGTTTGGTCGGATGATTCGAGCTAAATGAGAGGTCGTTGTTCGTTGGAAAAAAGTTTTGCATAACACAAATACGTCCGCACGTACACTAACGCCGTTTTATGTACACAGGGCACTGTGTTTGCCCGTTTATGATTTTCAGTTTTCGTGACACATTCTGAACTGTTTATTACAGCTTTTTCATCAGTTTGCAGTCCGTTTTGACGAATTTAATTCCTCGAAACTTGACAAGAGACTTTTAATATTGAAAACTTTTACCGACGTATAATTAATACATTCGAATCTGTTTTACTTAAAACAGCTGTTGAAAGAATTGTTAAAACATATTTTCGACGTTTTATTATTTTTATGAATTATTACTCTGTAAATAAATAGTCTCTAAAACTCTATTTCGTATTGTTAATATTAAATTTGTATATTCAGAATAAAATTATATATTTATTTTATGATAAAAACTTAATGATTTTTGGTAAATTAATTATTTATTTTGGTACTGTGACAAATTCACTTTAATACATATGAATGATTCATACCGACCTCATAAATATTTAAATGTAACATATTTTTATAATACAGGACTTTGATGATAAGAGCATGGTCATCAAAATACACATCAGTGTACAAATTGAATAATAAATGATTATTTAACATTTTTATAAAATATTGTGGTATGCAGTTGAGTGGTTCGTTTGAGTTTGTAAAAAAATCAAAAAGTTACTAATGCATTAGTCACGATTGTCAATAGAAAAATATAATAATAAAACGATAAAATAAAAAATGTTTTTTAGGTTAGATAGAACTTTTTATAGAGATGCAATTTAAAGTTTTATCATGCTTAAAATACATTTCTCTCTCTCTCTATATATATGTTATTACCATAAAATGGTATATCAGCCCAATGTTAGGTAAAAGCTTTATTAAAAGTTATTAGAATTTCTTAAATGTTTATCTAAGATTATTTTGTACTTTCCTGTCCACAGTTAATTTAATTCAACCCTTATCTTCATTATATTTTACAATTTTATCCCTGTATCTTTGATAAGATTTTTTTTGTTTTCCTTTTATCTTTTGATCATCATTTTATAATTATTTTTGTCCATTTATCGTCTTCTTTTCTTATTATGTGTTCTGATGATATTTATTTCATCAATTTTATTTATTCTGTTATATCAGTTACTTTTGTCTTTTATTGTATATATTTACAAGGTTTTAAATCATTTTTAGAAATTCTTAACATTATATAGGATCATCCAAATGTGATACCTAGAGTTTTTTTTTATTATATATATATATATATATATATATATATATATATATATATAAATGAGTGTGTGTGTTTCTATATATACAAAGTAAATAATTTGATAAATATTGACTTAGTAAATCGAACAACTATCAGTTTATTCGTTTTCATGTCCTAAATAAACCAAATCTAACTCTAAAGCTCTTTGTAATATTTATTTTATTAGTGATATATATATATATATATATATATGTATATAAAACGTAAATGCATTATATATATACGGAAACTAAATATCGAATGTAAATTCGAATTTAACCCTGAACCCAAAGGAGAGCCCGTTCATCTTTCGATTACAAGAAATGTCACATATGTTGTATAAACTTGGACACTCTGACACGTAACATAAGAAGTACGATGGAACGGGCCGCACTAGTGTAAAAGTTACGGCCGGCTGTGGGTCGGTACGCCTGTCGTGTTACGCGAAAAGGATAATAAATCGATTCCTGTTGAACGACAAAGGTGGTAGTGTAACGACGGCGTCGACCGTCGTCGAAGGCGCGAACTGGCGGACGTGCTGCGAACCGACGACGGCGCGTCGGTTCGACCGTCGTCGTCCTCCTGCATCCGCAGGCCGTGTTCCAGCGCACTGCAATCATTTTTATTGCGGAAATTATTTTAAAGAATGACGCTATTGGTGAGAGCATTAGTTCAAGATGACTCGCACAGTTAAAAATAGCGAGAAGTGCAAGTTCTTACGGATTTTATACGTTTTGATCGTTTCGAAATGTACGTTCACGTGCCGATGCCGTTGAACATAACGCCTTTTTTGTTCGCTTTAAGCGGAATTTAAAAATACTTTATTAGTAATGGTACGAGTTTGGATGCTTTTAATGGACGGACTGATATATGTATTTTGAAATACATTACCAGGTTCGGTGTTGAACATTTTAAAAAATCTGATAGAGAATATATAGACACACACACATTTATATATATATATATATATATACTTGTAATTGTTAATAATTAAATATATTAATCTATAGTTTGATTTTTTCTTCAACACTAGAAACTGTAATTTAAATATTTTTTTAAAAAAAAAGAATTTATTTTATAGAGTTTTTAGTGCCAAATACTTTTTTTATTATAAATTATTGTAATTAATATTTTCTACATTTGAAGTCTTATTTATCCAATATATAAATTTTACAATTTTAATATATCAATTTACTTTTATAAAAATAAATCATTGTCAGTATTATAAAACTTTATAAAGTAATAGATAATAATTGAAAAAGAACTTAAAGTTAATATAATTTTTTTTGATTTTAATTATATATTGCTATATAAGTAAATTAGCACAGAGTCAATGTAATTGAAATACTCTTTTTGTAGTCCAAAATGCATCTGTTTATTACATTAACGTTCCCTATTAAGCTATGCTTTTGATAAAATATAACAGTCAGAAAATATTTCTTACTCTATCTTCTAATGCCCTAAATTGTAAATTCCAGTAAGTAATTATTTTTGTGATAGACTTTTAATCAAAATTAGTGTTAAAAATCGATATGAAAAATTTTATAATAAAAGTTATTTTAAAACAGTATTTATTTATATATTTTTTGTAAAGATAAAACGAAAAGAAATAAATAAAAATTAAAATGGTAAAAGAAAATTGTTACAATAATTTTTAATTAAAGAATAGAAAAAATATTTTAGTTTTTTTGACAATTTTATTTTAACACTAATGAATACCTATTATAAAAATTGACTTGTTTAATATGTATTTATTATTTTCCTTATTATTATACTACCATTACCACAGAAATGTATAAAATGAAATTAAATCTTTATATGATTTGTTAATAAGTAAAATCTTATCTTAATTTTTGGATTAATTGAAAATAATATCATACTTTCTAATTGGTATAAATCTTTTAAAAAAATTAAACAATTATCTTTGTGATTAGACAAACATTTTTAAAATATGATAAATAAATCACATAAAAATCAATTTCAAAACAACAATATTTACATAAATTATTTTTGTTAAAATATGTTTTAAAAATTTATTAAACTAAAATTATATACTTGCCAGTAATTCAAAAAATATATGGTCGTTCAATGCATGTCTAGATTTGTGTTTTTTTTTAAAAAAAAACTATACACTTGTTTCTCTATGTACCACCTTATACACATGTTTATTTTTAATAAAACACAAATCTAGGGGTCAAATTGAATAACCTTATAGTATTGAATAGTTAACATTTTTTTAATTTAATACAGAAATGCATTATTGTTTTAGTAATGTGGCTAATTAACTGCAGCTCTCTAATAACCAATAAAATACACATCAGCAATTAAATTGAATAAAAAGTGATTTTTAAACACATTTGTAAAAAAATTGGTGTTGGGATGAGTGATTTATTTGTGTTAAAATAAAACAAAACTCAATGATTATTTAATTTTTTTCAATAATAAACATTTCAAATTTGTATTAAAACCTCATTAATATTTACGTGGGTCGTTTGATAAGTATGGTAAATTTATTTATTGTTTAATTTAATTAATTGTTTTAATTTAGTTTTTCTTACTTTTTTACCATACTTATCAAACGACCCTCGTATTTTGAAATTGTAGTTGCAGTGTAAAAATAAATAATAACAAATGGTTTTTCTGCCATAGGATCTAAACAAGTATTGTTAAATCAAAACATATTATTATTTTATTTATATATAGAAAAAACTGTTTTTTAATCAAAATAATAAAATTAATATACATACATTACTATATCAAAATTAATGAAATAAATATGACTGTTCAAATATTTTAAAATATCTGTTCCATTATTCTTCGTTTGTCTCGGATAAAAACTCATCTTTATCTCGGCTAAAAATAAACAAAGACATTTTTGTACATTACGAAAAAAATACAAAAGTTTATAAACCAAAGTTGTCGACTTTTAAGTCACGACTCTAGACACAACCTTACTACATCACCTTATGTTAAGAAGTTGAACTACTTAGACAAGTTTAATAAGCTTCAATTTCGACATCGTTCTAAAACAAACTTAAAGAATATACTAGGAAGTTGTTACGTTCTTCGAAGTTTATTCGTTTTTCGTGTAAATTTTCCATTTACGAAAATTAAATAACGCGAAGAAAAAAATACATACATCCATACACACACACTCATATATATATATATATATATATATATATATATATATATATATTTATTGAAGTTTATCTCAAATACTCGCCGTAAGTTTAAAAATAAATTACACGTTTGAAAGTATTTCCGTGTTCAGCAAACAATATAATTTTGGAATATAAACTCGAACCGAGACAAACGCATCACAATCTGGGTTTAGATTATAAAAAATAATACTTACTCGAATAGTTATTCGAAATGTATTAACCGCATACGTAAAAAAAGTCTATATATTAATGTGGATGTGGATGTGTGAGTGTATATAAATGTTAGGCAACCGAGTAAAAACAAACAATCAAAAATTATTAGTCAGAAGTAATAACAATAACAGTAAAAACTCGCGCGGCGGCACTCAACTCCAATCTTCACAAATAGTCTCAACTTGAGCAATAACATTACGTAGACAGTCAGCCGAGTCGGTTGGTTCTATTGTGCCGCGCTGTTGTAAATAAAATTGAACGTGCGTGCCAACCCCTGTGCCGAATGCGAATAGCGCCGTCATAGCAGCAGCCGCAACGCCGTAAGGAACATTATTATGATGCACTGGCGTTTTAATCCCCATATCTGCTCGTTGCACGGTTAAATTTACATTAGATTTACAAACTTTTAAACACGACGCGCGCGTCGCATCCCTACATACCACGACGTAGCGACCTGCACCGTGCTAACCCCTATTCTATTCTTTCCATCATTTTTTTTATACATACATACATACATACATACATACATACATACATACATACATATATATATATATATATATATATATATATATTTATAGGGGTTTCCAATAAGAATGTCAGAACGTTGACAGCTGGTGATAGCTATGTTTGAATTTTTTTTAAACTCATTTTGACATTTTAACTCAATATAGTTTGGCAAATTATTATAGATTATTTAACATTCAATAACGTTTAAAAATTGTAAAAACTTCAATAGACTTATTAAAACAAAAACTTAATGAGTCCATTATTTCACGAAATGGACCATCAGTTGGCCACCATTATCATGTGATCTAACACCATTGGATTATTTCCTGTGGCGTTATGTGAAATCATTGGTTTATGCCGATAAACCACAAACAACAAAAGTATTAAAAATAAAAATTGTGTAATTTATAAAATTGGACATTTATGTGAAAGAGGGAGTAAAAATTGGACTAAAAACGAATTAACTATGTCAATCGAAGTCATGGAGGTCATATGAGTACAATTATATTCCATCATTAATGCCATAGAATATGCTTAAAAATAAAAATTAATAAATAACAAATTAATTGAATATTTTTTTTTATTTCCATTTAAACTTTTGATATGCTTATTGGAAACCCCTATACATACATATATACAGCTGCCTCAAAAATTAATATACACATTGAAAATTCATAAATTAAAAACTTTTCATTTCTTTCAATTACAATTCTATATTTAAAATAGAATAAAGATTAACAATAGATTTACATCAATTGATTCTGGGATGCGATTAAAATTTTAATTTTTTAGTGTATGAGAATTTCAAACATAGCAATGATGTGAATTTGTAAGGAAGTTTTTCTTTTATATATCTAATAAAAAAAATGATAGCATTTTAAAAGAGATGTAAAAATAATATTAAGAGGGTATTCTAGTCTAGAATTTCGAAAAAATCGATTTTTACATATTTTCAAAGTCTAGACCTTTAAGAATATGTACTTAAGAGGATTTTTCGAAATTCGAATTATTTTCGGAGTTATAGGTATTTTTGTGACGCGCCAACCAATCCGGTCTGGCCGGAACGAATCAACTTTAAACGCGTTTTTCTCGAAACTACTTTTTTCGACACGGTTGACGTGATATCTCAAGTTATAATACACCGATTTACTTAAAATTTAGTACAGAGCTTCTCAATATAACAATGATTGCTCCCGTTTAGAATTTTTTGAAAATTTTGTTTTTTACTATTTTTAAAAAATTCCGAAAGTTGAAAAAATATGGCAAAAAATGACTGTTTTTTCACACTGCCGCCATTTTGCGAAACATTTTTTTTTAAATTTTCCTAGGCGGGGATACTACTACAATCTTCTTTTTCAATAATTTCAAAACATTTTTGGTTTCAAATGACCGGAAGGTTGGAACCACGTCAACCAGGAGACACCTTTTTTTTTCGAGCCCCCACTTTGCCAGCTTGTACCTTTTTCAATTTTGATTTTTTTGTTTTTAATAATACTTTTTTATACTCTTAAAATGTCAATAAATAACTGATAAAAAATGGATAGTAAAATATTTGTTGTTTTTTTTATAGCGCCCGAAAAACACCTAAAATTCGTGCGTCTAGACTAGAATACCCCCTTAACAAAAATATATTAATACTATAAAGATCTTTTAATTGTGTGAGCAATTTTTACCAGTGGCTAACTTTTTTTGTCAAAGATTGACAAAAATGATTTTGCTATGTATGCAAATAAATAATAACTCTGAATATTTTAAATGTAAAGAGGTGGAACTAATATATATATATATATATATATATATATATATATATATATATATATATATATATAAGTAATTTCAATTATGTTAATGTGATATTAAAATTTTGAAAATGTATAAAACGTTTAATCATGATAATGATTTCGATTTTCAAAAAAAATTCTACTTAACAAATGATTTAATAAGTGATATAAATACTAAAACGATGGTATTTTCAAAGATACACATCTTAAAATTAACAGTGATATTAGATATATGTTGTAAAATAATTGGGTTGATTGTTTAATACAGAAATAGAAGATTAATAATGACCTGACATATTTTATTATATCATTTTTTAAAAAAATAAAAAAAGCATAAAACAGACAGTAAAGAAAGCAAAGAGAGAAAAATATATTCCAATAAAAGAGAAATTTATTTTTATTTTTTAAATAGATTAAATATTTTTTGTGTATTGTTTCAAAATATTTTATTAACTTTTTAATAAAATATTTTAAAGAATGAAATCAAATAATTTTGAGTTGAAATAATAAGTGTAACATTTTTTTTTATTTTATTATCTATTGATAAATCACTTTTTTGTATTTTAATGTGACTAGTTTTGTCCTTAACACAATTTATAGTAAATAAATATTCTACATATATTACAGATTAAAGGTTGGAATTGTAAATTTAGTTTCATTAGATTTTATTTAAATACATACATGCATATATATATATATATATATATATATATATATATATGTGTGTGTGTGTGTGTGTATGTATACATGTAATAGGAATATAGATTTATACAATATGCAACTTAGTACTGCATTAAATAATTTTCACATTTTCTATTTTTTTAAAAAAACCTGAAACGACCAAAATCTCGTCTAGAAAAATGATTATATCGAATAGAATAAAATGTTTACTATACAGATCCATTATTACGGGTTTCAAAAAACATTTAAGCGTCGTATATACAAGTAATATTTTTAAAGCTCGTTACGCCTCTGTACTTACCGCTCATTTTATATCCATCCCCATACTGGTACATTCGGCAATCTGTAGTGAAATAAAATCCCGACCACATGCTCCTATAGTGTTTCGTTGTACATTTATCTTTTTTATATTTGTGTGAATATGGCAATGTAAATTGTTTTTTTTTCGAGTACGGTGTATGTGTATTATTTTTTTTGGGAAATTTTTATTTCACTTCAGATTCTGTCGTTATGATTATCGTTTCAGTGTGATAGAGCAGTTGTCACAGCATGTACCATATTTCAACAGAGAATTTATTTTGTTTTCGTTTGAAATACACACACACGTATATATATATATATATATATATATATATATATATATATATATATATATATGAAAATAAATATTTACAATTTGACAAAATGTGCTTTACTATAGTACAGTATCTTTTGATGATTGATGAAATTATTTTCATTTAAATGAATTATTTGATATACTAATATATATATTATAAAGATAGAAAACGTACAAAGTATTTTTCATAATTGTATTTATTTTTTAAAAAGAAAAATAATAAATTAATATCAATATAATTTATTATTGATTTAAATTATTTTATTAAATATCTTGACATGTCATCAATTGTTTAAATTTAAATTTATTTCTTGTAAATTAATCATTAATTACTCAGTTTTAAAGGGTAATATGTATTGATTACATAGTCAATAAATAAATGAAGTATTAGTAGTTGCAAAGTAATAAATTAAAATGAAATATTTCTATTAACAACTGAATCTGAAGTGAAATAAAAATTTCTGAGATGAAAATAAATGAAAATGAAATATTTTTATTATAGAATTGTATCAAAAATGAACAATCATCTTAACATAACAAGATATAGAAAGATATTAAAAAAATTAGGATCTAAATCTATCTCTAAGTCTAGATTTTATAATGCAGTAATTCTATAAGAAAAACACTGCTATCGAAATGCACATCAGGTTATAAATAAAATGATTAAATAATAATAATTGAGCATTTTTTAATATCTTGTGATAATGGTATTATAATTCATTTGTATGAAATATTTTTATTTAATTTAAATTTGAGTAAACTATGAAAAAAGTAATTATATAATTTTAAATTCTATATATTTTGAAAATCAATAGATATTACTATTTACTATTTAAAGCTTTATAAAAATAAAATTGAAATAAAAAATAAATGCGTTTTTATATTTACTTGAAAGAAAATAATTTCAGTACTAAAACGTTTTTGAACAACATTTTTAAAGTAGAATAATTTTTAATACAAATGATTCACTTACCAAAACAGCACAAAATGTAATAAAAGTGTATAACATCTTGTAGTTTCCCATTTTTATAAATTTCTGTGCTGTTGGCCGAATAATTCATTTGTGTTGAGATGAATTTTCAACAATTTTGAAACAAATACAAAAATATTTTATTATAATCATTTTCTGTGTTTCTTTTACAAATTTGTTGATGTTATTCACTTGATTGCTTATTTCTTTTTATTATTCAAGAAATTTGAATAATATTGGTTTTTATCATGTGATAAAATTCATATAATTAATAATACTTTTTTCTGTTGAAAATAATGTTAATTTTCCTGTCCCAATTTATTTTGTTGAAGATAGAAAAGTTTAGTGTATTATTATTTTTTTGTATTTTTTGAATAACTCAATCATTTCTTAAACATAAATTGAATTCTAGTTTATATCCGAACTCGAGCTTTACTGTTAAAATGTTATAGTAATTTTATTCGTTCAGATATAAATCAAGTACTAAGTTTCTTGTTTTATCTGAAGTTAATAAACGAGTAGTAAATAGGAGACGATGAAACATTTTCTATCCGAAGATAGTTTCCAAGTAGAAAAGCAGTTATAGTTTTACAATGACTATTCAAATAAATCACTTATAAAATAACAAGCGTAATTAGCTAATGCATCTAGAGATATTCCTTTAAGATATAATTTAACGGTACATTAGTTAATGGATGCACTTAATACGCGTGCTGCTCATAAATCAGAGACCTCATGAACATACAGATACACCTCCGTAGAAACAACGGAGCATGTTTTATCAACAATAGAACGAGAACGATTTTTTTTCGGTACAGAATGTATTATCTCCAGCGTTTTGTGAACAATGAAATATTTTTCAACTACCTCTAAACGTTATTAGTTCGGCTTCCATATATTTCGAGGCAAATAAAGAGATTCATTACATTTTTCCGCATATAATAAATTTCAGCATTATATTAACGCTTTTGGGAATTTTATATTAAACCGTATGAACGCGCGGCGGTGACGGCGACGGCGATGGCTACGACGGCGTCGTCGATGCCGGCGTCGTCCTATGTTCGGTTCATGTTAAACGTTCGTGTTGTACAACGTGAACTCGACGTGCCGTTCGCCGTTGTAAAGAATTTCGTAGTATATTTAAAATTAATCCGTATATATATATATATATATATATATATATATATATATATATATATATATATATATATATACTCTGTTTTAAAATACATGGAAACGATGCCACTGCAATGCTTTTTAACTTTTATTTATCGTTTCAGGTAATTTCAATTAATTTAACAACTAAATAATATATTTATTTTAATACTAAATAATAGCTTAAAATTCTCTTAAAAATTACAGACTTTTAAAAATAACACAAAAAATTTGTTTTTTCCATAAAACTCTTTATTTAGTTTAACAAATGAATTTTCACCCCCAAAACCACAATATGTTATAAAATGTTTAATAATCACTTAGTGCTTACTTTGTTGATTATAACAACAATATGCTAATGTGAATTTCGATGGCAATGCAACATCATCAGAGTCTTTTTATATATTTATTAAAAACTGAAAATAAAATTATTTAATAAGAGAATTTTGTACAGTAAAGGAAGATTTTAGTAAAAATAATAATTTAAATTTTATAAACATTCTGTGTTAGTCTTTATGAGGTTTTTATTGAAAAAAATGTCTGTTGTTCTATTCATAAAGAATTTTTGAAAATGTTTTCTTATTATTAAAAAAAAAATCAATTTCATTAAATTGAATATTTTTACTTTCTGTATATTTATACTGCATATTTTTAAAAAATATTTTTTTTACATATTTGCATTTATACATACACATATAGATATATCATCATTTATCTCTTGCTATTTACTGCTGGACGGAAGATTTTTTAAAAATTTTCCACTTTAAATGATTCAACGCCTATTTTTTTCAATCTATCTTGAATATTTTTTTGTGTTTTTATATTAATTCTCCATGAGTCTTTTCTTGACTATCTTTACATTTCTAGATTTTCAATCAATAATTTTTGTTGTTCATTGGCAGTTTCCTCTTCTTGTTATATAAGCACTCCATTTTCATTTTACACTATTTACTCTTATTATAATCTAAATAACTTATTTTCTTTTAAATCATTCTTTTCTTTTTTTATTTTTCTATACTTCTCTGCGTTACTTGCAGTCTCTGAATTATTTTAACATTTAAGACTTATATTTTATTATGAACAGATAACACATTTTTTATTTGACAAGGTTATCAGCCTCTTATAAATCTTGTAATCTAGAGAATTAGGTTAATTTTGGTCCACTTTGGATATTTTTTTCTTCAATACCCACCATACCTGGTGAATATTTTTCTATTATCTGAGAAATCATTCAATGTGTGATGACAATTCAAGTCTAAATACATAAATATTATTATTATAGTAAACATTTTTCTATACTCCAATAAAAGAAGAGTTGCAATGTAAATACTTGTCTATTTAAAAATGTTAATAGATTTAAATATTCAGTATTCTGTGATGATATACCATTAAAATTCACAATAAATCATTATTAAACAGTTTTTGAAAATATTGTAATGTTTGTATAATTCATTGAATAAAATAAAAAATGATTAAATATATCTGTTGTATGGTTTTTATAAAAAAAACTAACCTTACTGAATACTGTTTCAAATTCTATTTTTCTAAATAGATATATAATGTTATTTATTTACAATTCTTTAATTATTCACATTATAACGAATTTGATTCAATCGAAGTATATTATTCAGATTTACATACTTAATTCGGTACAAAATATTATTTCAAGTCATCTTCATAATAAAAATCATATCAGTTGAGAAGATGTCGATTCTTTCTCTATTGACAACAGTGTCTCCGCAGTTTGTTTGATTTTTCCTCTTGTATCATCAAATAATGTCGTTACATTGCAACATTCACTTTACGTTTTCGTTTGAACAACGATTCTCGTACATTATGTATCGTACATTTGAAAATATGAATTCGTTATACTTTGAGTTATCCTTTTGTGCGATATTCATGAATACCAATCTGAAATCCAAAACTATCGAACCGAAAAACAATATACAGATAATTGAAATTCAAAGAAAAACCAAGTTTGAAATTATGTATGTATGTATATATATATATATATATATATATATATATATATGTTTATATGGAACAAAGAGGCATATATCGAAGTTTAAATATATATATGTATTTGTATGTATTTGAGAGAAACATCTGTATTTTGTACAAAAAAGAACAAAAATCTATAAATTTTAAATCTGCGTCAAAGCAAGAGAAAAAAGGAAGAGATTTCACAACTAAGTTTTCACAACGACACTGGATGTAAAATGTAAATCCAGTTACGCTAGAGATGTTTCCCTCGATGGGTTCTATCAAAACAAAACCGACAAACTTTTTTTACGCTAAAGAACTCGACAAGCGTCTACAGAGTAGACGAACATGCCCATCTAGTCGCTAAAGGTCGGTGGTAGGAGCGAGGATGGTCGGTTCGTTGTTGGGTTGGTTCGCTGACTGGTTCGGCGGGCGAGATTTTTCCGACTCATACCGCGTACACGTACGCCCACCTCTTATTTTCTTTTTCGAGGTTTGCACATGTGGGCGAAAATCACATGTTTGACAATTCGAGTAAGCTGCAAGGGAGAAAAATATGCGGGTTTGCAGTTTTTGTCTTTCGCTAAGCTGAACATTTTAGTGGAGCTCGAAATGTGGCGGACATTTCGTCACTATGAGCAAATATGAGATTTCTGTTTCGAAAAACGAAATTGATTTGTGTCTGAATAAGAACACATGGAAGCTGTTTCAATTAGGAAATAATTATATACTTCTTATTCTATCTTCTTAAACAAATATAAGAATCTAATATTTACATATTATTATATTATTATACATATTTCATTTTAATCTGAATCTCTAATTTGAATTTGTAAAGAACACATCTTCACTTTGTTTTACAGATAAGACAAAACTTGTAGAGTGAAGATAAATAGAATAATGTGAAATCTTATTTTTAAAACTGAATTTGTATAAGAAAGAAAGTTTTAATTGTTACCCATTTATTTGTTTAATTTGTACTTAAGAACTTCATATAATTTCCAGAATAAGAAAAAAAATCAGTCGAGAAGAGAAAAATGTACATTTTAATTTTATTCTTGTAATTATTCTCTAGTATAATCTTATTTCAATATTTATATTTCGATTTACTTTCTTAATATTTTGATTTTTAATTAATTAATCAATCAAATTATTAAAAAAATAAATCATTCATTCAAATAATACAATACTTTGTGACTTATTTGTGTAAAAATTTTGTCCAAAAAAAATCAATCTTTTAAAATACGGTGTCGGCAAGCAAATTCAATGAATAATAACAATAACGCTGTGTAGAAACACTCTTAACCTTTTCTTGCTGATCAATCATATCACGTTTTTTCTTTATTGAGTTACATATGGTAGAGTGAACCAATCCTTCGTACATTTGGTGTTTTTATGAGTTAGAACATGAATAATTTTGAAAAGTAAGACGTTTGTGTGAAATTTAGAGACGATGAAATATTTGAAGAAGGTAGTACAAAGGAAAAGGATTGAAGTATGGAAAAACAAGATTGATGATTCAGAATGACAATAATCTTGTTTTCATATCACTCTTCACCTGTGAATTTTTGGCAAAACGTGAAATGAATCTTATACTTTAAATCCTGTGGATTTTTCTATTTCTAATATTGAAATTTACCCTTAAGGATCATCAATTTCACATGATAGAAAAGACTTAAGAATATTCATTACAGAATATGGTGTTATAAAACTAAGAAAAATTTGTGGGTCGATGTTTCATTAATGGAAGAGATAGTTTTAAAATAATTGAATAAGTTTGAAATATTCTAAATAAATGCTACTATGGAAATTTAGAGTTCTTTTTAAATAAAGTTCTTATAAGTAAATTATCAATTGTATCATTAAAAAAATAGTTTTTTTCTTTTCTCTAGATAATGCTCAAAAAAAGTTATATTTAACTATGTTCATCCAAAAAAATGTCTTATTTCAATTTCTTTTTACTTTGTAATCAAACAAAAAATCTTATAAAGTTAAATTTGGATTTATAGTGAATATTAAAATAATTCAAGATTGGAATTTTGATGAGTATTGAAAAATTTAAACTTTATGCATGGATATTTTATAGTAAACTCTTAACCAATTCTTAAAAAAAATATAGTAGGTAATATTATTTTATATTTCATCAATTAAATATATATTATCAATGGATAAATCTAAAGATAGATTTTATTTGAATAAAATATTTTAACCACACGAATATATTTTTCCTAATTTCATGATCCTTGTTTTTAATTTTATCACGAAATTTCAATAATAATTTAGTATAATAAATAATTCTTAGAATCGTTTTATGTAACAAAAAATAATTAATAACATTCTTTTATCATTCTGGAATATATATTTTTTGGAACTTTGCAATGCTTCGTGTTAAATATAATTAAACAGTTATTTAAACAATAGCGAACGAAAATAATGAGTAATTATTAAACACTTTAAAATGTTGTATTGTTAGAGAATAAACGTATAGAATTAAATTTAACAAAAACATTTTAAACCTTTCAAGATCTAAAAAATATTGTTGTGATTAAAGTAATAATGGTTGAATTGAAAGAAAGTATTTATTCCAAGTGAAATTAATTCCGCGAATTTGTTTCGCACAAGGAAAATATTTATATTATTTACGAGATTATATAAATTCAAAGAAAGACAGATATTTCACTTTATTATTACATTAATGTATTGTTTTAAAGTATGAGAGGAATTTCATTACAGATTCCTTCAATCTGGAATTCGATTACGTATAAAATTGAAATATGATTGTAATGCGATATATTGTTATAAAAGTTATGTATACGAAACCGAGAACAATTGTTTATAAGATACGCGGAATTACTAAAATAAATTAATGAAAGAAATCAGATAAAGTTGAAAATAATAAACAGCGTCGAATATTTACATTGCGTACTTTTAATCAGAATAATTATTTCGGCGTTCGTTCTCCTCTTTTCCTCGAATCCGAAGACGAAATGTCCGACGAACAATATCTAATATCGCGTCGGTTGATTTTCATCTCAACATTTTCACTTCTTTGCGTTTGTTTGCGTAAGCAGAACCGAGCTCTCGGATTCTGCCCGTTAATTGCGATCCCACTAATGAGTCATAAATGAAGCGTAGCTTTTTGCTCTATTTAACGAGTTGTTTGAATTAATTCTGAATCTGTAAATTAATAACTGAACATGCACTTTTTGTTGCTGATACAATGGTTCCGTTCACGCATTTATTATTTCTGCAATCGTTGATATTCTGCACGGCAGAGGCGGGTCGATTTTTTTTTTTTTGTATTGCAATGCACGGAGTTTGTTTATTTCGGATGCTCGTTATTTTGCATGTACAATTAAAAATTTTCGGATGTCTTGGTTTTGCAGTGTCGACCGAGATTCATTATTGTAAGCGTTGTTTATTTTTTGATGTCCTAGCAAGAATAATATTGGTTTGAAATAATGATATTACGTTGGAAAAAACTACTTACGTTTTAATAATTTTAAATAGAAGTTTTCTTTGTTAATAAAAAAAATATAATTAATAACAAAAATATAAATGAAACGTTATATTTCTATTTCATTTAACTGCGAGATAATTAAGAAAATTGAAATGAAATTACAATAAAAGTAGTTATGCAATTTTATATTTTCAAGATAAGTAAAAATAATTATAAATACTATATGAAATTTTATGGAAATAAAATACAAAGATTAATTTATATTTATTTTATATGAATTAATTTTAGTGCAAGAAATTTTTTTGACAATATATTTGTTATAATAGAAAATGATAATTTATATGTATTAAATTAAAATATTTTTTTTGCAATAAAAATAAAAATAAATATTATTGATATATTTATATATATATATATATATATATATATATATATATATATAGTATAAATATTTTATTATTTTCCAAATTAAAATGTCAAAAAACACAAATGTTTACAATATTTCATATACACAATTTCGAATTACGTGTCAAAGAAAACCATACGCTCTTTTTAGACATGCACCCTTGCAGTCTTAAAGTAAAGTTTAAACTTTAATTAATAATTTAAACTGACTACATAATCCACTTATCTATTTAAATTTGAATTTCTTAAGTCTGCATCGTTGCGGCGAAGAGAGCTTTTAGCTAGCATTCAAGTACATCGTCTGCATTTCCTAAATGAAAAACCAATATAACGGGGTCAACATTTCTGCTATACAGCGTCAAAGAATTTTCTTCGACTAGAATAAAATGAACTCGACGCTGTTTCCCCTTTCCTGCCTATTTTATTTATTCACTCCCTCTGTATGGATTAAATCTTCGATATATTTTCAGATGTTCGGTGTAATTACATTGAAACATTTTAGAATTGTATACAAACTCTAGTGAAAAATCAATCATGAAAAGATGGTTTATATATAATGTTTTTTTATACAATTTTTATTTCAAGTAGGTAAATCGGATTCAAATATTTCAAATATTGCTTTTAAAATAGCAAATTGAATTTTTTACTCTTTTGTATAAATTTAGAAATTATTTTTATATCATTATTTTTTTTAATGAAAAAAATATTGTCAAATAATTTTTTAAGAAATAAATATATTGAATTAATTTTAATTAAGTATTATTCTTCTGTATAAACACCCTCTTGCTCTTTTAACACCTATTTTAGATTTCAAATGCTATCTCACTATTTTTTATTAAGTTGTTCGATGCTTTTTTAACTTCACCATTTTTTTTGTTACTTTGACGATTCTATCTTCACACATTTTTATAATATATTCGTTCTACAGTTTTTTTTATTTCTTATTAACTTAATTATGTGTGATATTGTATTCTTCATGTATATTCATGTTTATTATTCTATCTCTTCTATTTGTTCTTATAATTTTTCTAAAAGAGTTAATTTCTATTTTTCACACCGTTTTCTCTTTTTTGAACGTTTTTGGTATTATCTCTATGACGTTTTTTATATTAGTCGAACGACACTTTTCTATATCTTAATGTTTATTTCTATTCTTAAGAATTTCTCAAGACTATTTAACTCAAACATACACTTATTTTTTCTTATTTCATTATTTTTGGTCTCTTGTCAATTTTACAAATTACTATCACTGTATGATTTAATTCCCTGATATCTTATTTGCATCAGTTGTTCGATTATCTTTTCTTTATCATAATTCTATTTATTTCTGTCGAAATAACCATATTAACATTTTTAAAGATATTATTAAACTTAAATACTAACCTTGGAAAATTATTTCTACTCTCTGTAACCAGTATTAATTTCATTTAAATCCACTCTAATGATTTTATACCATTTATGATTTTAATCTCGTTTTTACCACTGTGATTGGTTCAGAGATGTTCTCATATTTTTTTATTTTTATTTTTAATTAAGCTCATATCACTAATTGTTTATTTTTAATTAAAATAAAAATAAAAATATATTATTGTTAATTGATAAAGAAAATTATGATGAAAATAATATTTTTATAAAAGACTAAATGTTTTCAATGTAGCAAAACTATTCTTTTTGTATAAGAATTACTATTTCAACATTTTACTGAAGTGTTCAATAATAAATAAAATGTGATTTAATGTGTTTGTATTTCGAATAAATCGACATTGAAAGCTGTATAAGCAACAAAGAATGAATAATAAATAAATATTGAATATTTTAATAAAATAATGTGGTTTTGAAGTAATAATTCCTTTGTTAATAATTATTAAATATTTCATTCATATATATATATATATATATATATATATATATATATAAATATATATATATATATATATATATATATATAATATTGTATTACATTTGGTAATGTAAATAATAAAAAATTGATTTAGTATTAATAAAAAGCAATTACGCTAGTGAGAATCCATTTACAAAATTGCCTATATTGAAATGAAATTATTGACAAATATTATCGAATGAAATATTTCCGGTATAGTGTAACTTTATGAATATTTACTAATTATAACTATTTCCTGAAAAATGTTTTATATTATAATGAAATGTTGTTTCGTTTATTTGTCGCTAATTTATTCCTGTTATTTAAATGTTTTATTTATGATGTTTAATCGATATTTCATAGAATGAAATAATTTATTTTACATAAATTTTATATTATATATATATATATATATATCATATAACTATATAAATGTGGTCAGTAAATTTGTTAACACATATTTAGGACTCAATATTCAGAATGATTTTTTTTTGTAGTGAATACCAATTTTAATTTTTTGAGTTACAAATATAAAACTTTAGATTTGTATTATGTGTATATATCTCTTTTAACAGATAAAAAAACAAATGTATTTAGAATATTGAAAAAAATCTCATTGTGAAACTTTTTGATTCTTTATTTCAAAATTTCGGTTTTATTTTTTATAAGAATGTTTTTTTGCATTATTGGATTTTATAAAATTGTTCAATAATTATTTCATTTGTTTCTCTCTCTCTATTGGATTTTTGTATCTTTCGACTTTTCTTCATTCATCTTGCTAGGCAAATCTGTCGTTGATTTTTTTCCTACATACGAGACTGAAGATTGGAATTTTTACCAAAATGAGATTTTTCCAATGGAATGTCGGTTCGCAGTTCAGTTTTCGAACGTTGGAGGACTGAGTAATTTGTAATCAATTTTTTTTAACTTTTGATGAATTAATATATTTTTGAAAAGCAGCAAGACACTAATACAGGGCTCTTATTAATTATTAACAACTAGACTACCTGAACCCTGTTTTTTACGAGATTTTTACTCCTTTTTCTCTTTTTCACATGCACATACTGATTTGAAGTAGAAAGGAAAAGTTATTTGTTCTATCACAGGCGATAAATAATTAATTTTGTAAAATTTGTAATGTTGAACTAAGCAATTAATTTACATATAATTTTGTTGATAACTATATTAATTCAATTGTGTTAAAAAGGTGAATGTATAAAAATTGCTGATTTTTTCTGAACTATGTCGTAAATTAAGAAAAGTAATTGAACAAAATTGATTGATTTTTTTTAATTATAATTGAAATAAACGAATTTTAGAACGATCTTTATTTAATTAAATTTTGTCTCTTCAAATCGGATTTTAAAAGTATTGATTGAGAAAGAAATTGATTTAAAAACATTAAAATGAACATTTTTCCAAATTAGAATATTTTTATGAAAAATTAATATTATTTTTTTTATATATAAACTAAACGCATTTTGTTAAATTTGAGTCAATGTACAAGAATTTACGAATCATTCTGTATGAAATGCTATGTATATATTAATGTATGTATATAAGGAACGTTTTTTTTTATTTGTAAAATACACCTCGCTTAAAACTGATTTCATAAATGCTGATACAGAACAGGCAGTTATTTTAATTTAATCTAGTCAATATGTTACGAAAAACTATGCAAATGAAGTCAATAAAGCACCACCGTGCAAGTGTGTCGAGTGGTGTCTGTAGGGGGTGAACGCGTTATAGTAAATTGTATGCTGGAAAAAAATTATTACATCAATATTCAAATCACCTCATCATGCGTGTTGATGTCGTTAAACATTTAGTACATTAATCATAACGCTGTCGTCGATTTCGTTACGAACAAATGACAGATTTTTTGTCAAAAAAAAAAAATAAATATAAAAAAACGACACAGGTGTGTTTCAGCATCCACAGGTGTGCGTGCACGTATTTCTGTCAGTGTGCATGTGGTGCGACTCTGTGTGCGTGTGTGTGTACGTTTCGTCGAACGTGGGGCGGTGGCTCGATATTAAAATAATAAATTTCACTGTTAGGTTAAAACGCCGAAAGTAATGTGCGCGCAATATAACGAAAATGTTGTTATTTTGATGAAATGTCTGTTACACAACACCTGACACATTCTACATTTGACGGTTAATGTACGGCACTGTGAAATATACGTCCTGTTCGGTGTATTTGTTATTTTTTTAACGGTAATTTCCTATATTTTGTTTTGGTGTTCCGGGATGTTTTCGACCTACTTTTTTACCGTTTTCAAGAGACATCATTATGTGTGAAACAAAATACCGAACGAACTCTTGTAACGTTTATTTGTTGAAACATTCATGAACATTTCCTTGTTAAAAAATAACAATATTATCAAAAAAAGTAACAATTTATATATATATATATACGCTATTAAATTTATGTTTCATATTGTAGATATGCGATTTTTTTAATAACTACTTAGATAAAATTGAACTTATAAAAAATATTTATCTGCATGTGTTATGTTCTTGTATTTCTTATTTATATTTTAAAATAGTGTGTTTTAATTTTATGCATCTTTCTTTATATACTAGTGCTATGTACATATTTTATAAATTCAATTTTTAAAATATTTCCTCGTTA
The DNA here is from genome assembly GCA_029203775.1 of Neoneuromus ignobilis. Taxonomy (NCBI): domain Eukaryota; kingdom Metazoa; phylum Arthropoda; class Insecta; order Megaloptera; family Corydalidae; genus Neoneuromus; species Neoneuromus ignobilis. Next base: position 3,836,698 of record CP092090.1, on the reverse strand, counting down.
TTACAAAAGATTGAAAAAACTCGAGTTCGTTGGAATATTGTCTGAGTTTATTATGTGTGATTTATATTTGAAAATTTTGGGTTTAATGTTTAGTTAATTATATATATTAATTAAATCACTGGTGATCCAGTAAAATCACCAATTTGGCACCCTACAAGATCCAAGAATAACGATTTAGTGATGTTGGACTGTATTCTTTATCAACGTCCACAAATAACAAATTATATTTATCATAAAAATAAAGATAGTTACTGATTTATACTGTAATTTAAAATTACTGTAATAATCAAAATAGATATGTGTAGGATTGTAAGTCTAACGATGGTTCTAATTTTGGAAAAAAATACATCATTAAATAATACTTTTTATTTGTTTTTTAAGAAGCTTCACTGAGTAAGGCTCTGCTAAAAATATTAAAATAAAAATATTCGAATCGAAAAATTTAAATTTCTCGAGTTTGTTTTTTTAGTGTTTATTTTATGATAAAGATTACTGTTAAATAATGGTTCAGATGTTATAATTTCTACTTTATTAACAAAGTAGAATGAATAGATAAAATTTCCTCAATTAGTGAACTGACCATAAAAATCTAAATTATTAGAAAATAAAAAAATATTAATAATCAGAGCTTATTACCCAAATATAGCAGAGATACGAATTAATGCTTGTTTTTTCCTTGAGAAAAAATCATACTTGTTCACTTATTAAAACATAATACGCCCTTATATCTTCCTACATTCACTGCCGAGCATTTATTGTGAAAACAACGTCGATGTTTTGATTAAATATAACTCGTACCCAACTCACCATGTATTCGAATCGTCTTATATAAGTAAATAGACGTGTTTATTTCAATCTTGTTAATGAATTAATTATTTTAATGCGAAAACTAGGTTGTTTAGTTGAGGTACAGTCCTACCGCGAACTACCTGTTTATACAACATCGTAGCATGAAAGAGATACATAACAATGTAAATATATACGAACGTTCTATCTCTTTATTTGTGTAAACATTTTAACGACCTCTAAAAAGACGGAGAAACGCGTGACAACCAAAAGACAATGTTTAGTTTGTGTGACGTAGAGGTTTTAATTTCACGCAGTGTAGGATTGTGCGTGAGGCACGCTATTTCTATAGCTGTGTACCTAATATCTCGGCTCTGTGTATTTCTGTTCCTTTGAAGAGGGAAAACACACGAATTTTGCTTTATACATACACATACAAATATATGTATATATATATATATATATATATATATATATATATATATATATATATATATATAGTTAATTATTTTGAAATATGTCTAAATTTTTGAGTTGGCTTGATTTCAAATATTGACCTCTATTTGTAGTCGTTTAAAAGTAACCTATAACAAATTAAAGTGTTAATTACTGATTTTCATTACTAAAGAGAATATTAATACAAATAAAAAATATTTTAAATACTTTTAATTACTTTTGTGAATTCATTTCACAAACAAATATTGCGTTATATCATATGAAAGTAGAAAATATCGTTTCTGTATTAAATCACCTTTTCCTATGTGACTTTTGTTAATTAAACAGTGATTCATTTCATCTGTAGTATATGTTATTAGAATTAAGTTTTGATTAACTATCTAGTATTTAATATGAAATGTAATAAAATAATTCATAAAATTTGACTAACATGAAGAAAAAAAATTTAAAATTCAAAAAATATAGAAAAACACAAAAAATATTTTTTTAAATCGAATAGAAAAATAAAATATATTGAAATAATTAATAAAGATTGATAAAAATGTAAACACTTTTTAAAATTTAAAAAAATGTATAAAAAATATATTTTTTAAAAGCCTATTGAAATATAAAATAAAATAATTTATAAAAGTGGACAAAAATATAATACAATAATTTTAAAAAATAAATATATTGTCGATATTTTTGCTGACTTTATGAATTATTATTTTGTTTTATATTTCAATGGGCTTTTAAAAAATATATTTTTTAATTTTTATAAATTTTTGAATTTTAAAGCGTTTATATTTTTATCAATCTTTAATATATTTTTTATTACAGATTTATGGTTTATGTCAATCGAAAGCACTATTAGAGTCAATTAATTTTGTTTTTTAAATACCTTTTGTAAGTGCCTAGGATTTTTCTAAAATAGACACATTTTAACACAAATATACGACGAAACAAAGGATGCTTCATGTAACAATGTGCTATAAAATCATTATAAACGTTAAAAATTAGATGAATGAGGATTGCATGAGTTAAATAAACCTCAAAATTTTTAAAAATTGATTTTTATTGTAGCTCAAGAACAAAAACACAAATTTCTTAAATCGAATTGTTGAATAATAGATTTTTTTGTTACAATTAGAAAATATTTGGAGAATAGTTAGATATAAAACTATCTAATAACTATTGTGATTTGATTTAGTAATTTAGACTGAATAAATGAGGTACAGTATTGTGAACTAATCAAAAATATGCATTACAGACCAAATAAAAAACAATTAGCATTATTTCAAGTACTTTTTTATAACAACACGAGTCTTAACGTTTTACAAAAAAATGTATAAATTTTTTTCGCATATGTATGAAATTTTGACACACTTATTTCACTCCTTACATTTTTGAAAACGAATTTTTACTTGCTTACAGGTTCAGATTCTTTTTTTCTTAATAAGCACTTCTTAAATCAAATTAATGTCATTTAAGCTTTTGAAAAAAATAATTTTATCAAAAATTATTTATTTTAAGAAATGTATATTTGTATTAGGATTTAAATGAAACAATGGAAAAGAATTAAATGGGTCATTTTTATTATTAAATTAATTCACAACTTTACATATAGGTTTCATTTTTTGAAAAAAATTCAGTATTTCATATAACATTTTTAAGAAACTTTCAAGTAGTTATTGTTGGACGTTCTTTATCAAGTTTCAATTTCAGGATATAAATAAATATTATTAAAAAAAAAATAACGACTATAATGATAATCGAGAAGCACCGCAACATCTGTAAAATTATTATCGCGTACGTGCCATATAATAAATGTATTTATTCGGAATTTTCAAGTCCTATAATGAAATATATTCGTCTCGTACGTGTTCATTTTAGTTATTATTGTTAGTTCTGTAACTATATAAGCGAGTCCGTGTACCACAGGTTCACACATACAACGGACACGTACAAGTTTATGTAACATAAAAAAGAGAAAAAAACTTTTTTGTACTTTCCTGTACGCGACTTTATTTTCAACTTTCGAGCTCAAATTTAAAATGTAGTTCGTCGCCAAGGTGTATATCACTTTGGCTTGTTTTCTATTGTCTCGTTTTATTCAGTTTCGGAATTGTGAACGCGTAGATAATCTTTTTTGTCGTATTGTTTTTCGTTTCGTTCGTTTGTTGGTTTTTGAATGAAACGTGTGCTCAACTTAATATGTTTAGAATAATAATCACGTATTCAGGTCGAACAGGTTTTGAAAATTAGTAGGATATCATTTGAGAATTGTTCAAGTGCCCTATTTAAAACAGCTCACGTGTATATAAAAAAATCTACATTTGATTATAATTTTCGCATGTGAAAATGTACAAACATTTTTCTTTTACATCAAAAATATTTATTCTCTGTTCAGTTTTCAGTTTTAAACTAAATATTAAAAAAAATAATAGATATAATAATCGGTTAAAATTTCTTAAGTTATAATATAATTGCCAATTTAAATTTAATTTATTAGAAACTGATATATAAATCAACCAGTGGCGTAGTGGTATATTGTCATAGGGAAAATTGAGTTCGATAATCGTTTGAAGAATACTCCAAATTCGGGGGTGACATGGAGCTGGGAACTTCATTTAAAAAAAAGTGACAATTAGGAAATTTTGACAAGAAAATCCCTATTGAGCTAGAATTTTTAGAAATGAAGACCTTATAAAAGACATGAGGGCCTTAAGAAAGAGAAAATAATATATGCATATTAGACAATTAATATTAATTTAGAAACATAAATGTAATTCAATATTATATATAGAAGGAAGGAGTGAAGGAAAGAATTGTATGTGTGTGTAAGAGAAAAAAAGAATAATGTATAGAAAATTTGAAAGGAATTTTTAATTGTCAAATAAATTTCTAAATCTTCCTATAATTGATTCCTTATAATTATGTGACTTTTATTTTTGATTCGTAACACGAAATTATTTTATTTATTAATTAAGTAATGTAAAATATATATATTAAGTGGTATCATTTATACTTTTCATACAAGTGAAGTATGAAAATGATGCTTTTACAACCTGAAAATAATTTTTTTATTAGTTGTTTAAATCGTTTATTTAAAAAATTAATACGAATTTAATAGGTAGTACTCTAATGAGTATTAAAAAATATATATTTGTATTATATAACATTAAAAAAGTCAGTGGAAAATTTATGTTGTTAATACAAAATAACATTTTGATATAGAATAAATTTCAGATAATTAAAATCAGTATTTCTCTCTTTAAAAAATATCAAACATCAAATTTGTTTCACGATTAAATAATTATTTAAAATTATATTAGATTAAAGTAACATTTTGGTATAAAATGAATTTCAGAAAATTAAAATCAGTTGTTTTTAATGTTTTTTTTAAACAGATATCAAAATTCAAACACGTTTTATCATTAAATAATTATTTAAAATTAAATTATGTTAAAAATAGCATAACATTTTTACCTGAGTGAATGTAACAAGATTCAAATCATAAAATTTACTTGCAGAGAACACAACAGGTCGTTGTGTACGCATCACAATCAAATACATGGATCTTTTGAAGCTCGAGTTGCACATGTACCACGGACATTCATATATGCCCTCACGAATTAATATACTCTATAGAAAAAATGGTGAGTTGATTTTTATTTTTTTGAAACATGGAAATATAATCAAATATACGTCTCTTATATTATATATATATATATATATGGATGTATGTGTGCATTAAAATAATTGACTTTATCGATTTTGAAAGCTTTTAAATTGATTTGACGTTTAACAACGGTCCGTTGTTAAGTATTAATCTTGAAAATAAGTAAGCAATTTATTACTAACCGCTAGGGAAATAAATATTTAAATTGAATGCAAAATAAATAAATCAATTTCCTGGTTATTTTATTTTTGGAAGTAAGGCCAAGCAAACAATATTATTTACAAAAAAATCAATAAACTATTCCGTATATAATTTATTTGTCTTTAGAAATAAGCACTCAATGAGTCTTAACAAAATTTATTTAAATTATTATTTATTATAATATTTTTTAATATATTATTAAAATGAATTAAAAAACAACTATACTCGAATGGAGTCTTTAATTGAAAGTAGACTTCGTAAAATGAAATTTAAAATAAATTCTTCTATTAGAAAAACTTTAATAATTATTATTTACTTTTCTTTATATATAATATTTGGGGTTTTATTACATTTTCAGTCTTAAAACTCATCAAATGTTATGAATTTGTATTTTCATTAATTTGCCTGCTTTTTGGAAATACATACATACATACACACACACACACACACACACACACATATATATATATTTATGTGTGTGTGTATGTGTATATGTATGTATTATAAAATTATAATTGATACTCTTGAAAAATGTTTTTTATTAACACAAATTTATTGGTTAAATTCAAAACAAATAATTTTATTCATGAATTTTAATGTTTTTATTTATTAAATATTTTTTAAATGATTAAGAATTGTGTTGATTTTTATATTTTCATTTATAATTGATATTTATGTTTCTAATCTTATTAAATATTACTAGTCCAAAATTATGTTTATAAAATATTACTAACATTCTAAACTAGTATTTTTATAAAAAAAATTGAAATAAAGTATATATATAGAATTAATTTCATTCGAAAATATAATTGTTACTTTTGAAAAATATTTACAGTTATCACAAATTTATTTATCGACAGAATTTTAAATTCTGTTATCTATTTAATAATTTTTTAAATATTTCATTGATGTAAAAAATGTAATTTTGTTCTGTTAGACATATTTTTTTCTCCTTAATTTATCATTTTCTTAAGTTAATTGTTTATATTTTTCTTAAATTACATTCGTATCAAATAATTAATTTTGACTTGATTAAATTATATAAGCAATTATTTTCATTAATTAGTACATTATATATATATAGTTTAATTAGAACAACTGTTCGGATTGAACCGAATGTAACAATTTGCTTGGCCGACATGAAAAAGAAGGTCGTTCGATCAACAACGCATGTCGTTTGAAATTCCGATGTTAGTTTAACGTCCGTCGTGTAACAGACTGTTCCTCAACTAAAATAAATCGTGTGCATACGGCGTAATGTTGGCCGCAGAACTAAAATCTGTCGAGTTCTTTCCATGCACACGTCTCACTACGTTATGTCAAATTACAAACCGCTCGACTTAACGACCGCGTTACGGTTGCTCTGGCGACAGTTGTTAAAATTACACAAAGAAGCCGGAATGGCCGGAGGCTTCTCGAGCGGTTGATTGTTAGCTAGCGAAGTAGATTTCAGCAGGACGGGTCGCTAACAACGTACCTCTTCAGTGAGCTTTGTGCCGAAGTACGAGAAAATGAGCAGCTCTAACACACTTATTGACATGTATTCAAGAAAGTTGATGATTCTTTCCATGTTTGATGTCTGTAACGTATATTAGCATTGTTATTGAAGATGCGAGTATTTCGGTTGACATAATATTTTAACGTAACGCGCGCTCGTTTCATCTTCGAAAAAATCGTCGGGCTTATTTTCGTAAACGTTTTATTTATTCGATAAAAGCGTGTTTAACTACATGTATTCACGAAAACGTAAAAATGTACAAACAAATTTATACATACATCGCACATTTAATCTTTGAACAAAATTAAATTCATTAATTTATTTAACATATTTTATAGCAGTAATCTTCCACGCTAAATATTTCATTTATAATAAAGCTTTTTATATATTACTCGCTACATTTCAAACATACTATTTAATATTAAAATAATTTTAATCTCTTTGAAAATGAAACCATTAACGTATTTACAAACAAAAAATGTTTTTCTCTGATATTCAAAATTTACCAGTGATATAAATTATTTAATTAAATAAATATAAAAGAAGAGAACTTCATAAAAAAGCAGAATTTAAAAAAAGTAAACAATAAAAAGAATGTTTGCGAGAAAATATAGAAATTTCAAACTACAAGAAATGTCTTACAAGGAAATAAAAAAGACTTGTGTTTGAAAACCGGTAATTGCTGTTTCCGATATCTGAGAAACATTGTTAATATTTACCGCGTTTTGATTAAATCCAAGAATAGTACAGTACGTGGGTAATAAATTAAAAAAGCATACAAACATAATCAAAGGCTACATATATATATATATATATATATATATATATATATATATATATATATATATAACATTGATCATGATTTAAACTTCATTTAGATTTCTTTGTTGTAATAAGATATTAAAAAGGAAAAATTGAATTAGATATGCGCAACGTCACATAATGTTCATTAATAAAATTATTTTTTAATTAATTATTGTTTGTTATATTTACCAAAGTATAATGGCAGTTGGTGGATATTTTTCTCAAAGTATTATTAAAAAATCTTAATAGACTTAAACTTAATATATGTATATAGTCATCTATCAGGAGTACAAAACTTAATTTTTAATTAAAATGCATTTTTTTTAAGTGAGCAATGATGATTTTTTGAGCGAAAATAAGGGTGCGATCCTAAAGGGACATACATACACACATACACACACATTTATATATATATATATATATATAGAAAGAGATAGAGATAATATTTAAGTATAGAACGTTCTGTGAAGACAATTTTAGAACATTTAGAATATTAATTAATTTGTGAAATTTCAAGACTTGTTATTTTTTTGTGAAATCAAGATATCTATATACAATTTATTCCTTTCCTATAATTTTTTATAATACATAGTTTAAATGTCATTACAATTTTAGTTTATTATATAAACTAATTTTGATCAATTGGTTTTATAATTACTAATATACCACAATATATAAATGTAAGATATTCATGTAAAAAATCTTAATAAAATTTATATTAGAATATATATAATTATTAACATAAGTTTTTTTATATTCAAAAAAGATAATGATATATAAATCAAAAGATGATTAAGAAAATTTAGAAAAAGACGAATGAATTTAGAAAAAAATGTTTGAATGATTGAAACAAGTAATAATGTTAAAATCGAAAAAGAACGATACTGATACTGAATATTTTTTTAGTTCAAAAATGTTTCATTAAATATTTTTCCACTAAACCAGTCATTTCATCAACAATTATATAAAACATTGAAATTTATTCATGAAATAGAGAACAATTTTACTGGTTATTATTAATTAAATAGATATAAGATTAGATATACTTACAGTAGAAGCAATCAAGAGTGAAATACATAAGAATGTTGTTAGAAATAAGACTTTTACAAATATTATAGGTGACAGAAAATCATTGACCAGTTTACAAGCTTGTAAAATCTTTTGATGATGTATAGCACATTCTCTTATAGCATTATGTAAATTCCGATCGAAACTTCCTTTAAAACTACATTCTTGTTCATAATTGAACTCTTCTTGATTTTGATTATCGACCATTATTATCGGTTTATTATTTCTTATATTTATATTTCGTACAGAAATGCGAGTATTTATATATCTGGAAAAAAACAAATATTTATATCAAAAAAAATGTTAAAACAATTTTTTGATAAAATCTTACTCGTCGTTTCCGTATTTATTGAAACCACTAGCAAAAGCTTGTATGGTCGGAATGTCGATGCCGCTTTTGACCATCGCTGTGTAGTACAGATTACGTAAACTGAAGCTGAGTATCTTGAACTGACCACTTGCGAGTATCATAAACGATGCATAGAAATTCGCCGTGTTAGAATAACACTGACTCATCGCAAATTGCGCGATTGCTTGGGTTACGAACACTATTTCGTACATTGGGCTTTGAAGCTCGTCGAAAGGATACCATATATTCAATGGGAGTTTTCTCGGTTTCGATATTAGAGCAACTAGGCTGTAATTTTGTGTACCTGACAAATAGAAATAATGATCAATTATTTATTTACATTGAATTTGATTTTAATGTTAAATTTTATTTGTCATCAGTTATTTTGTTATACGCTGTTCTCTACAAATATGTTTAAATATTCAATGAAATAAATTTGATCCAGTAAATGGTGTGTTCAAAAAGTAAAGTTTAAATTAATATAAATTATATGAACAATTATTGCTGCTATTGTATTATAAATCACTTGTTTAAGCAACCAATTTTTAATGTAAATTGAAAAATTATTTGAAATTACATTCAATAAAATCCTTTTTATTTATCTATATATATTTGTTTATTTTGAATAACAGAAAATTCTTAATTTATTATATTTTGTATTTCATCTCAAATTGAGTTAATTTATATTTCTAGACAAACATTTTTTAAACCTTAACTAATTGCATATTAAGATTTTAAGTTGTTTATCATTTATCCTAGAGTAAAAATTGGTCAAAGAAATCAGAAAAAAATAATATGAATTTATTTGAGTTTCTTAATTCAATATAATAATATTTGGAAAATTATTTATAAATGCGTTTAAGAACAAAAATATATATAATATTAAATCATTAATTTTAAACTAGTTGTATATTTTTTGGATACAATGGGATGAATGTATGTCAAAAAGAAAATATGTATAAAAAATAAGATAATCGAGTATTTTAATTACGTTTTAAAGTCAGTAAATTTTAAAATATAACATATACATATATGTGTATAGAAAATAAAATAGAATGGTGTCAATTCGGAAGAATGGGATATTCCTCTTTGTTCAAAAATGATAGTTTTTGATAAACGCATCCTATCTGTGTTGACTTATGACAGTGAAACATGAGTCTTGAATTTCTTAATAATTTAACAACTCCAAATAACAAAGAATCATAGAAAGATGCATATTATGAAAAACATATAGAATAGAGAGAAAACTGAGTGATTAAAAAAAAATAAAAGTTACAGATAATAAAGCAAATGTGAGAATTTTTGAAATGGAAATGGACAGATCATATAGCATGAAAAGAAAATCACTAATGTAGAAAAAAAATTAATTGAAAACTTAGATATATAAAAAGGTCAAGGATGAAATCTATAGATAGATGGGATAGATATAAGAAAATTTGTTGAAATGGATTGAAAGAAAAAGGTATTTGATCGTTGAAGTGGAAATATTTGAGAGAGGTCTTCATCTAGCAGTGAATAGAAAAAGGTTGATGATGATGGTGTATATATACATAAACTAATTTAGCAAAAAATGATTTTAATATTACTGTACAGATTTTAAGATGCAGTGTATCGCCATTAAAATGCATATCGGTCAATAAAATGAACTATAAGTGACTTACATTTTTTTATAAAATATTACGATGTTGAGATAAATGATTCATTGATGTCAAAATAAAAATATAAAATCATTTACCAATAATAACGAACCAAGCCCATATCCAAACACATTTATTCATATATCTATAAAACGGCTTCATATTCATTTCACGGTACCCTTTAAGCGACGAAAATTGAAACGCTTTATTAACACTATCAATAATTTTCAACATACGTTTATAATTTATTATAAAATAATTCATTTGAAAAATGGCAATGAAATAGGTGACCACGTTCAATGCAATGACAACGAACTCATTGTCGTCGTTCGTTTTCGGCCATAACGTATAGAAAAAATGCGATAACGCCACTTGAAATAAAATCACACTTATGACTAATCTATATGAAACGTCGAGGATTTTTCGTAGGAGCGACGAAGTTTCGTCCGACGACGGCGCCGTGCTGTTCCATCTCAATAAACGTTTGATGGTAATGAAATAATCGTCTATTTCGTCCTCGGCTCCCGTATCCGACATCGAATCGTTTCCGTTTGACATTACTCTTGATTGATATTTGACGTTTATTTTCTGATTCCTATTCAAATTCTTCAGATACAGATGTATTGATTTATTATAATCACTGGAAATATCTCTAACTCTGTGAACTTGTTGAATAAAAAAACGCTTACGAATATTGTTTGATATGGATATTTGATTTCAATTCAAATAAAAATCAAATTTTAAATGTACGATCCGTTCTATCAATTATAAAATGTTTTCATTTTTAAATATCAAATGTTTTATAAATAAAAATGGATTTCATATGAAGAAATTCAAAATTAAACTAAGGAATAAAATCGTATAAAATAAATAAATTGAAAATAATTAATTTATGGGTTTTATATTTTTTAATAAATTTTGAATGAATAATAAAAGTTATTTGAAAAATTCGAAATGAAACGAATGGAATATTTGCATCGAATAAATAAATAAAAAATAATTAATTTATGGGTTTTATATTTTTAAATGAATTTTATATGAATACAAGATGAAAGAAAACGTAAAAATAACTATAGTTTTTTTTTAAAAAAAATATCACAAAAATCAACTATTCAATCGATTTCAATAAAAGTTCAAATATATTCGATCAGAAATAAATTCATCGTCACTAATAAAAAAATAAACTTGTACGAATTTCAGTTCGTTTTCAATTAATTCAAGGAAGAACGATGAATTTGAAATATTTTTTAATTATCGCCGTTAATTAAATAAAAACACGCGTACATTAAAAAAGAAATATTCGAAATTCATTTGAAAATTTCATTAAAGATACCAACATATATATATATATATATATATATATATATATATATATATATATAAATATTGATATCTGTACGAACTTGTGAAATATATCAGTTCTGTGATTATCAGTGCTCAATTTTATACTAATAGCTCTGGGGTGAATTGACGAATTTATACCTCAATTTGTAGTGATTGAAATTCAAACGCCCCGTCGATGAAACTTTCTACCGTGCAATTAACACAAGAAGTATAATGACATGTCTTCGGGCGCAGTTTTGATCTTTATTAATAATTCGAATATAATTTACTTCAATTAATTGCTAGTTGTCAATTTTCTGATCAATTTCGAATCGATGATGATATTTTATAAACGAGTTGAAAGTTTTACAAGATCTTCTTGAACCTTACTTTCTATCATTTTCTCCGAGTACACACTCTGTATATATTCATATATTAATTTATAAAAGTGTATGTTAAATAATATATAAAATTATTATTAAATTATTTCATTTGAATAGAGAAGAAACTTAAATCGTTTTAAATTATTTAAACGAGTATTTCTAAGTTACTACTATTTCTTAATTTGACTATGAAATATTTAAGATAGTAATTAATTGTTTTACTTAATATTAAATTATTGCATGTTTGTATAAAATTTACTTTTCAATTAACTGCGATTTCAGTATTGCATGTTTATTAAAGTATCATATTTGAATATTTTAGATTAAAATTTTCTTTCATTAAATTTTAAAATAACAAATTTTTAAAATCTATATTCAATTAATAATTCAACCACGTAATTATTATTTTTTTATTAATAATTTATTTTTTAGAAAAATAAAGAAACCATTTTTTTAAATTAAAAAAATTAATATACTATCTTATTTTTAATAAGGGTTTTAATGAATTTTAATGAGGTTTTTAGAATTGAAAATATGATACAATATGTCTATTAAAATTTCGTGTATTCGTATATTAAAATTTAATTTTTATATTGTTTCGAATAAGAAAAATAAACCACTTAAAATTTATAGAACTTGTATTATTTTATTAAATTAATCATGTAAATATTAATAACATTGTAATAAATATTTTATAGAAACTTTTAAAAAATGAATTTTTAGTTTAAACAAATAAATTTGTTAATTGTATACTAATTGAATTTTAATTCAATTTGATGTTAGTTCACAATGTTTTCGCAATTAAAATTATCGTAAAAAGTGGTTTATAAAGTTTGAGATTTGAATAATGGAATTAAAATTCAATATTTTATATAAGAACAATAAGTTAATAATTAGTTATAAAATTTAGTGTTAATAAATCAATCAAACGTAAATGTGTATATTATTATGTTAATAAGTATTTGATAAGAAAATAAAAGTATATTTTTTTAAAAAAATAAATACATTAAATTACTATGTTATATAAGTATATATTTCGAAAGTATTGAAATTTTATTTAAATAATTCTGTTATTAAAAGATATTAGTATATCAAATAAAAAAAAATAGTTTACATAAAAAAGTTACGCGAGTTTTTATGAAAGTAAATAAAAAATAATTATTATTCTTTATTTCATCGGATAATAAATAATTATTTAGTCAAAAGAATAATAATTCCTTTTTAAAAATTAATTTGAAAGTGTTCTTATAGTTAATGAATGAATTACAAAAATAAATAAGATTTTTTTATTAAAAAAAGCAAACATGAAAGGCAAGGAAATAAATAAAATACAATTGAAACAATTTCTTTAATGAATCATTTATAAGGTTTTAAAGTATTTAAAGAGATTATAGTAATTAATGTTTTATTACATTTTCTCAATGAAAATGTAACAAAACCCATCTCGCCGTACTTACGTGACTGACCTTTAATAAACAGTTAAAATATTCCTTAGAATCATCACATTACTCGCCTTTTATTTGTTTCATGTTTAAAGGAAATACTTTGATAAAAAGTAATACATGTTTAGATACGAAAGAATGTAAATATAGATAAACAGGAATATTAACGAATGATAAAATAGAGTGAAGGCGGAAAACGAAACGAAAATTTATACATACATATATATATATATATATATATATATATATAAATGACGAGGCTGTTTCACAGTAAAAAACAAATTATTCACAATGTGAAATGTTCCCTTTGATGTAGCATTTATTTACACTATTCTTGCCATAATTTAAATACAACGTTTTGACATTTCCATTTTCTTCTTTTTGTTGTATTTACTTTTGATTTTGCTCTTCGCTTTCACGAACAACCATACGTTTTTAAATTGTATATATATAGAGATATATAAATATTTTGTCTCTAAAATATATAATGCTTGAATATAAAATATTTCTCATATTTCATTTAAACAGCATTTTCTCTACTTATGAATCAATTTTAATGAATTATTTATTACATTCAAAAAATAAGAAAAAGGAATTTTTATTGAACGATAACACATTTTCATCCTTATTATCATCAACGGCTCCACAGACTATTCCAGTCCCAGGTCTCTCTGACGATTCTAGCTTAATAGAATATTTTTTGTCAGAGCTTTTCGACAGTTGTGAGACTGAAGTATAGTAAAATATAGTTTAGAAGTAAATGTATTTTTAAACTCTTCAGTCTCATTCTATCTACTGCTTTAATTATTATAATAGTTACAAGAAAAAAATCACTCACTCATTTCAACATTAAAATATTTTAAGTAAAAATTTTTTAATAGTCATTAATTGTTTATGTTATTTGATTATATGACTTTTTAGACAAGTTATCATCATAAGAACGTTATATTATGAAATTTTAAAGAATTTACTAATTTTTAACAAGTTGGCAATATTGATACTGCCATCAAAATGTACATTAACAAATAAAGTGAGAGATAATTTCTATTTTTAATTTATTTTTCAATTTTGTAGCTGATTTTCATTTGTAGTTTCCATTGTATTCTGTTAATCGTTCCTGGAGCTGCTGCAGCTCAACAAATATTGTTTTTTTATTTAATTTATTTTTCGTGACTTTAGGCGATTCCAAGAAAAAATTTAAAAATCTCAAGAGACTTCTCTGTTTATATTGATTCTCCCTATCTCCTTTGCCCCACTTAACCATATCCTTGGGCAATAGTGATTATTAATTTTTTTATAAATCTTCATGTTTTTGAGGTGAATGCTTTTTTGTACGAATTTAAATTTTTCTCAGCATTTAAACGGCTAGTTTTTACAAGAAATTCAAATAAATTTTAATCCATTATTTTGATATTATATATATATATATATATATATATATATATATATATATATATATATATATATATAAATATTGATTTTCACTTATTACCGTATATTAAAATAATTCAAAGATGTAAAAAAACTTATTTACATATTGAAATATATTAACTATAATAAAAAAGTACAACATTGCGATTAGTAATAATGATTTCCGTATAGAAATGACATTTTTTTATTACATTTCAATATTTTAAACACTATAAATATTTATTATATCAAAATATCTAATCAATAGTTATTATCGTGTTGCGCGTTGCTTTGCATGTGTAGATTTATGATGCATGAAAATATATGTAAATAATATTTATAAATTGATTTTAAAAAAATGTTTAAAGTTTATTAACAAAATCAATAAAAAAATCCGATATTTTTAAATAAAAGTATTTATTAATTTTTTATTCTTGAAATGAATTAAGATTTTAAATTTATTTATAAAAATTAAATTATGAATAAAATTTTACGTTTTAAAAATATAATTAGTGAAATAAATAATTTTAAGTGTAAATATTTTTTTTTGTATGGGCTACATTTTAAAATGTTAAACGATATATTGTTTGATTTAAAACTCAATAAAACATTTATCGCTTGTGTTTACCAATCGGTTAAATAACTCAATATTGAAAAAAATATTATTTGAACCAAAAAATATGTATTCAATCAAATTCCAATCTGTAATTTCATACATTTTTATTACAATCGAGTCCGAATTATGTATTCTTCGTCGAATGAACTCAACAGAGTGAAAAAAGTCCTTCGCGTCGGAAAAAAACGCCGCACTGATAAAATCAGTCACAGATCACATCATCGGTACACACACATCCATCCCTACGAGAAAACATCATCGTTTTCGACAATTACAAACGCGTTCGCGTGTGTAATGTCGTTTCTGCCGGGAACGTTTGCGTGACTTTTTAACATGACATTTATTTCTAGCGTCAGAAACAAAGTTTCGCGGTCATTGTGTTGACTTTAATTACGAAACATATGTCAGAGGGATGTTGTGTATCGGGGGTAAAACCGGTAGTCCCGACGGTCTGTCTTAACAGTGACTTGTTTGATTTCCCTGGTCGTTTCGGTCGAGGTTCGCTTCATATTTCTGTTTTAAAGTTTCGTAACGTCGAGCTGTTCAGAAAGATATATTGGAAGGTTTTGTTTTCGTGGCTATGTATTTTTTAAGAGGGTTGGAAAGTGTATTAGAAACAGGGAATGTCGTCAAAAATAATAAAAATTTATTTTTTTAAAAAAAGTCGACTAAGTCAGTTTTATATTTGAATTTTGTAGTCCAATTATTGGCATTTAATTATTTTTGAGTAAAAAATGAATAAAATATATCTATATATTTATTTACTTTTAATTCATTAAATTTTGAGAAGTTATGGCGTTTTATTAATTGTGTTAGATAGTGGTATATTTTTAAAAGACTAAATAAAATTCTAAATATTATTTTTTTATTTTCAAATAGAATATTTTTAATAAATATAATTATTTTATATCAAAAATTTGATTTTTTTCTGTTATACATATGATTTGTGTAAAAATAATTATTTTTCAACAAATTTAAATTTCCAATCATGTATTTAAATTAATATGAAAATCAAAATCGAACTTAAAAAGGTTTGATTTTATTTTTATTCGATAGAAATAATGTTTTAATATAAGTACATATTATTTTCATTCAGTAATATCTAGAAAAATTTTCTAAAAAAATATTTGAAATGAAAAATTCCCCTATTGTAAAATAAAGAAAAAAATCAGACAAAATCGTTTTTTAGACAGTGAAATTTATTTTTATGATCATTAAAAATATTTTTTATAAATATTTTGATATATTGTATCATATAATAACATTTTCAGTTAATACATTTTGATTTTTAAAAATTATGTTTTTTTATCAAAATTTACATACTATAGGTCGTTGTAATTTTTGAACAAAAAAATAAAAGTTCGAAATGATTGAATTTTTCATTACGAGTCATTTATTTAGAGTAAATTTAATCGTATTCTATGAAAAATTCTTTTTATTTTCAGAAAATACAATCTTAAAGAATAATAAATGATTTTTGACTGAACTGAAATGCCTATTCATATTGTTAATTAATAAGAAAAAAATATTTAGAATTAAAACTGATTTATATTATTCTCAATTTCAAAAATACGATTTTTATGCAGAATTTATGAATTTTTTAATAATAAAACTTCTGTGAATCTCTATTTGAGTGAAATATGTGTAAATTAATATATAAATAGTTTAGAAATATTCAAATATTAAGAATTATTTCTAGTATCCTACAGAATAAAATTAAGTGTTTTACCAAAATGTTTGATATGAAATAAATTACTATTTTATTTTTTTTAAAAAAAATTCAAATTACCACATTTTTGGTTGATAAAATTATTTTTTTAATTTAATAAATATATTTTTTGTAAATAAGTTTGTACATTGTATTTTGACTCATTATTACTGTTTTATATATATATATATATATATATATATATATATATATATATATATATATATATGTATATGTATATGTATATGTTTGTACATATGTATGTGTATTAATATTGACATTTATGTGTTTTAATGAATACGAAACGAGTACGGATGTATGTAAATAATTACCAAGAACGTTTTAAAATGTATGTGTATAGTCGCCAACACATATCTAAATATCTAATACAATTACCTCAGCAGATATCCCCGAAATCCACACACTAATAAGTTAACAACTTGAATTCCCCAGATGCGAAACAATCTCGAACAAACTAGCCAGCCAACAGCAAAGTTTAAATTATTCACTTGTCATAAACTGCGAGACAACTACTTACAGAAAGTTGGAGCGTGCACAACGTTTACTTATTTGTGTGTACAGTTTGCGAGACAAGAATTTCGGTCTCTGAAGACGTAGGGATAACAAGAAACCTCTGCGGCTTTGCGTGGTCGTCGGCTCAAAGTCGAAGAAACCTAACGCAATGTACGAACGCGAGAAATAATAACATCGACGTTGGTTCGTGTAACAAACTGTATAAAAATTAATTAACAGTGCTGGAATTATAGAACAGTTTAGAGTTTTCGCAGACGTACTTGCTTGAGGAAACAAATATGCGTATGTTAAGACTGAAAACATATTTAAACATTTTTTGAATCGAATATTAATAAAAAAAACACATTTTTATTCACATTAACAATACAAAATCAAATAAAGTGTTCAATAGTCACTTATTGTTCATTTGTATGAATTTTTCATACTATTTCATCATCAGAACACGTTGTTACGAAATGGAATATCACAAATTACATAATTTTAAGTTCAAATTCGAAATATTCAATTAATATCCATCAGTTTTATAAAATGTTATAAATTTCGATTTTAGAAAATTATGTTTTTTTTTTAAATGAAATTTTTCATATTGTACGTCGTTGTAATTTTAATATGAAAAATAAAAGTTTGAAATGATTGCAATTTTTCATTAGCAGTCAATTGTATAGAGTAAATTTAATCTTGTATGAGAAATTCTTTTCATTTTTAAAAAAATACAATTTTAATGTATAAAAAGATTTTTTAATCAACTGAAATTCTCATTCATATCTATAAAAAGATAAAAAAATATTATTTGAAATTAAAAATAATTTATTTTATCTTTAATTTCAAAAAATATTTTTATATAGAATTTAAGCATTTTCATTAATAAAACTTTTGTATACCTATATTTAAATAAAATGTAAGTAAATCTATACTTGAGTAATTTAAAAATACTCAAATAAAACAAATTATTTCGAATATCTTTCAATATTAAATTGATTCAATTTATAATAGAGTGCATTTAATAAATAAGAAACTATTTACAATAAAAGTTTAAAATAAGAACATGAATAAAAAAGAGCTTTTTAGTTACAATTATTTACAATATATAAATAAAGCCAATTCAACAACATTTAGTAAATCCCTTTAAATTATTTTCATTACATTGCAGAATACACTTTTCATAGAGCGAATAATCATAATTCATTCAAACTTTTCGTATATACTAAAATTATTTTCCATCAATTCTACGTCTGCGTAAATATCAGAAAACCGCAGATATATTCATTTATACATGTATATATATATATATATATATATATATATATATATATATATATATATATATACATATATATGTACGTAAATGTGTGTAGCATCGGCTACAATTATAAACCAAAATCAAAAGTTTGAAACTTGATAATTGGTACTCTTGTTCCGCAGACATTTTCCTAATTAACGGAGCGGATAGCATGTACAGAACTGTCTTAATATCAATACAGCTCAAATTCGTAACTGTTTCGAACTTCATTTTGAAATAGTTGAATGCTGCACTCAAAACCGGTACGCTTTGACTTCATTACGAGTTGTCGTCGTTTATTTTTTCAACGCGTTGCAAAATCTAAATAGATGGAGCTTTAATTGAATTTTATCGGTCGAAGCTTCAATACTAACCGAGCGTGAAAATATCATACCAGAAATTGAATTTCTGGTCATATTTGTTTGGGTTATTATCAGTAGTGTGTTTGTCGATCATTGATTTACTTTTTTTATATTGGTCATTTTTTAAATATATATAAACTGATCATTATATAACATCATTTGTAATATTAGAGATACTAAAAAGTTTTTAAATCCAGACAGTAAAATTGAAAACATTTTTTTAAACTATGAACTTTTAATTAATAGTATAATTTAATTTAGTTATTTTCAATCATTTTTTATTTATAGAGAGATTAAAATTTATTTTTGAAAAATATTTTTTTGTTTCAGTTAAAATATTTTTTTAATAATAACTTCTACATGGTAATATTGGAAAATGTTTTATTTTTTTGAAAACATCTATTAATAAAAATAACTAAAATTTCAATATCTGTATCAACATCAGAGCCAATTTATAAATATTTAACCGTTTTAGGTTAGTATGAATGACTATTGAAATATGAATTGATGAAAAAAGTGTAAAATGAATAATTATTGAATATTTTGTAAAAATCTTAATTATATGTAAAAATTTAATCAATTACACACAAACTATTACTCCAACATCAAAAAATATTGAAAAAGTGCTCAATAATTATTTATTATCCACTTTTGTTGTTTATAAACTAATATGTATTTCATCTATAGAAATATTCCATCATTATTCTGATGATGGATTATTTTTATAAAAATTTGAATCAATTTATAAACAAATAAAATATTAATAAATATTTTTTTAATAACTTATGGTTTTGAGATGTTAGTTCATTTATATAAAACTACTTTATATTTTTTATTTAGATTATTGACTAAAATATCAAATATAAAAAATAGATCCAACATCACTTAATTTTAATTTTAGAAAAATGTTGATATTTTATTTTTTTACTTGTATACATATTATTTGGCTGCCTTTTTTATGACGTTTATCATTTAGATGTTTTAATTTATTTGACCATGATTGATTTTAGTATTTGTTTAATTTTTTAATAACTTGAATAACCAATTATATGAAAAATATACAAATATCAAAACCGATCACAATATGTATATGATAATCAATAATAAAAATCAGAAAAGAGTAATATATTTTTAATAAAGGGTATAATATATATATATATATTTTTGGTTGCTAATTTAATTTTACATAAATAAATCATTTACTGCGTCACAAGATTTCATAAATGTGTTCAATAATTATTATTTCATGTTCACTTTATTAACTAGTATGAATTTTGATCATAATAATAGTAATGCATTATGAATTATTTATATTTAATTACAATCTGTGTTCATAGTTAGTCTATAGATTAATGGAATTTTCGTTTGTAATTCAAAATTCGTAATATATGAAATGAATGAATAATATTCTTAAGATTTTAAATTTGTAACTTTTATAAATTGATATAATTTAGATTAATCTAATAGATTGGTCTGTAAAGTTATTATACATTTTAGTACGTATGAAAATCTGACTGCAGAGTAAATATTGTAACAAACTAATATTTTCTTGATACGTTTCTACTATGTAATGAAATTTCTTCTTATCACATTTTCGATATGCACATATAATATCATTCACATTTCTCCACGATAGTATGCAAATCATATTCGACTCAACGTTTAAGTAAATCGTACTAAACGATATTAAAAAGCATCAACTGATTCCCCATTAACCTATATTCACATTTTGAAAATATACCGAATATTGATAGACATTTATCAAAAGACGTACGATGCAACCCCCGTAACTAGTCTCACAATCAACGCTATCTAAAACGAAACTTGATACCGTGCAACGACATAAAATATCTCGATTCACTACATTTTTATTGGTCACCGAGAGATATCATAAGACGTTTTGAACGGAGACGCCGAAACGGCCGAAGATAAATCGTTACGAATACACGAATAATAGTGGGATGCGTTTTACAGGTACAGAAAAGAAAAGAAAGAGCGAGTGAACGAGTGTGGTGATGGGTGGTGGTTGTAACGACGGTAGAAAAAAAGAGAAACGTAAGATATACGATGAAAAGATTGCGTTCTCGCAACAGATTCTTTTGTATATGAGTATGAAAGTAAAATGATTTATGTACTCGCTGTGACCAAAGTTCAAATTGAAAAGGCAAACTGTCGTTCGTTTGATCTATGTTCTTCGTACTTTAAAACATGTTATAAAAGTTCATACTTGTAATGACGAACGGTGCGGATAGAGTTTGGTGCAACTGCGTTTACGTCTTGTCGGAACACTTATTTGAATCAGTTCGTTGCAAAAGAAACGCTTTCTTTTTATGATCAGAAAGAAAATATTTACTATAGACATGGAATCTAAAACTTACATATACATATATATATATAATATGTGTGTGTGTATGTGAAGAGAGAAAGAAAAGAGAAAATTAATATTAAATTATAAAAATAATGCAATTATCAAATCAAATATAAATGAAAATGATTGAAACAAATAAATCATCATTTTTTATTTGTGTAATTAATGTAATCCTATTTAACTTTTTATTTATATTTCAATTAATTATCGATAATAATTTTATATTAAACTATTTAGATATTTAGATTAATATTAGTTAAAATTATTTATTAATACAAATATATTATACTCGAATCATAGTAATTTCAAAAAATTAATATATTTTAAATAATCAATTTTTATTGTATTTTTAAAAACATAAATAGTTTATTAATTGATCTATTTGAAAAGCATATATAATCAAAGCTTTCATCAGCCTAATGATAGGTGAAATCTTTATCGAATATTATTGACTATACTTAAATGTTTTTTAAAAAATTTTCATTTTTTTTGTATGCTACTAATCTCTTTTAATTCTCTCTTTTATTGAAATTTTTAGTTTCTTCTCCATCCTTGACTAGGTTTGTTTCTTGCACTCCTTTTATCTCCTGATATTCATCTATCTATTGCTTTCTTTTCTGACTCTAATGTCTGCCCTTGTCCATTTTATGATTTTACTTTTGTTTGTTGTCGAATACATTAACAGCTTTTCAGATGATGTTTAGAATTTCGAACATTATCCTTTTCATGATTCGGTGGGCTGTCAAAAGTTCTTGTTTCAATTTGCATTTAGATTTATGTTTCTGATCAGTAAATGCATGCAGATAGTATATATTGGTTAATATATATATATATATATATATATATATATATATATATATAATCTTTAATTTCCGGTCGAAAAGTCTTCCAAAGTTGAAGATTTGGCTTGAAGCTGATAACCTTATTTCGTAAAAAAATAATTATTATGGAACTATGGCAAAAAAGTTCTATTAAACTAGTATTTTAAGAAAAGTTAATGCTTTATAACTGACTATGAAATCTAGGATGATTATTTATCACTCGAGTATCTATAAAACAAATTCTGCTAGATTAATTTTGTTATCATTATATAGGGTCATACAAAAGTGTATACATGTTTTTCAATACACCATTCTATACACATGTTTCTTTTTAATAAAATACAAATCTAGGAGTCACATTTTGATGACCCTATATAAAGTGATAATAATAGCATTAATTTTGAATATACTAATTACATTTATTAAAAAGTAATTTCTAGAAGAAATAAATATATTCTTAGCTATAAGTAATTAAGGAAATATAGTAAAAACAATATTCTGTGAGCTATATATAACCCGAATAGTTTTATGTATAATATTATATTCTCGTATTCAACATAAAAATTTTTTTAACGCTGTAAGTATTATATAACACCCAAAAGACAGTTTGTATTCTTGTATACATCTCAAATTAAATCAGTTCAGTGTACTGCACGAACACGTACACGAGACACATATCTACCCCGTAGAACTTTATCAAAGAGATGTTTCTAGAAAAAAAAAAACAAAAAACGAAAACGAGTAGTTGAGAAGCGCGACGCCGACGTCGACGCATAAAATAATTTCTTCCTCTCTCACTAACATCAACTACGTTCTCTACTTCTGTGTCGTTGTGCTCGTCGTTTGTCGTTGACAGGTCGACGACGGCCGCTCAAATCACACACGCCGCGTGCACACGATGCTCTGCTTGATGATGGTACATACGCGCGTGTCATTTTTCTTCGGCTTTTGTACTAGACGCTGTGCCCATTACGTGTAGCCCCCTCGTGAAAAGATATCCTTCTGTCTGTTGAGTTCAACGTTGTTGTGGTATCGTTTCGTGTCAACTTGTTTCGTTGTACTCATTTGTAAATGCGAATTATATCTTTTTAGGGGAAGTAAATGTTACAGGCTTGTAGCGTGTATATGAATGAGTTTCGAAATTTACTCTGTTCTTAAACTAACAGATTCTTTATATTCAAACACACACGTGCGTATGTGTCTGTGTGTCAGATTTCACGTTTCATTTTATGCTTTTATAAACGAAATGAAAAATACCAAAGTACATTTCATCATAAAGAAAGTTATTAATAATTCAGTTGAATTTAAACGTCAGTTAGTATTGGAAAATGAAGAAGGAAAAATTAATATAGAATTTTATAATCTCGGTGATAAAAGACTATAAGTAGATATAATATTTTTTATAAAATATGTTGTATAGGGTTAAACTTTGACAGCTAGTGACAGCCAGGTTTGATTTTTTTAAAACTCATTTTAACATTTTAACTCAGTATGGTAAAGTAAATTATTATGGAACGCTTAACACTTCAAAAACGCTAAGAAATTGTAAAAAACTTCAAGACTTATTGAAACAAAAGTTTAATGAGTTCATTATTTCACGAAATAGACCCATTAATTAGCCACCAAGATCATGTGATCTAACTTCATTGGATTATTTTCTGTGGGATTATGTAAAATCATTGGTTTATACTGATAAATCACAAACAACAGAAACAACAAAAATAAACATTAAACGTGTAACTCTTGAAAATGGATCACAATTATGTGAAAGAGTGACTAAAAATTGGATTAAATG
The DNA here is from genome assembly GCA_029203775.1 of Neoneuromus ignobilis. Classification (NCBI taxonomy): domain Eukaryota; kingdom Metazoa; phylum Arthropoda; class Insecta; order Megaloptera; family Corydalidae; genus Neoneuromus; species Neoneuromus ignobilis. The sequence goes on along the minus strand of CP092090.1, from coordinate 3,812,197 downwards.
AATATAATATGTCAAGTGAAGTCATGGTGGTCATATGAGTGAAATTGTGTTCCATCATTAATTCCATAGAATTTGCTTCAAAATCAAAAAATTAATAATTAAATAATTAAACACTTTTTGTTTTATTTTTATTTAAACTTTTGGAGAGCTAATTAGAAAACCCTATATTATATGAAATATTTATTTGTCATATTTTGTTATTTTAACACAAATTAATTTTTATTCCCAATACCACAGTGGTTATGAAGTGTTCATTAATCACTTATTGTTCACTTATTGATTATTAAACACTTCATAACCATTGTGATGTTGGGGATAAAAATGAATTTGTGTGTGAGTGAATCCGCCACAGTCACAAAACAAACAATATTTTATCATTCTTTAAAAAATATATAAAGAAAAACAACTTACAAAATATCGAATAAAAAAATCAATTCTATTTATTGTACTGTAAACAACTAAGCGATACTTTTATTCAAATCAACCATGACTTTTTTTAAATATAACCTTATCGAGCCGTTTGATGTCTTTGTCAATAATTCAACGATCCATAAGATGTAAACAAGAATATATTAGGACCTATTTACAATTCTCTGACAATAACAACAACAACAACCAAAAAAGAAGAAAAACTGTTTAGATATAAGAACTGGATTAAATTGTGAAATGTCAACTGGTATTCGTCGAATTATTTTTTTCTACCTAGTTCTATGTAGCACGTACACCGCACAAAGCAAAATGGTGCCAAACTCGATCCATTAGTTCGGAATTCAATTCCATTGTGTCGTAAAATCACTCGGATTTTTATAGTTATGTGTCCGGAGCGCGAAAGTGCTAGAAAATTTCTTTCCTCTGATCGAACTTACATGTATATATATATATATATATATATATATATATATATATATATATATATATATATAAACGATATAGAAAAGAGAATGTCCGTCGGTTAACTCACAGGGGTTATATGTACTTATATCCCCTGTACGCGTGTGTACATATATTCTTTATCTTTTTCGTACAAAGAGTTTCGGCTATTTTAAACCCCTTTCTCGCCTTGATATAAACGAAGTGTGTCTGGCGACATAAAGTTTTTCGTTTCGGCCAGATATGTGTATTTCAGTTTTGTCAAAGCCGTACAACGTTTTATATAAGGTGTACACAGAGTAAAAACGTGTCTGCGATCAAATCGAACTTGAACGGATACTAAATGGTATTATACATGTGAGAACAGTCATCAGTTTAGATCTGTTTAGTTTTAAGATACGATATCATTTTTGGTTTAAAACATGAAATAATGGATCGTTATTGAGTTCGTGCCGATTGAACGAGTAGAGGTGTCCAGATTGAATTCGATTTGGGTGTAGATTTTTTTTTAAATTTCGAAATAGATTTCTCTTACTATTTTCTTATTTAAATTTATTTTGTAAAATAGTTTTTTCTATCTTTTTTTATATATTCTCGAACATAAGATAAGCTTTTATTTGTTTTTGCTATTTATTCCTGTCCATTTCTATCTTCTTTATCACTATCATCATCATCATCATCATCATCATCTTATCTCTATTATAGGGTTTTCCAATAAACGCTTCAGAAATATAAGTGGAAATAAAAATATTTAATTAATTAGTTATTTTTTTTTATTTTTAAGAATATTCTATGGCATTAATGATGGAACACAATTTCACTCAAATAACCACTATGATTTCGCTTGACATAGTGCATTCATTTAGCTCAATTTTTAGTCATTCTTTTATATGAATTACAAAAAATCATATCTTACAAAAATCTATTTAAGAGAAAATCACATTAATTAAAATTAAAAAAATAATTATGACTCTAAACAACATTTTATAAGGTCATACAAATGTGATACCTAGATTTATGTTTTATTAAAAAGAAAAATATGTATAGGGTGGTGCATAAACATGCGTACAGTTTCTTTTCTTTTTTTAATAAAATACGAATATAGATGTCATATTTGGATGACCATATATTTTTAATTTAAAATATAATATTATTTAAATATATTTGTATTACTAAAGAAAATTTTATAAATCAATATTTATAGCCAATATAAATATATATATATATATATATATATTAATGTGTGTGTGTGTGTATCTTACTTTTATGAATTTGTTTAAAAAATTTAATATAGCGTTTAGAAAATATTATTAATTTTTTTTATCAAAGTTATATTCTGTTTAAAGAGATATTTAATTTCATAAAAGTAATTCTATATCTAGGAAAAATGTCATTGATATTTGGTTTTTGTCTGCGTTCGTAAAAAGTCAAAAGATATTTTGAAAAGCTTCGTATTCGAATAAAGAAGAGAATCATTATATATATATATATATATATATATATATATATATATATATATAAACGCATAGAATCGAAATGTCCAATCATAGAAAACTCGAGATAAGCCAATTGAAGCAAAATATCACCTTCCGCCCCGTTTCTATAATTTCGTCGAACGTCTTCGGTGCCGTTTCAGTTGCTTCTGCTTGCCTCTTCTGTCGTACGTTTGACGCTAGATGGGCGAACAGAGATACGCATTCGTCGGGTATATATTTCATCGAACACTGATTACGTACGTACGTTTCGTCGTATGATGACAAAATTGCGAGACATCAAAGATTTTCAGCCCCTGTTACTTTTACCCTGTAGATATTCATCATGATTAAGGAGGGCGAACCAAATTAAAGGCATCGGTCGTATTATATGGCAGACTTGTTACGAAAACTGGTTTTTATATGCCCTCGAACTGTTCTACTCATTCTACCTTCATCTTCTTTCCCTCATATATACATATATATATATATATATATATATATATATATATATATATATATATATATATATATATATATATATGTATGTATATATGACTTTGTAGATGGCTGTAACAACAATATTTTCGATAAGATACATTTATTTTTTATTTATTTCGATTGAATTTAAAAATATCGTCTTCAGCTTTTATACGCTCTGAATCTATTGTATATTTTTCCCTATTGTGGCATTTTTGGATTTAAAAAATACTGAAATCGTTTAAAAAATTATTTAAAATGTCTCTATCCTCCAGATATAAAATTAATGTTTATTTTTAATAAATTAAAAATTGGTATTATCATTCATGTATATTATATCATACAGTCATTTGGTTAGAATCCATTCTAGAAATTTTATATTAATGTATGAAATATTATATATTGTCTTAAAGACGTTTATTTTGTTTAATTTTCTTAAAATTTTTTTGATTAATGACTGTAAGTTTTCAAAAGACGACGAAGAAAAGTTTTTAAAACAAAACTGAGCCAATTTTTAGTACCATAAACTTTCGTTTGAAGTTTCAGATTCATCAAGTATAAAACTTTATTATTAATATTAATAACGTAAATGATATAATAAAATTTAAAAGTAATAACATAAATTATTTTTTTTAAAAAAAAAGAACGATATTACATCAATCACATGAATTCGATTACCCGTGGGAGAATAAAAAAATCACGCAGCACAGATCCGAAAGTCGAAACGCACAACAGAATTTATAAAATGATAACTCGTCGGCACGAACGAAAACACAAATTTATTACATAATGAAACGGAAGAAAAACAAATTAAATTTTATATTTCATCGTGGCGCTGCACAAGATTTTTTTTTCAATTTCGTACACGGAAGATTAACAAAAACAAACCACCGAAATTTAATGAAGAAAAAGTATGAAAACGTTTAATTTAAAAATGTTTACCGGTTGCATTGTGACTTGTTTATAAAATATCTTGCTTAAAATATGCTATAAAAAGTTTCGCTTTAATGATATTAGCTCACACGGCTTTTAAAAATAACACCGAGTTTTTTCGACGCGACGAGTGATGGAGTTTTCACGTAAAGCCGTTTCGGTTATAAAAGTCGAATCGGTGGAAATCATAAGTCGATTAGCAAATAATAAAATCCTTTATCTGGAAAAATTACTTATTTTTCCAACTAATTAATATAAATCACTATTACATTCGTGTATCATTTTCAAAATAATCATTAAAAAAAACACTTAATCAAATAAATTCTAGGAGTATATAAAAAAGCACTTCAAGTATGAATTTATAAAAAAATGTCTCACAAAAAGTTCTTTGTTATAATTCGACTTTGTATCTTTGAAAATAAATAAATGACAAGACTGAATACACTTTGTATTCTTATATTGTTCTATTGCTGTTGATTTAATTAAAATGAAATAAGAATGATGTTTTCGTTTCCTAATTCATTTTGTGTGACTGTTGTGTTTGTTGATCTGTGTGTTTTTAAGACGCTGTCAGGTATTAAGTTTCATTTACTTGCGAGAGTTTGTTTTTCTTATCGGAACGAAACGGTAATTTGTGATGTCTTGTAGACCAGAGGGAATTTACAACATTCGAGTTATCTACGTTGTGTATACAAATTTATATTCACAAACACTTATATACATACATACATGTATATATATATATATATATATATATATATATATATATATATATATATATATATATACATAATTGAAAATCATTTTTTTTTTTTATAACAAACTGAAAATTTATTAATCACTGAATATCATTCGAATAATATTTTCTTTTCATATCAATTTTATGATATTTATTTCCATATTTTTTTTGAAATCATATTGTATTTTCTGTCTAGAATTAATTTAGTTATTTATATTTATATCATGAAATTTATTTTTTATTTAATAAACGAGATGTATTATTATTTGATCTTTTTTAGAATTTTCTTTTATATAAAACAGTAATTTTTTATGTCTAAAAATAAATTCAAAATTAATATATTTACATAATTACAATTTATGATTTGTAATATAAAATGAAAATATTGATTATATAGACAGTAATTTAAGTATTCTTTTATAATTAATTTAATATCTGTAATTTTATCCAAAATTTATTAAACAGAAGTTTATTTCTTTAAACAGCAATTATTGTTCTTTTGATTATTTTTTTAAAAAAATATCTAGATATAAATTCAAATAATACAAATAATAATTAAAAATGTATTTAACACTTTTACAATGTTACAAATATTATGAAGTTGTATTAATTAAAAAAAATTATTAAAATTTAAGAAAATAATTTTGTTGATTATAATGTATATAACGAAAGAATATAATTGAAATAAAATAAATTCAATCAAAATATCATCAACCAGTTTTATAATAGAAAAAAATGATATTTAAAAAAATATTTTTTGAAATTCAACTGTAACTTAATTCGATTAAAATTAGCTATTTTATTTAACTTTATTTTTCTGACAAAATAATTTTTTAACAATTTTAATTTTAATTAAATATTGATTTTTATTCCCTACAAGAGACTATTTTGTAAAATTACAAAAAAATATAAAATAGTTTCAATTTAATGAGAAAGAAAATTAAAAATACAATAATTTATTAAATTCAATTAAAATAATAAGGAATTTACTACATAATTCTATAATTTCAAGTATTGTACTCTAATAAAAGAGATTATATGTCAACTGTTAAAATCATATCGAATTATCTTTTCGAGTAGCATAATTAAAATTCAAAAAAACATACACTACAAATGATAAAAACAATAAAAAGGATAATTAAAACAATCGTTCTTATACGAAACAGACTTATTCGAAATGGACGAAATCATTGCAAATAAAACTAATCTATGCAAATGATCAGATTGAAAAAGAAATTGTATTATATGCGTTCAATGCAAATTAGGTTGTAGGGAATCACTAAAGCGTGGAGTAAAAGCTTTTAAGAGCTTAAAAGCAACAAACAAAAATGCAATATGGCTCAGTTCGTCGGCTTGTTTAATTATGCATTACACCACACCTTTAGCCGGTGTGCACTTCTTTAGTTTGTTTAGCTGCTTTTAGCTAAGCTTACCAATGCACAGTACACTGTTTCGAAGTATGTGTGTGTACGTAAGGTTTACCGCCGGACTATTATTTATGTATGAAATTTATGTGCTTACGTTGCTCAAGAAGAAATTTAATATCTATATATGTTATAAAAACATTTTTATTTATATTTGTTTAAAATATTTGAACGTATTTTTAGTTTGTGAAATAAAGGTTTGTATTTATTGAAATTATAGTTAAATATATTTTTTAAATTCAATATTTCTGTCTTATTTTGTAAGAGAACTTGCGAGGATTACTGAATTAAATTATTTATAATACAAATTTCAATCGTTACATCAGTATTTAAAGAAATTATTTTAAAAATACTAGTAAGTAAATTTAACCCAAACTAGTCACTCGTTCAATATTGCAATATTTTATAAAAATATCCAATAATCACTTATTGTTCTTTTTATAAAATTTTGTGATGCTGTAGTGAGTAATTCATTTGTATCAAATTGAATTTGCCATAGCATTTTCGCCATTTTTTTCTTTTAACAGATGCTGTTTTTCTACAATAATTTAAATACTGCTGTATTAGATGTACTTAATAATGTTGCAATTTTGGCTATGAATTCTAGAATAAAATTTATACTAATAATCTGATTTATTTCAAGATTTTTAAAAATTTCTTATTTTATTGCACTTATATGTGAAATGTTAGTTGATACAATTTATAATATATTGTAGTAAGAAAGATCTTCCAGAATTACCTAGACTTTTCATTATTTTGTCTATCGTCAGTATTATGTCTTATAATAGAATTTGGAAATTTCATTTTCAATATGAGTTATCGTAAATTTCTAATATTTTTTTTATAAAAAATCGATCGATTGAATCTATATCAATAAAGAAAACGCAGCTGTACATAAAAACACAGATGCACTCGAACGTTTCTAATAAAACTAAACGCGCCAGAAAAAAAATATCACCAATACATCAGACCGAATCTGAACATCCTCCCTAGACATTTATTTCAAATGAACGTGCCTATCTCCCGATGTCGTCTCTTTAATCATCTTTCTATCCCTTCGATCTGCACGATATCTCGACTGATAACATATTTTCGCCCGCTGCACCGACAGATAATGTAGCAATAGTCGTACATCAATCCTCAGCTCGTTCGTTTCTATTTTTATATATTTTCCACGACACTTGCTAAATTAGAACATTGCGACGTATAAATGTGGATCATTTTGACATTATAAAAACGAGCGTCGGAGTGCCGTTATCGTACGAAGAAGCATGTGCAGGCGGCGGACACGTTTTATGGCCGTCGAAAATGTCGATGCGATTTTCAGATAGATGCAAGTAGGACGGTTTATATGCGACGGTTTTGAAATTATGTCGTCGTACGGGGCCGTAAAACAAGATGACGCGATAAATAAAATTATTTATCGCGGCCGATGTGACGCGCTCCGTCGATAGCTGTCGAAGAATATGAATTTGTTATAAGCCGATTCCTTTATTCATACGAGAAGTGCATCGGAAATGATAAAATTTATGTATTTTTTTTATATATGTTTTATATTAACCATAATACGTATATAAAATATAAGAATGTGATGTTGGATGCGGTCTAACGGATTATAAAAAAAGAAAATCAGAGAAGTAACAGTCGATGAAATAAAAATATTCTTTTTGTTCTCTACAAGCCATTTCGTGTAGGATAGAAAAATACTGATATCGAAAAAGCTATCAACAGATATAAAATGCTTTCGAAAAAGGATATAAAATTCGAAATGTATTTTTGGCGATTGAATTTCGTATTTTGAGCGAGAATTGATTTCATATAATGACATGGATGGATGTGAAATAAAATTTTTATCTATGTTTCATATAAATGATTCTTATTTGACTTGTAAATTTAAACAAGTTTAATTTTTTACTCATTTAGTTACTGGAGTAAATGTGTCTGTCTTAGATGATTATCAAAGTGAATACGTGTGTGAAGTTTTATGCTGTTGAAATGAGTAATTCGTTTATATTAAGGTGATTATTATGTGGAGTTAAAAATGACGATGATGTTTAAGAGGCAATCTATTCAAGTGTATTTCAAAATAAAACATTTATATAACAAATATAAATTTACACCGAATCGAAAATATTTGTATAAATAAACTCGATTCCGAAGAAACTGTCTTTTTAACTGTCCCATTCCATAGTTCCAGGAATAAAGTTTTCACGCGTCGCCTACAACGAAAAAAAGAAAACAAAACGACGGCTCAGTTTGTTTGAACTTTTTTTCCGGTTTGTATCGTCGGATAATCTCGTATAAATATTTGTGCGGTCTCACCCTCGTGATAAATGATACGTCCTCGACATACCCTCAAGAACTACGACACTGTATAAAGTCGCGGTCGCCGTGATTCGTTCGGTGATTTGCAGTCACTTCGCATCTCCAGACTCAACGTTAAGAGGACACACACGGCGAATGTGTGTCTGTGTGTGTGTTTGTGAGTGAGTGAGTGTTTACGATTTTCACGGTCGTAAAATTTTACAACTTCCAGTACATGGCAGTGATTCTCTACCGACCGACACTGGCGTACATCTTGTGCTTTTTGGTGCCAATGTTGTTCAAACACGAGTGTACCTCTTAGAAAAACTTTACTCTCCTATATTTGTTTCAAAGTACACAGTATATATATATATATATATATATATATATATATATATATATATATATATACACATGCAAACTTCACTTACTTTCATGTGTGCGTATGCGTGTGTGTGTGTGTGTGTACGCACTGTTTGTGTTTTTGTTTGTACTTTTTACGAACTTTATATTTTTCTCATCATCAGAGTTCGTCTACATTTTTCACCTTTTTGTTGAATACGACAGATAAGATAGTCTATTATAGTTTTATTATTATTACAAGAATTGCGGGCCGTTATAGAAATGTATTTTTCTTTCTTGATTACTTGAAGACATTTCAGACAGCTTTGATACAACAAAACTGAAACAAGATGGAAAGAGTTATAAATAGAAATATTTTTATAATAAATTGTATATATATATATATATATATATATATATATATATATATATATATATAATTTCTCAGACTCCAGATGATACTTGACTATTTAGTTCAAGATAAAAAGTTACACTGTTCGAAACACATACTTAGAGAGAAAAACTTATGTTTTAAGAAGTTTGATATAAATTGAAAGATTGAATGTAATGATAAAAAATAACAATGGAGATACTTGTTATAAAATAATGAGAGGTTATTTAGAAATATGTTGAAAAATTCTTATACGATTTATGTATATATATATATATATATATATATATATATATATATATATATATATATATATATATATATATATATATATATATATATATATATATATATATATATATATATATATATATATATATATATATATATATATATATATATATATATATATATATATATATATATATAAATATGTATATGTGGTGTGTATAGACTGTGCATTCAGGTTAGTAATCATTATTTTCTTTTCATATTGAATCAAAGAATTTTTTATGTTCTTGTTAAATAATAAATCATATTTAGTTTAACAAAAATGAATTTTCATCCTAACACCACATTATGTTAAAAAGTGTTCAATAACTACTTATGGTTCACTTTGTTTTTTAAAACAATAATGGACTAATGCATATTTAGAAGACGAAGCCATTATCGTTAGAGTTTTTTTGTTATAAAATCTATAATATTGTATATTTAGTTGTTTTTTTTAAAATATATATATAAAAAAGCAGTTAGATAAAAGTGTTATAAAAATGTAAAAACCAAAAAATATAAATAAAAATTGATTAAAAAAATAAAATTCAATAATATATTTCATAGGATTTCATAAAAATATAAAAACGAGAAAAATATTTCATCATATCCAATGAGAGAAAATAAAAGGGAAATAAAAGTTTTATAAAAATATAAAACCCAAAAAATATAAACAAAAATTTATTAAAAAGGTCAAATTCACTGAAATATTTCATGACATTTCATAAAACATGTGTATAAGGAAAGATATGTATAGTTTCTTTTTAATAAAATATAAATCTAGGCGTCACATTTGGATGACCTTATATAAATTAAAAAGGAAAAATTAAAATTGAGAAATTTATTTAATATGAGAAATATTGTAATGTCGTTAAAACTTTTAACAAGTATATTTATTCGTGTTATATAGACGAAAAGAATATTTCATAAAATCTAATAAAAAATATTTATTAAGAAATAGAAGACAGATCAAAAGTTTCATAAAAATATAAAAAATGAATAAATGAACTAAGATATCTATATTATCATAATATACTTTGTTTTAACATATAAGTAATCAGCAACCATTATAAACTTCTTTTAAACATGATTATGTAAATTTATGAAATACATTTTTTCTATTTTTTCTCGTTTTTAATATTTGTCATTTTATATTTTTACTCAATTTAAAAAAGTATTTTTTTCTGAATTTTTGATATTTTTAAATATTTTTTCTTATATTTTTTTAATTTCAATTTTTATTTTTTTTCAATAAAATATTTTTCATTTAAAGGATTTTACTAAGCAATGCATAAGATGAGGTTATTTAATATATATATATATATATATAAATAATTCAATAATAAACATTAACCTAATATCATTTATTATTTTTAAACGCGTTTCAAAGACGATAAAAAATTTCTATCAATTTTTCAAATGACATTTTTTTAAAATAATTTTATTATACAAATCATATTAGTGTTTATACCTTTTGTATATAAATATTTATGTACTATATTATTATAAGATAAACTTAGGTCCGTTTGTTTATAATATTCAACTTCACACTCTAATTAACAACTACGATTACATGATAATTTAGAAAGCATTTCCATAATGCAGTTCATTAGGGTCAGTCGTTCCACCGTACCAATATAATCTAATGCATTAATTTGTTGAACAGTCAACTAAATATAACTTTTGGCAGATCGACGTTTCAACTTTCAGCTACTATGAACCTACGTCAGTTTTATTTAGGATACTTTGTCGCTACAGCAACACTATTTTGTAGACATCACTTCGTAACAATGATCATTGTCGCCGTTTTACGCTCTTTTCACCGAAACACGACGAGAAAACTAGTAAATAGACGCTCGGATAGACGGATAGATGGATGGATGAATGAGTGCCGTCGGCTGAAGAGGCTTTCCATATTCGTGCAATTTGATGGTAACTCCCCTATTGTGTTTACCTACAGCGCTTTGCACTCTGCATGGACAATAACATTGGGATGGTTCTTCATCAGACACCCACCTTTACTATAAACACATACATACTTATCTATATAAATACATACAGACATACATAAATATATATATATATATATATATATATATATATATATATATATGTATGTATGTATGTATGTATGTATGTATGTATGTATGTATGTATATATGTATGTATGTATGTATGTATGCATAAAGCTACACATTCGTGCGTGACGGTGATAATGTTGAATAGTTAACGTACAACGTATGTGTTTGCCTGAAATGTATATAACCGAAATTATAACTATTCACGTTTTACACAATTATCCTGTAATTTGTATACTTTTTGTGACAAATTAAAATAGCTGTCTATATTAACGTTGTCATTTAACTGTAGATAAAAGTACGGCTCGACAAATTTCATACGCGGTGATGCATTTAAAATATTATTCTTTATGTTAGTGTTATTGTTCAGGACTAATGCTAATATTCACTTAATTATATGAATTATGTACTCTCTCTCTCTATATATATACTCTCTCTCTCTCTCTCTCTCTATATATATATATATATATATACTCTCTCTCTCTATATATATATATTTATATATAAAACTAACATTTACATTATGTTCTATATATATGTTAAATATTATTAGTTCACTCAACGTACAAATAAAATAATTATCATATAATAATAGTATTTGCTAAATGAACATAGTTTATAAAAACAATTCAAACGATTAAATTTACAAATATCAACTTTCAATTAATTCTGATCTATTTACATAATTCTTTGCACATTTTTAAAAATAAAATCTTTTATTTTATGGAAGGTTTTTGTAAGCGAGATAGAACTTTAAATTGAATCCCTATCAAAAGTTCTGTCTAACCTGAAAAAATAGTTTTTATATGTATATAAATATATATATATATATATATATATATATATATATATATATATATATATACATATATATATATACATAAAAATAAGATGTTTTAGGTTAGATAGAAATTTCGATATGGATTCAATATAAAGTTCTATCACGCTTAAAAAACACATACACTTGTTTGTTTTAAAACATTAATCAATACAATATAATTATTTGTATAAAAAACATACTAGTATTTAATTAGAACACTTTTATAATAAAAAAATTATAAATATTTTATTCAAACAGTCAGACTCGTGAGTTTTTTATTTTTTTCAAAATATATTTTTTAAAAAAGGTAAGTATAAATTTTATAAAAATGTAAAACCAAAAAATATTGAAAAATCATTAATGAAATATTATAAAAAAAAATATTTCATGGAGTTCCATAAAAATATAAATACGAAAAATGTTCAATAAAATTCAATAAAAAAAATATTTATTGAAAATAGAAGATAGATAAAAATTTCATAAAAATATAAAAATCACATTTCATTTCTTAAAAAAATTCTACTGAAATTGTTGTATAAAATTTAGAAAAAAATTAATGTATTGAAATATGCATTAAATAATAAGTAAGAGAAGTAATTATAAATAGTAATTATTTTTATACAAAAAATGATATTAGGAAACTATGTAGTTTTAAAAGTTATAAAGTGGAGTAATGAATATAATAAAACGTTATGTAAAATGATTATAATATTAAACACATAAATTTAAGCAATAAAAAATAATAAATATCGTTTTATCTTTACTAAACAACGTTTTGCAGAATAACTCTTAACAGATAAGATGTGTAAGCTTGCAGCAAGGTATAAGTTGCATGGGTGCTATAAACTAACAAAACGTTAATTCTAATCGTTTAATAATGTTTTGTTCTTTTTGTTGTATGATTTATTTTATCTGTTTATATATATATATATATATATATATATATATATATATATATATATATATGTATGTATGTATGTATATATAGGAAGTCCCATTAAGATCACAACTTAATTTTTAAATAAAACACATCTTTTTTTGAGTAAACGATGATGTTTTTTTGAGCAATGAGAAGTGTGCGCTCCTGATGGAACACCTATATATGTTTTTTTTTCTTTTTTTATCCTGAATTTTGAATGAAATCTAAGTATGTCATTATTTGAATATAACTGAAATAAAATATTCTATATAAACTGTTTGGAAATATCACTTATCCACACTTGTTTCCGAATATTCGTGCATGTAAACCGCACCTCCTGTTTCGCATAAACATCCAAAGTTTAGGATACACTGGTCGCCTAGCACATTATGACAAGTTAGGGAAATCGTTTAAGATAAGGTTTCGTCGTCGTCTCCTCTATATTTAATTAAATCTATTGTCGTGAATTTACGATGATGTTTCATCCCCTCGTGCTGTCCCACCGCTGTGTCCTCTTTCTCACCGGCATACTTACACGCTAGTGTTGTGTAGTAAATTCAAACGTGATAATTTCAGTTTAAGTGTTGCAAACAACTGCCAACTCAGTCGGCTGGTGTGCTGCAATACAGAAGTGGTGATAAGTTAAAGTGGAGTTAAATGTTCCGGAATGAGATTAGCATATGGTTATAGTTATATCTGTCTGCTGTCGTGCTCGACGTAGGTATAACTCGATGTCGGTTTATTAGCAGATCTTGGTTATTTTCTGAACGGCAATTGTCGCGGATCGTATAAACAATGTGAAGGTTTTAATAGGTTTCAAAAAGCTAGTAAGTGATTTAAGGGATGATACCTGAGTTTATCCCATGCAGATGTTAATTTTCGCTCGTATTATATTATATATTCAATTGTGGATTATATTTTTCATATAAATCAATTTACTTTCTAAAATAACACACTATAATAACAAATTATATTTTGAACTAATATTTCTTTATTAAAAATATACTTTGATATTTTTATCTATTGTATTATTAATCTTTTAACAACTTTTCCTTTAATAATATTCATATATAGTAGTTTAAAATTGTTCACAGTGCTATAAATCGATATTAGCTATTTATATATCATTGCCTATTTTACTTATCAGTTTTATAGATGTTATTTTATTGTATGAGAAATTGGATTTTATCGCTCAAAAATACATTAGATTCAAAATTTGAATTTTTAGGTTAAAAAATGTTACATTTTTTCATTTAAATTTTTTTTAAAGCAAAGTATCCAATTTTTCCCATCAAAATATTATTTAACCGATTATTAAATATTACTTTTATCGAATAAACATCACATACAGCAGTTTTAAGATTAAATAATTTTTTTCTATAAAATTAGAAACATGAATGGAATTTCCAATTAGTGGAAAAATCGTTTATCGACAATAAAAATTGTATTATCTAAAAACTACATGAAATTTTTATAGAAAATAATTATATTTAATCAAAATAATCGATTTATACAGAAAAAATTATAAATTTTAAACTTTTATTTTTTTGCCCAAAAATTACCACGACCCATAGTATGGAAAAATTGTCAAAAAATCGAAATTTTTCAAAATCAAATTTTATAATCTAAAATGTTTATAATTTATAAATATTATACAACTGATAGGGAAAACCTATTTTTTCAATGAAAAATTGTTTTATTTGTCTAATAAAACATTAAATTTGAATTTGAATGTTTAGTTAAAAATTGTTACATTTTTCAATTCAAAAACTTTTTTTAATCAAATATCTGAATTTTTTCCATTAAATTTTTTTTCAAGCTAATGTAAATTATTATTTCTATTAAATAAACACAAAATGGAACAGATTTCAGACCGAGTAATTTTTTTTTATCAAATTTAAGATACGAATGAAATTTTCAATTAGTAAAAAAACGTTTATCGTCCATAAAAATTGTATTATCTAAAAACTACATGTATTTTCTATAGAAAACAATTTTATTCGATCAAAATAATCGATTTATAATAAAAAAATTAACAACTTCGAACTTTAATTTTTTTGCCTAAAAATTACCACGACCTATAGTATGGAAAAATTGATGAAAAATCATAATTCTTCAAAATCAAATTTTATTGTCTAGAAATGTTCTTATATCATAGTTATTATATAATTGATAACAAAACCATGTTTTTTTTATTAAAAAATTGTTTTATTTGACCGTAAATACATTAAATTCAATTTTTACATTTTTGGATAAAAATCGACACATTTTTCACTCAAAAATTTTTTTTTTAAAAATGTCTAAGTTTTTTTATTTGGGAAAACAATTAACCGATTATAGAATATTATTTTTATTAAATAAATATAAAATACAACAGTTTTTACACAAAATGAATTTTTTGTGTTAAATTAAAGACACAAATGAAATTTCCAATTAGTTATAAAATCGTTTATTTAGTATAAAAATTGTATTATCTTAAAACTAAATGAAATTTTTATAGAAAATAATTATATTTGTTCAAAATAATTGATTTATGATAAAAAAAATATTAATTTGGAATTTTCATTTTTTTACCCAAAAATTACCACGACCCATAGTATGGAAAATTTGACAAAAAATCAACATTTTTCCAAATTAAATTTAATTCACTAAAAATGTTACAATATCACATAACATACGAATTCACTTACGAAAAGACTTTAGTATTTTTAAATAAATAAATTTTTGGCTGAAAAATTACTATATTTGTATTTTTAATTTTTTCACTTAAAAATGTTACAATATAAAATAAGTAAAATCATTAACAACAAATATTTTTCAAAATAAAAATTATAACGATTTAACCCTTCATTGGTTATAAATTAATAAAAAGTACATATTTTGCCTTTACAATAAAAATTTTAATAATTTCGTAAATGAAAAAGATAAAATGTAATGAAAAATATTCAAATATCTAAATTCAATTCCATGCATTAATATTGATATCTTGTATATTGATAGGGATTCTATTAAAAGAAAAAATATCAATAAAGTTATGATTTAGTCACAAAATTAAATGCGGAAAAAATTATCGTTCGCTCGTATCTAAAGATAACTTTCTACTCATTAGAGAGTATCTGAGTAAACATAAAAATTCCATAATATGATAATGAATGCTTTTAAGGATTGTTTTTATATACGCTTATATATATATATATATATATATATATACACGCTTTTTTCATCGAAGGAAATCATTAAATCCATCACTGGCGTCGCCATTAGCGATTCTCCCCCCACATAGCATCCCTATACAAAATACAACACGCACACCTATATCAACCCTCGTCATCAATGATCCGGTGGGATCGAAGCCGATGCAATGGCTGCTGTTGTGCCCCGGAAGTCACATCATACTACCACCACAGAGGTCCCATACTATCCACGTTATCTGTACATTGTACAGTGGCAGCGGGTTTATATGGACGCAGAGGTACAAAAGTAATCTCTCCCGTCGTTTACATTTACAAAGGAGTGTGTTACGTTTGCGTTGTAATGTGTCAAATAAATAATGGAATATAAAAATATGCTTCCGTTTCTTGTACAACACTTTACATAAAATATAACGGATCTTGGAACTACTGTACAGTTTATCTGATTGTATATAATTTAAGTGTTTGAGAAGAGTGAGTGTCTCTCAGACGTGTATAAATAAAATCTCTTTAATTTCATGTCTAGTTCTCTTGTTGTTTTATGAAGATATTATTTCATATTTATAATATCTTATACGATTTATATATCCTCATAAGAAAAAAACTAAATTTTCATTAGTAGTTATATGACTATTAAAATATTAAAAAATATATGTTAGAGAAAAAATGACAAAAAATGTATCTTTCTCTAAAATGAATTCTAAAAAATTTAATGTAATTTTGTATGGAAAATTTAGCAAAAAATAAAAATTTTTTAAACCGAATTTTATTGCCTAATAATACCTTTTTTATAAATATTAGAAAACAATTAACGAAAACCTCATTTTCTTATGAAAAAAATATTTCTGTTGACCAATAATACATTAAATTCTAATTTCAATCAAAAATTTAAAAAACAACTATAATGCTTTTTCATTGACAATTTGACAAAAAGAAAATTTAAGAAAAGCAAATTTTATTCACT